>CM029016.1:111864214-112464214 GCA_016801055.1 Panax notoginseng
TGATTTTGCATGAACTTGCAAAAAGCTCCCTAAACATTCCATCATCCATCGTTTGCTCGTAACGTTATTTACAGGAGGAATATTGCCTTCCTGTTGCACGATCCCCTGGTAGTGATCAAGTGTCTCCACGTCGATTTTCTCCATTATTACGTTCTCAGCTGCCATTCTTTAAATACTACCATAAAACAAGGGTTATAGTCATGTCATATATTATCCCTATACTCTGACCGACTAAATAAACACCAAATAAACTTAGTCAGGTCATACTAGCGAAGGAATTCCCCGTTCTCTCCCCTCCTAGTTCTTGTCTCACATCTCAGTCAGGGATCATATCCCTAAGCTCTGTTACCAAGACTGTGACGCCCCCAAAATAGGTATACAACACCCATTCTGAGTCGCCAAATACATGGTACAGAAAGCAAACTACAACTTCAATAATACAAATGTCGTGCAAAATACGACAACACATACTGTGAGTTTAAATACAAATATTGTCTTCTAGACAATATCCACACTCAAATAAATCCTCATTACAATTATTCAAACACTATTTTACAGAAATAGTGAGGACTGCTAAAACATCTTTTTAGAACCATCACTCCATACCCCGACTAGATCCTGCTATGTTCTCACCTCCTGAGAAGAAAAAAACTGGAACAAAAGGAAAGGGTGAGCTCAACTAGCCCAGTAAAGAATATTATGACTAAGATAATAACAACAAATTATCGTTAGTCTTCAACAGGGAAAAATCTGATAAAATATAATTGACAACAAGTTTTAGATCAACAACTGTAGCGGAAACAGCAAACCATTAGAAGAGTCAAGTAGAGAAAGAATTCAACTATCTTCTAAGATTTAAAAGTCCATCATCAATATTTTATCCCTGTAACATCAATTAAATCATCATCTTTAACCAAATATTCATCTTTGCACTACAGCCAAAGATATTCATTTGTATCATCAGTCGGTCATGTTCATCTCAACACCTTCATCTTTGCACTACAGCCAAAGATATTCATCAAGTAATTATACATCTTGCACTACACAGGCCAAAGATATTCAGTAATATCATCATTTAGGACTAAGGATGATGAAAAATATCTAAAGAGAACGAATCCAATGAGACAGAAGGACAAATAGTAGGGATTCGTATAACAGTTTATCCAAGATCAATAATACTTCATAATAATCAATTGTGAAGCAGAATTCAAAAATAAAGATCAAAACATGGATACAATCAAAGATAGTAACCATATATACAACTTGGACAAAAGGGAAAATTATTTTTCGGTGAATAGTATCGTAATCGTGAATAGTGCCGTATACGTGAATAGTGCCGTATACGTGAATAGTAACCCCCGACACAAAAGTTCTAAATTTGATAAAAACTCACATATCATATTCAGCATAATGATATTGAAGAAAATAATATCATTTAAGAAGAAAATAATATCCCTTACCTCAAAATATCAGTACTTCTTGTCGGAATACCGGTATAAGGCTGAAAGAAACTTGCTCTGATGAATAGAAACTCTCAATTATCTAAATACTCACAAAATACATCAATAATCTAGAGAGAGAAAGAGAGAAAACTTGTTTCTGGTGTGATTTTCAATTCTAACTTAGCCCTCTATTTATAGGAAAATTTTGGTAGGTTTGACCTGCAACCTGATGGCTTTACCTGCTACTATTCAACCCACCACATTTGAAATATAATTCAGCACATTTCTTCACCAACCACAAGTGGGGCCCACCAATTCTAGAATTTTCCACCAAAATGATAAACTCCAAAAATTCAACAATTTCTGAACCAGTCATCTTGTAAAATTCGTAATAAATCATACGTTCATTTTTAACGGTTCAAAATTTGTGGACATATACTCAACTTATATATGTATAACATATCCAAAAATTACCACGATCCAACGGTCGGATTAAAAAATTATAACCCCCCGCAAACTATCTCAAAAATCCTGATTTTTAATACCTCCATTCCGACAAAATACTGACAAAAACCTCAACATTAACTCTTCATTTTTAACCACAAAAATATATCCCTCATTTATATCCACATAAAATAAATATTCCTTTCATAATGAATCAATAATTAATTATTCACAAATAATATTACAGAATCACATTTATGACAATCAGGCCGTTCCCAGGAAAGAGGGGGCTTTCCAATAAGGATTTCTCCTTACTGGCACGCAATTAGATGACCAAACCTCTCCTTAGACAGAACTTTCTAGACATTGTCAATAATGTTATCTAATAATATTATTCAAATAATATGAATTATTGATCTGATAAATGAAAATACTGTGCAGCAACAATTATTGAAACAACAATAATATAAAATATCAACGCAGCAATTATTGAATCAATAAAATAAATATTGAATAATAACTACTGTAACAATTATTGAGTAGTGCCTTCTTACGTAAGAATCAATAATTGGTGCAATACCGTGTGCTACTGTATTTTAACCACCGGTATTCCAACAGTATTAACGGTAACAACTACGCCGTTATTTATAAACAACTTATACTTGTCGTTTTCTTCATTCCAATCGCTTTCCGTTATGGGGCCCACACAAGGCTGCGTCGTCGTACGAATATTCCCCGACAACAAGAATATTCCACGACCAACCGAATATTCACCGACCAAAATAAATATTTTATAACCACTTGCTTATTTTTGCAAAATTGCATTTCATTTCACCCATAACCAAAGTATTATATCAAATTAACCCCTTATTATTCACAATAATATTTAGAGAAAATTTGATTTTATTCATTAATAAGTTGGGGTCTTACAACCTCCCCTCCTTAGAAATTTCGTCCTCGAAATTGACGTACGTACCTGATGTTCAAAAAGGTGAGGATACCTCGCTTTCATTTCTGATTCCAACTCCCAGGTCATTTCTTCAATAGCAATGTTTCTCCACAAAAACCTTAACTTGTGGTATAACCTTCGTGCGTAGGACATGCTCTTTCCTATCCAAGATCTTAACAGGTACATCCTCGTACGTTAAATCTTCAGCTATCTCGTCTGGTTCTAACTCAATAATGTGGTTCGGGTCTTTAACATATTTACGAAGCATAGATATGTGAAAAACATTATGAACACGAGACATGCTTGGAGGTAATGCGAGTCTATATGCCACATTTCCTATTCGCTCAAGAATCTCAAATGGACCAACAAATCTTGGATTGAGCTTTCCTCTCTTCCCAAATCTTGTAACTCCCTTCCATGGTGCAAACACGTAACAATACATGATCCCCAATATTAAATTTCAACGTCCTTCCGATGAAGATCCCATAAACTCTTGTGTCGATCCTGTGCCGTTTGTATACGTTGTCGAATCGTTTTGGATCTTCTCTGTAGTAATGCGAACAAATTCTGGTCCCAACAATGTTGCTTCACCCACCTCGTCCCAGCATACTGGAGAACGACATTTTCTTCCATACAACGCCTCAAATGGAGCCATACCTATGCTTGCCTGATAACTGTTGTTGTAGGAGAATTCCACCAATGGTAGGTACTTATCCCAACTCCCTTTGAGATCTAAGACACAAAGTCTTAATAGATCTTCAAGAGTTTGAATAGTCCTCTCTGATTGTCCGTCCGTTTTAAGGATGTATGCTGAACTGAATCGTAAATCCGTGCCCATAGCTTTCTGCAAGCTTACCCAAATCGTTGAAGTGAATCTTGGGTCACGATCTGAAACTATGGATACTGGCATGCCATGCAATCTCACAATCTCGTTCACGTACATACTAGCAAGACGTTCAAGGGAATAAGTCTCACGTATCGCAAGAAATGAGTGGACTTGGTTAATCTATCAACAATAACCCAAATCGCATCTATGCCTTGAGAAACCTTGGGAAGAACCTGTAACAAAATCCATAGTAATGTGTTCCCCACTTCCATTTCAGAATCTCAAGTGGTTGCAATGGACCCTTTGGTACTTGATGCTCCGCTTTTAACACGTTGACAAGTTAAACATCTCGAGATAAACTCCGCGATCTCTCTTTTCATATTGCTCCACCAAAATGTATGTCGAAGATCGTGATACATTTTGGTACTCCCAGGATGGATTGCAAACGGTGTGTTGTGTGCCTCCATCATTATTCTATGCTTCAAGTCAAATCGTTAGGAACACAAAGTCTGGAGTTGACTCGAAGTATTCCTTCTTCATCGATTCTTGCTTCTGGAATAGCACCTTCTTGCCTTTCTTCTTCATACGCATCAGCTCTATATCCGTAGCTTGAGCAGCTTTAACTTTATCGATTAAAGTCGGTTCTACTCGTATATTTGATATCATCATGTGGGTACTTGGAGCCCTTCATCTCTATCTCCATCCTTTGTAAGTCATACAAAATGGGCCTTTGTGTTAACAATATTGCACTCGTACCCGCATATGATCTTCTACTCAATGCGTCAGCTACTACGTTTGCTTTTCCAGGATGATATTGGATGGTATGATCGTAATCTTTCAACAGCTCAAGCCAACGTCGTTGCCGGCATGTTGAGTTCCTTTTGGTGAAGAAATATTTGAGGCTTTTATGATCTGTATAGATCTCCACTTTCTCCCCATACAGGTAGTGTCTCCAGATCTTCAACGCAAAAACGACTGCTGCCAACTCCAAATCATGAGTAGGATAATTCCTCTCATATTCTTGAGTTGTCGTGAGGCATAGGCTATGACTTTCCCATGTTGCATGAGAACACATCCTAACCCTTTGCCTGAAGCATCGCTGTAGATAACAAATCCATCCGAACCAGATGGTATTGTCAAAACAGGTGCCGAAATGAGTCTCCTCTTGAGTTCTTGAAACTCTTCTCGCATTCTCACTCCATACGAATTTTGTATCTTTCCGAGTCAACTGTGTTAACGGAGTAGCGATTCGAGAAAAACCTTCCACAAATCTCCGATAATAACCAGCTAAGCCCAGAAAGCTACGTACTTCGGTTACCGACTTCGGTGCTCCAACTTTGTATAGCTTCAATCTTCCGCCGGGTCGACAGATACTCCATGTTTTGACACCACGTGCCCAAGGAATGCTACTTCCTCAAGCCAGAACTCGCATTTCTTCAGTTTTGGCATATAGCTTGTTTTTCACGAAGCCTTTGCAGTACCAGCTTCAAATGGCGATCATGATCTTCAACGGCTTTTGGAATAGATGAGGATGTCATCAAAAAAAGACAACACGAACCGATCCAAATATTCTTTGAATACACGGTTCATCATATCCATGAAGGCAGCAGGAGCATTAGTCAATCCAAAAGACATTACTAAGAATTCATTATGCCCGTACCGAGTTCTAAGGCAGTCTTTGGAATATCCTCAGTTTTAATCTTCAGCTGATGATATCCAGAACGAAGATCGATCTTTAAAAAGAATTGTGCTCCTTGCAACTGGTCAAACAGGTCATCAATGCGAGGTAGCGGATACCTATTCTTTATGGTGACATGGTTCAATTCTCGATAGTCAATACAAATCGCATACTCCCGTCTTTCTTCTTACGAATAAAACAGGAGCAACCCCAAGGAGACGTACTAGGACGAATAAAACCGATGTCCAACAACTCCTGTAGTTGGACTTTAACTCCTGAAGTTCAATATAGCCATTCGATATGGGGTTTTAGAAATAGGCTTTGTACCCGGGTTCAAGGTCAATAAAGAATTCAATTTCTCGTTTCGGGGGTAGACCGGGAAGTTCTTCAGGAATACATCGGAAATTCTCTAACAATAGAAATATAATTCAAATCTGACTTGTCCTTTGTTCAAATCCATAACATGGGCTAAGAAAGCTTGACATCCGTTTTCAATAAACGAATAGCTTTGTGGCTTGATATGACAGTGACTGATTTTAGTGGTTTAGTAGTTTGAATTCGTATGACAGGTTGGTTAGGAATATGAAAACTAACAACCTTACGAAAACAATCAATTTTAGCATGATGAGTGTTAACCAATCAATTCCTAAAATCACATCAAAAGCAAGTATCTTTAAAGAGATAAGATCAACAGGTAATGTGATAGTGCCAACTTGGATCATGCAAGATTTAAACTGTAGATGTAACGAAGGTTTCACCACAACGGAGTTTCAACAGATAAGTTAAAGTCCAATTTCTCCGGAGTCAAGTTTAAACGTTGAGCACAAGCAGGAGAGATAAAAGAATGGGTAGAACCGGTATCTAGTAAAGTATAAACTTCGCAAGAATTCAAGATTAGCTTACCCGTGATCACCTCGTTCGGTTTCTCGCGTTTTGGCCAGTCACGACAAACGCCCTTCCAGGAACCGCTGATTTCGACTTATCCGGGATAACTTTTGGAGTCACCATCCCCGCTGAACTTGGTTTTGCTACAGAACACTCTCGAGCTATATGACCTTCCTTTCCACAGTTATAACATACTTGGATTGTTGTGGGCAGTTTGGGCTGATATGTCCCTCTTTCCCACATTTGTAACATACGACCGTGGTCGTTCTCCTCCCCTAGAAACAGTTGATGTTTGTGCTGACGTCTTCACGTTATCATTGTTGTACCTTCTCTTCTTGAAATCTCCTCCCGACTCGCTCCTTCTATTATCACGACCACGATTACCACCAGATGGTTACTGCTTTTTGTCCGAATGTTTTCCTCCCTGCTGGTTTTCATTGCTTCGATGGCTGCCGCCACCGTATGACCCTGGTTGTGGTCCCTCGGTTGCACATACTCATTATCTCGCTCTAATAATTGAGCCCTGTTTTACAACATCTGAATATAATGAAAATTTATGAGAGATAAGATATTGCCGAATCTCGAGTTTTAGACCTCTCAGAAACATCCTTGTCATTCGTTCCTCATTTTCGACCAAATGAGGTGCAAACCTGGATAACTCTGCAAACTTCGCCTCGTACTGGGACACCGTCATGTTGTTTTGTTCCAGTCTAATAAACTCAACCTCCTTCATATGACGAATACTTTCAGGAAAGTACTTGTCATTGAACAGTTTTTGAAATGTTTCCCAGGACATGTTGAGTGCGTCAGGCTGGGTACGCTTCACAGACTCCCACCAGTAGTCTGCCTCACCCGCGAACATAAATGTGGCGAATGGAACCTTCTGTTCCTCCGTGCATCCCAAGACATCAAATATCTTGGTAATTTGCTTGACCCACGTTTCCGCCATGATCGGATCCGGCTTTCCCTTAAATTCTGGTGGTCCCAATTCTTTGAACTGCTTAGCTGTGACAAACCGCGCGTTGTTATCATTTCCACCCGTATTCTGCACACGAGTCTCCCTCGTCTGATTTTGCATGAACTGCAAAAAGCTCCTAAACATTCCATCATCATCGTTTGCTCGGTAACGTTTATTTACAGGAGGAATATTGCCTTCCTGTTGCACGTTCCCCTGGGTAGTGATCAAAGTGTCTCCACGGTCTGATTTACTCCATTATTAACGTTCTCAGCTGCCATTCTTAAATACTACCATAAAACAAGGGTTAATAGTCATGTCATATATTATCCCTATACTCTGACCGACCAAATAAACACCAAATAAACTTAATCAGGTCATACTAGCGAAGGAATTCCCCGTCTCTCCCCTCCTAGTTCTTGTCTCACATCTCAGTCAGGGATCATATCCCTAAGCTCTGATACCAACTGTGACGCCCCCAAAATAGGTATACAACACCCATTCTGAGTCGCCAAATACATGGTACAGAAAGCAAACTACAACTTCAATAATACAAATGTCGTGCAAAATACGACAACACATACTGTGAGTTTAAATACAAATATTGTCTTCTAGACAATATCCACACTCAAATAAATCCTCATTACAATTATTCAAACACTATTTTACAGAAATAGTGAGGACTGCTAAAACATCTTTTTAGAACCATCACTCCATACCCCGACTAGATCCTGCTATGTTCTCACCTCTTGAGAAGAAAAATGGAACAAAAAGGAAAAGGGTGAGCTCAACTAGCCCAGTAAAGAATATTATGACTAAGATAATATACAACAAATTATCGTTAGTCTTCAACAGGGAAAAATCTGATAAAATATAATTGACAACAAGTTTTAGATCAACAACTGCAGCGGAAACAGCAAACCATTAGAAGAGTCAAGTAGAGAAAGAATTCTACTATCTTCTAAGATTTAAAAGTCCATCATCAATATTTTATCCCTGTAACATCAATTAATAATCATCTTTAACCAAATATTCTTCTTTGCACTACAGGCCAAAGATATTCATTTGTATCATCAGTCGGTCATGTTCATCTCAACACCTGTTCATCTTGGCACTACAGGCCAAGATATTCATCAAGTAATTATACATCTTTGCACTACAGGCCAAAAATATTCAGTAATATCATCATTTAGGACTGAGGATGATGAAAAATATCTTAAAGAGAACGAATCCAATGAGACAGAAGGACAAATAGTAGGGATTCGTATAACATTTATCCAAGATCAATAATACTTCATAATAATCAATTGTGAAGCAGAATTCAAAAATAAAGATCAAAACATGGATACAATCAAAGATAGTAACCATAATAGACATCTTGGACAAAAAGGGAAAAATTTTATTTTTCGGTGAATAGTGCCGTATTCGTGAATAGTGCCGTATACGTGAATAGTGTCGTATACGTGAATAGTAAACCCCGACACAAAATTCTAAATTGATAAAAACTCATATCAATATTTCAGCATAATGATATTGAAGAAAATAATATCATTTAAGAAGAAAATAATATCCCTTACCTCAAAATATCAGTACTTCTTGTCGGAATACCGGTATAAGGCTGAAAGAAACTTGCTCTGATGAATAGAAACTCTCAAAGTATCTAAATACTCACAAAATACACTCAATAATCTAGAGAGAGAAAGAGAGAAAACTTGTTTCTGGTGTGATTTTCAATTCTAACTTAGCCCTCTATTTATAGGAAAATTTTGGTAGGTTTGACCTGCAACCTGATGGCTTTACCTGCTACTATTCCCACCCACACATTTGAAATATAATTCAGTACATTTCTTCACCAACCACAAGTGGGGCCCACCAATTCTAGAATTTTTCACCAAAATGATAAACTCCCGAAAATTCAACAATTTCTGAACCAGTCATCTTGTAAAAATCGTAATAAATCATACGTTCATTTTTAAACGGTTCAAAATTTGTGGACATATACTCAACTTATATATGTATAACATATCCAAAAATTACCACGATCCAACGGCCGGATTAAAAATTATAACCCCCACAAAACTATCTCAAAAACCTGATTTTAATACCTCCATTCCGACAAAAATACTGACAAAAACCTCAACATTAACTCCTTCATTTTTAACCACAAAATATATCCCTCATTTATATCCACATAAAATAAATATTTCCTTATCATATGAATCAATAAATAATTATTCCCAAATAATATTACAGAATCACATTTATGACAACCAGGCCGTTCCCAGGAAAGTGTGGGCTTTCCAATAAGGATTTCTCCCTTACTGGCGCGCAATTAGATGACCAAACCTCTCCTTAGACAGAACTTTCTAGACATTGCCAATAATGTTATCTAATAATATTATTCAAATAATATGAATTATTGATCTGATAAATGAAAATACTGTGTGCAGCAACAATTATTGAAACAACAATAATATAAAATATCAACCATCAATTATTGAATCAATAAAATAAAATATTGAATAATAACTACTGTAACAATTATTGAGTAGTGCCTTCTTACGTAAGAATCAATAATTGGTGCAATACCGTGTGCTACTGTATTTTAACCACCGGTATTCCAACAGTATTAACGGTAACAACTACGCCGTTATTTATAAACAACTTATACTTGTCGTTTTCTTCATCCAATCGCTTTCCGTTATGGGCCCACACAAGGCTGCGTCGTCGTACGAATATTCCCCGACAGCAAGAATATTCCACGACCAACCGAATATCACCGACCAAAAATAAATATTTATAACCACTTGCTTATTTGCAAAATTTGTACATTTCACCTATAACCAAAGTATATATCAAATTAACCCCTTATTATTCACAATAATATTTAGAGAAAATTTGATTTTATTCATTAATAAGTTGGGGTCTTACATGTACTATTGTGTCACTCAATTTGGGACAAGAGCAAAATCTCAACAACAAGTATATTCAAGGCTTGGTTTGGTTCTTTTAATTCTCAAAATGAAATCTTAATATACAAATGTTTACCATATTAGAAAATTAAGGATTAATTATATACTCACATCATATAATTCATGTACATTAAATACACGCAATAAAATACCGCAGTTAGGTGTCGTTGTCCGGGTATTTCCCATAATTATTTTGCCTACTCACATAAATGCAATAACACTTACTATATAGTCTATATATATATAATATATATATATATATATATATATATATATTAGACATATTAATGTGTCACCTTGTACTATATAAAATATATGGTTAACTACCATATAATAAAGGTTTAATTTATTGCATGCTTTGTACAAATTAATCAAGTAAATAAATTATATTATATTTATTAATCTCTTACTCATTAATTATTATTTTATTCATAATAATTATTAATCAACACATTATCAATTAATTACCCATAATTGAAATTAATCAATATGTTCACATCCTGCCACTATATTCAAATAAATTAAATATTTAATTATTATTAATCCTATCAATTCTTTGATATTAAAATCTTAAGGTTAGTCCACTAATTTAAATAAACTATTAATGACTCCCATTTAATTATTTCATAAATTCACATAACCATATAAGGTTTTTAAATAACACACAAAACAAACTCATTAAAAATTAAATCACATATTTATTTTATAAGGAGTTTAAAATTCACGGTCATTACAAGCAGCGGCGGCAGGCAAAGTGTGTGATAAATTTGAGGATGTAAGGTTTCGAAGTACGTACATCAATGGTATCATTTTCTTATTTTTTTTCTTTTGTGTTGGATCTAAAAAGGGGCATATGAATGAAACTAAAGTTCAAGCAAATTTTGGGTTCAATTAAGAAAAATGGAACTGGGTTTTTTGATGTTTCTGTATATAAGATAAATTTCAATGGTTATATTTGTGGGTTCTGTTATAATCTTTAGAACTATGATATTTTTTTTATATAGCCTTGTGAAATGGACTCTTGGAGCTATGTTTTTGGGGAAAGAGGGTTTACATCTGAAGAAATTTGTTACAGCTTCTGATGTGATTGCAAGAGGCAAAAATGGATCAATGGATTGGGAATTGAAATCCCCTTTTTATAGTAGCAATATGGGATCCTCAAGCCAATATGCCATTGAGAATATGGGATTTCTTGATTTGGGTTTCCAAGGAACCATGAGAAAATCACTGCCTAATTGTTCAAATTCAATTAGGGATGCTTTAGGTAGCAAGCTTGGTGAGTAAGATTGTTCAATCCACTTACAAAAAATTCTTTATGGGGTGAAAAAAATTCCAGTTCTAATTATCAAGCTCAGTTGTGGAATATAATTGTAGGGATTCAGCTCTCATTGATTTGAAGCTAGGAAGGTTTAGTGATCAAAGAGATGCACAGAAATTCAGTTCAACTATAGGAAGGTTTGCTATGAATTGTTAAATCTCTCCATTATTTGTCAATTACCTTTTTTTTAACAGCTGGCAAATCAAAGTTGAAGTTTTTGAATAGTTTGCCCCAGGATAACATACCCTTTATTCAAGTTTTATACTGGGTTTGCATACTTCCAACTCCTTCACCCTCAAACTGGAATAGTGCCTCTCACCAGGGTCCGTAGCGTTACGGTTTGAAATTTGCATATATGTATCTAATAATTGTGTATTGTGTTTCCATAATATGACTCGACATTACTGTAAGACCCCGAATTTTATGAAATAAAAGTATTCAATTTTTCTTATAATTACTATTCAGTAAATGGTTAAATTGATAAATGTTAAAGTTAAGGGTGATATATGATTTTTTTTCAAAATACACAAGTAGTTATAAAATAATCATTGTTGTCGGGGAATATTCGTTTGGTCATGGAATATTCTTTCTGTCGGGGAATATTCGTACGACGGCGCAACCATTTGTGGGCCCCATAACAGAATAACTGTCGGGTGAAGAAAACGATAAATTTGAGTTTTTACAAATAACGGCGTAGTTGTTACCGTTAACACTGTTGGAATACCCCGTGGTTAAAATACAGTAATACGCGTTATTGCACAGTAGCACACGGTATTGCATAGTATTTTGAAATTATTGATTCTTACGTAAGAAGGCACTACTCAATAATTGTTACAGTAATTACTGTTCAATATTTTATTTTATTGATTCAATAATTGCTACGTTGAAATTTTATATTATTATGTTCAATAATTGTTGCTGCACAGTATTTCCCATTATCAGATCAATAATTCATATTATTTGAATAATATTATTAGGAACATTATTGGCAATGTCTAGAAAGTTCTGTCTAAGGAGAGGTTTGGTCATCTAATGCGCGCCAGTAAGGAGAAATCCTTATTGGAAAGCCCCCTCTTTCCTGGGAACGGCCTGGTTGTCATAATTGTGATTATGTAATATTATTTGTGAATAATTAATTATTGATTCATATGATAAGGAAATATTTATTTTATGTGGATATGATGAGGGATATATTTTTGTGGTTAAAAATGAATGAGTTAATGTTGAGATTTTTATCAGTATTTTTGTCGGAATGAAGGTATTAAAAATCAAATTAGGGTTTTGAGATATTTTGCGGGTTTATAATTTGTAATCCGACCGTTGGATCGTGGTAATATTTGGATATGTTATACATATATAAGTTGAGTATATGTCCACAAATTTGAACCGTTAAAAATGAACGTATGATTTGTTATGAATTTTACGAGATAATTGGTTCAGAAATTGTTGAATTTTCGAGTTTATCATTTTGATAGAAAATTCTAGAATTGGTAGGCCCCACTTGTGGTTGGTGAAGAAATGTGCTGAATTATATTTCAAATGTGGTGGGTGGGAATAGTAGCAGGTAAAGCCATCAGGTTGCAGGTCAAACCTACCAAAATTTTCCTATAAATAGAGGGCTAAGTTAGAATTGAAAATCACACCAGAAAACATAAGTTTTCTCTCTTTTCTCTCTCTATATTAAAGCATATTTTGTGAGTATTTAGATACTTTGAGAGTTGCTATTCAGTGCAAGTTTCCTTCAGCATCATATCCGATATCCAGTCAGAAGTACTGCTCTTTTGAGGTAAGGGATTGTAAGGGATAGTAAGGGATATTAAGGGATTTTAAGGGTTGTTATGATTTTCAGTTTCGTAATTTTTCTGATCTTCAAAAATTCTGGAAAAATTTGAAATGATATTTTGATGAATTTTCTTGATTGTGTCCAAAAAATGGTGATTTGTGGATGTATAGATTGAGAGTTATGAATTTTATGAGAAAAGACTATTTTAAAAGTAATCGCTTATAATTCCTTGTGGTTAACTCCAAAATTGATGAAATTTTTATTGGGAGTACATGTATATGATAGAAGTATACTCTGTAAATTTTAGAATTTTTAGACAAAAGTACAATTTTTGATAAATGTCTAAATATTCGGCTATTTTGGCCATATGAAAAATAGTAAATGACTTTTAAAAATTCTGAGAAAAATATATGTTCACTATGGAACTATATTATGCTAAATCCCAGAAAAGAAATATTTTTGGAACTGATTTGGTATTTTTCATGAAATAGTCTAGCTATGAGTAAATGAATTAAATATGTTTTGTGAAGAAAGAAAATTGGAAAATAGGATTTTATGGCTTGAGAATCCTATATGAGGTATATGCAGATTTTTGATGAGGGTTTTGGTTATTGATGATGAAATTGTAAGAGTTGGCATTTTATGATGATTAAATGCATTAATTAGTAAAGTGTAAACAATTAAAATAAATTGTTTATAAATTTAAGTAATGTTATTCTTTCAATATCATTATACCGAAATATTGGTATGAATTTTATTGTAGAATTTTTATCTTTTGTGTCGGGGTTACTATTCATGTGTTACGAATATTACTCTTGAGATTAAAACTATATGTTGATCATATTATTTTTTTATCATCATATATAACATTTTTTATAACCCTGATGTTGAAATTCTCTTTCACTGGAGTGTAAAGATGGGTAGATTATTGGTATGATCATGACTAGGGTCTCTTTGGCCTGTAGTGCAAAGTTGAATTGTGACTGGTATGATCATGACCATTGAATTTATAATTGAATATCTTAAGCTTAAGTGCAAAGGTGAATTGATCAACATGGTTATAATTATTGTTTATATAAATTCTGAAATGATTATATATTTCTTTGAGATATGAATATATTTGGCCTGTGGTGCAAATATGAATTGTTGATGAATATCTTTGGTATGTAGTGCAAAGATGGCCTGTTGATGAATATCTTTGGCCTGTAGTGCAAAGATGAACTGTTGTTGAATATCTTTGGCCCGTAGTGCAAAGATGGTTTGTTGATGAATATCTTTGGCCCGTAGTGCAAAGATGGATTTGTTAGTATGATTATAAACAGGAATTGTGATTTGGTATAACCATGATCTTTGATGTTTCAGGTAAAGACAGGTGATGAAAATATTCTTCGTCCTGGGTGCGAAGAAAAAATTTAGAGTCACAATTATGATTATGAATTATTCATATGATTGTGGAAAGGAACTATTGAGTGATGTTACATGGATAAAATATTGTTGGTGGATTTTTAACATGGAAGAGATAATAGACTTTATAGTCTATTTGACTCTTCTAATGGATTGCTCGTTCCGCTGCAACTATGGTTGAAATTTTTATCATTTACCATATGTTCTAAATCTCTGATTTATTGTTGATGAAGGCTATTGATAATTGAATTATCTTTAGTCATGATATTCTTTACTGAGCTAGTTGTGCTCCCTTTTGCTTCACAATTCCTTTCAGGTAATAAGAGTGTAGCTGGGTCGAGCGGGGGTAACAAGGGAATAGAACGGTGGTCATCATTTAGTAGTTATATTTGGTGAAGAAAATAGGGTGAGGCGAACCAACGTTGGAAGGGTGTTTTGTCACTATCATACAAGATGTCTAATGACATACAACCTCGTGTCATCATAAGACAGGGTTGTGCTCATCCACTTGCTGAGTATATCTATGGGCACTACCTATATAATCTTGGTGTTTGTTTGAAGTATAATTCTCAATTAGAGACAGTGGAGATAATGATAAGTCAAGAGAAGACTCACCATTGGGAAGAATATGATAGTAATCTTCTCGTTTTTCTTTGGGGTCTATTGGGTCACCAAGGATAATTCTGTGGCCATATGATATCTATCATAACCTAGACGATGGCCTCCCATGTACAAAGGTTTCCTTGAGCACTTCCAAAGATTCTAATTTCTAAAACAGTTTTGACTATACCTTTATGTAAGGTGTCACTGTGAGGTGTTGTCCACGGTTGGACATGTGTCACATTTGGTATATATTTGTATTCAAACTCACAGCATATGTGTTGTTGTATTTTGTACGATAATTGTTGTAATAGAGTTGTAGTTATTTTCTGTACCATGTATTTGACGACTCAGAATGGGTTGGATGGAATGGACCTATTTTGGGGTCGTTACATTTGGTATCAGAGCTTGGGGATATGATCTCTGGCGGAGATCGGGGAATACAACTAGGAGGGGAGAGATGAGTAAATCCTTCGCTAGTGTGTCCTACCTAAGCTTATTTGTTGGTCAGTCATAATATCGGGATATTATGTGATATATTAATTTGTTAAATTAACACTTGTTTTGAAGCTGTATTCTAGAATGTTATTGAAATACAGGAGATGAGCAATGGAGAAATTATGATGACAGAGAGAAGATGGATTTGAAATGAAAGGAAGGTATTCTCAACTCTTTGAAATACCAGGTACGTAAATTTCGGGGACGAAATTTCATAAGGAGGGGAGATTGTAAGACCCCGAATTTTATGAAATAAAAGTATTCAATTTTTCTTATAATTACTATTCAGTAAATGGTTAAATTGATAAATGTTAAAGTTAAGGGTGATATATGATTTTTTTTCAAAATAAGCAAGTGGTTATAAAATAATCATTGTTGTCGGGGAATATTCGTTTGGTCGGGAATATTCTTTCTGTCGGGGAATATTCGTACGACGGCGCAGCTATTTGTGGGCCCCATAACAGAATAACTGTCGGGTGAAGAAAAAACGACAAATTTGAGTTTTTACAAATAACGGCGTAGTTGTTACCGTTAACACTGTTGGAATACCCGGTGGTTAAAATACAGTAATACGCGTTATTGCACAGTAGCACACGGTATTGCATAGTATTTTTGAAATTATTGATTCTTACGTAAGAAGGCACTACTCAATAATTGTTACAGTAATTACTGTTCAATATTTTATTTTATTGATTCAATAATTGCTACGTTGAAATTTTATATTATTGTTGTTCAATAATTGTTGCTGCACAGTATTTCCCATTATCAGATCAATAATTCATATTATTTGAATAATATTATTAGATAACATTATTGGCAATGTCTAGAAAGTTCTGTCTAAGGAGAGGTTTGGTCATCTAATTGCGCGCCAGTAAGGAGAAATCCTTATTGGAAAGCCCCCTCTTTCCTGGGAACGGCCTGGTTGTCATAAATGTGATTCTGTAATATTATTTGTGAATAATTAATTATTGATTCATATGATAAGGAAATATTTATTTTATGTGGATATAAATGAGGGATATATTTTTGTGGTTAAAAATGAAGGAGTTAATGTTGAGATTTTTATCAGTATTTTTGTCGGAATGGAGGTATTAAAAATCAGGGTTTTTGAGATATTTTGCGGGGGTTATAATTTTTAATCCGACCGTTGGATCGTGGTAATTTTTGGATATGTTATACATATATAAGTTGAGTATATGTCCACAAATTTTGAACCGTTAAAAATGAACGTATGATTTGTTATGAATTTTACGAGATGACTGGTTCAGAATTGTTGAATTTTCGGAGTTTATCATTTTGGTGGAAAATTCTAGAATTGGTGGGCCCCACTTGTGGTTGGTGAAGAAATGTGCTGAATTATATTTCAAATGTGGTGGGTGGGAATAGTAGCAGGTAAAGCCATCAGGTTGCAGGTCAAACCTACCAAAATTTTCCTATAAATAGAGGGCTAAGTTAGAATTGAAAATCACACCAGAAACATAAGTTTTCTCTCTTTCTCTCTCTATATTATGAAGCATATTTTGTGAGTATTTAGATACTTTGTGAGTTGCTATTCAGTGCAAGTTTCCTTCAGCATCATATCCGATATCCAGTCAGAAGTACTGCTCTTTTGAGGTAAGGGATAGTAAGGGATAGTAAGGGATATTAAGGGATTTTAAGGGTTGTTATGATTTTCAGTTTCGTAATTTTTCTGATCTTCAAAAATTCTGGAAAAATTTGAAATGATATTTTGATGAGTTTTCTTGATTGTGTCCAAAAATGGTGATTTTTGGATGTATAGATTGAGAGTTATGAATTTTATGAGAAAAGACTATTTTAAAAGTAACGCTTATAATTCCTTGTGGTTAACTCCAAAATTGATGAAATTTTTATTGGGAGTACATGTATATGATAGAAGTATACTCTGTAAATTTCAGAATTTTTAGACAAAAGTACAATTTTTGATAAATGTCTAAATATTCGGCTATTTTGGCCATATGAAAAATAGTAAATGACTTTTAAAAATTCTGAGAAAAATATATGTTCACTATGGGACTATATTATGCTAAATCCCAGAAAAGAAATATTTTTGGAACTGATTTGGTATTTTTCATGAAAATGGTCTAGTTATGAGTAAATGAATTAAATATGTTTTGTGAAGAAAGAAAATTGGAAAATAGGATTTTATGGCTTGAGAATCCTATATGAGGTATATGCAGATTTTTGATGAGGGTTTTGGTTATTGATGATGAAATTGTAAGAGTTGGCATTTTATGATGATTAAATGCATTAATTAGTAAAGTGTAAACAATTAAAATAAATTGTTTATAAATTTAAGTAATGTTATTCTTTCAATATCATTATACCGAAATATTGGTATGAATTTTATTGTAGAATTTCTATCTTTTGTGTCGGGGTTACTATTCATGAGTTTACGAATATTACTCTTGAGATTAAAACTATATGTTGATCATATTATTTTATTATCATCATATATAACATTTTTATAACCCTGATGTTGAAATTCTCTTTCACTGGAGTGTAAAGATGGGTAGATTATTGGTATGATCATGACTAGGGTTCTCTTTGGCCTGTAGTGCAAAGTTGAATTGTGACTGGTATGATCATGACCATTGAATTTATAATTGAATATCTTAAGCTTAAGTGCAAAGGTGAATTGATCAACATGGTTATAATTATTGTTTATATAAATTCTGAAATGATTATATATTTCTTTGAGATATGAATATATTTGGCCTGTAGTGCAAATATGAATTGTTGATGAATATCTTTGGTATGTAGTGCAAAGATGGCCTGTTGATGAATATCTTTGGCCTGTAGTGCAAAGATGAACTGTTGTTGAATATCTTTGGCCCGTAGTGCAAAGATGGTTTGTTGATGAATATCTTTGGCCCGTAGTGCAAAGATGGATTTGTTAGTATGATTATAAACAGGAATTGTGATTTGGTATAACCATGATCTTTGATGTTTCAGGTAAAGACAGGTGATGAAAATATTCTTCGTCCTGGGTGCGAAGAAAAATTTAGAGTCACAATTATGATTATGAGTTATTCATATGATTGTGGAAAGGAACTGTTGAGTGATGTTACATGGATAAAATATTGTTGGTGGATTTTTAACATGGAGAGATAATAGACTTTATAGTCTATTTGACTCTTCTAATGGATTGCTCGTTCCGCTGCAACTATGGTTGAAATTTTTATCATTTACCATATGTTCTAAATCTCTGATTTATTGTTGATGAAGGCTATTGATAATTGAATTATCTTTAGTCATGATATTCTTTACTGAGCTAGTTGTGCTCACCCTTTTGCTTCACAATTCCTTTCAGGTAATAAGAGTGTAGCTGGGTCGAGCGGGGGTAACAAGGGAATAGAACGGTGGTCATCATTTAGTAGTTATATTTGGTGAAGAAAATAGGGTGAGGCGAACCCAACGTTGGAAGGGTGTTTTGTCACTATCATACAAGATGTCTAATGACATACAACCTCGTGTCATCATAAGACAGGGTTGTGCTCATCCACTTGCTGAGTATATCTATGGGCACTACCTATATAATCTTGGTGTTTGTTTGAAGTATAATTCTCAATTAGAGACAGTGGAGATAATGATAAGTCAAGAGAAGACTCACCATTGGGAAGAATATGATAGTAATCTTCTCGTTTTTCTTTGGGGTCTATTGGGTCACCAAGGATAATTCTGTGGCCATATGATATCTATCATAACCTAGACGCGTGGCCTCCCATGTACAAAGGTTTCCTTGAGCACTTCCCAAAGATTCTAATTTCTAAAACAGTTTTTGACTATACCTTTATGTAAGGTGTTATTGTGAGGTGATGTCCACGGTTGGAACATGTGTCACATTTAGTATATATTTGTATCCAAACTCACAGCATATGTGTTGTTGTATTTTGCACGACAATTGTTGTAATAAAGTTGTAGTTATTTTCTGTACCATGTATTTGACGACTCAGAATGGGTTGGATGGAATGGACCTATTTTGGGGTCGTTACATTTGGTATCAGAGCTTGGGGATATGATCTCTGGCGGAGATCGGGGAATACAACTAGGAGGGGAGAGATGAGTAAATCCTTCGCTAGTGTGTCCTACCTAAGCTTATTTGTTGGTCAGTCATAATATCGGGATATTATGTGATATATTAATTTGTTAAATTAACACTTGTTTTGAAGCTGTATTCTAGAATGTTATTTGAAATACAGGAGATGAGCAATGGAGAAATTATGATGACAGAGAAGATGGAATTTGAAATGAAAGGAAGGTATTCTCAACTCTTTGAAATACCAGGTACGTAAATTTCGGGGACGAAATTTCATAAGGAGGGGAGATTGTAAGACCCCGAATTTTATGAAATAAAAGTATTCAATTTTTCTTATAATTACTATTCAGTAAATGGTTAAATTGATAAAGTTAAAGTTAGGGTGATATATGATTTTTTTTCAAAATAGCAAGTGGTTATAAAATAATCATTGTTGTCGGGGAATATTCGTTTGGTCGTGGAATATTCTTTCTGTCGGGGAATATTCGTACGACGGCGCAGCATTTGTGGGCCCCATAACGAATAACTGTCGGGTGAAGAAAACGATAAATTTGAGTTTTTACAAATAACGGCGTAGTTGTTACCGTTAACACTGTTGGAATACCCGGTGGTTAAAATACAGTAATACGCGTTATTGCACAGTAGCACACGGTATTGCATAGTATTTTTGAAATTATTGATTCTTACGTAAGAAGGCACTACTCAATAATTGTTACAGTAATTACTGTTCAATATTTTATTTTATTGATTCAATAATTGCTACGTTGAAATTTTATATTATTGTTGTTCAATAATTGTTGCTGCACAGTATTTCCCATTATCAGATCAATAATTCATATTATTTGAATAATATTATTAGATAACATTATTGGCAATGTCTAGAAAGTTCTGTCTAAGGAGAGGTTTGGTCATCTAATTGCGCGCCAGTAAGGAGAAATCCTTATTGGAAAGCCCCCTCTTTCCTGGGAACGGCCTGGTTGTCATAAATGTGATTCTGTAATATTATTTGTGAATAATTAATTATTGATTCATATGATAAGGAAATATTTATTTTATGTGGATATAAATGAGGGATATATTTTTGTGGTTAAAAATGAAGGAGTTAATGTTGAGATTTTTATCAGTATTTTTGTCGGAATGGAGGTATTAAAAATCAGGGTTTTTGAGATATTTTGCGGGGGTTATAATTTTTAATCCGACCGTTGGATCGTGGTAATTTTTGGATATGTTATACATATATAAGTTGAGTATATGTCCACAAATTTTGAACCGTTAAAAATGAACGTATGATTTGTTATGAATTTTACGAGATGACTGGTTCAGAAATTGTTGAATTTTCGGAGTTTATCATTTTGGTGGAAAATTCTAGAATTGGTGGGCCCCACTTGTGGTTGGTGAAGAAATGTGCTGAATTATATTTCAAATGTGGTGGGTGGGAATAGTAGCAGGTAAAGCCATCAGGTTGCAGGTCAAACCTACCAAAATTTTCCTATAAATAGAGGGCTAAGTTAGAATTGAAAATCACACCAGAAACATAAGCTTTCTCTCTTTCTCTCTCTATATTATGAAGCATATTTTGTGAGTATTTAGATACTTTGTGAGTTGCTATTCAGTGCAAGTTTCCTTCAGCATCATATCCGATATCCAGTCAGAAGTACTGCTCTTTTGAGGTAAGGGATTGTAAGGGATAGTAAGGGATATTAAGGGATTTTAAGGGTTGTTATGATTTTCAGTTTCGTAATTTTTCTGATCTTCAAAAATTCTGGAAAAATTTGAAATGATATTTTGATGAGTTTTCTTGATTGTGTCCAAAAATGGTGATTTTTGGATGTATAGATTGAGAGTTATGAATTTTATGAGAAAAGACTATTTTAAAAGTAACGCTTATAATTCCTTGTGGTTAACTCCAAAATTGATGAAATTTTTATTGGGAGTACATGTATATGATAGAAGTATACTCTGTAAATTTCAGAATTTTTAGACAAAAGTACAATTTTTGATAAATGTCTAAATATTCGGCTATTTTGGCCATATGAAAAATAGTAAATGACTTTTAAAAATTCTGAGAAAAATATATGTTCACTATGGGACTATATTATGCTAAATCCCAGAAAAGAAATATTTTTGGAACTGATTTGGTATTTTTCATGAAAATGGTCTAGTTATGAGTAAATGAATTAAATATGTTTTGTGAAGAAAGAAAATTGGAAAATAGGATTTTATGGCTTGAGAATCCTATATGAGGTATATGCAGATTTTTGATGAGGGTTTTGGTTATTGATGATGAAATTGTAAGAGTTGGCATTTTATGATGATTAAATGCATTAATTAGTAAAGTGTAAACAATTAAAATAAATTGTTTATAAATTTAAGTAATGTTATTCTTTCAATATCATTATACCGAAATATTGGTATGAATTTTATTGTAGAATTTCTATCTTTTGTGTCGGGGTTACTATTCATGAGTTACGAATATTACTCTTGAGATTAAAACTATATGTTGATCATATTATTTTTTTATCATCATATATAACATTTTTATAACCCTGATGTTGAAATTCTCTTTCACTGGAGTGTAAAGATGGGTAGATTATTGGTATGATCATGACTAGGGTTCTCTTTGGCCTGTAGTGCAAAGTTGAATTGTGACTGGTATGATCATGACCATTGAATTTATAATTGAATATCTTAAGCTTAAGTGCAAAGGTGAATTGATCAACATGGTTATAATTATTGTTTATATAAATTCTGAAATGATTATATATTTCTTTGAGATATGAATATATTTGGCCTGTAGTGCAAATATGAATTGTTGATGAATATCTTTGGCATGTAGTGCAAAGATGGCCTGTTGATGAATATCTTTGGCCTGTAGTGCAAAGATGAACTGTTGTTGAATATCTTTGGCCCGTAGTGCAAAGATGGTTTGTTGATGAATATCTTTGGCCCGTAGTGCAAAGATGGATTTGTTAGTATGATTATAAACAGGAATTGTGATTTGGTATAACCATGATCTTTGATGTTTCAGGTAAAGACAGGTGATGAAAATATTCTTCGTCCTGGGTGCGAAGAAAAATTTAGAGTCACAATTATGATTATGAGTTATTCATATGATTGTGGAAAGGAACTGTTGAGTGATGTTACATGGATAAAATATTGTTGGTGGATTTTTAACATGGAGAAGATAATAGACTTTATAGTCTATTTGACTCTTCTAATGGATTGCTCGTTCCGCTGCAACTATGGTTGAAATTTTTATCATTTACCATATGTTCTAAATCTCTGATTTATTGTTGATGAAGGCTATTGATAATTGAATTATCTTTAGTCATGATATTCTTTACTGAGCTAGTTGTGCTCACCCTTTTGCTTCACAATTCCTTTCAGGTAATAAGAGTGTAGCTGGGTCGAGCGGGGGTAACAAGGGAATAGAACGGTGGTCATCATTTAGTAGTTATATTTGGTGAAGAAAATAGGGTGAGGCGAACCCAACGTTGGAAGGGTGTTTTGTCACTATCATACAAGATGTCTAATGACATACAACCTCGTGTCATCATAAGACAGGGTTGTGCTCATCCACTTGCTGAGTATATCTATGGGCACTACCTATATAATCTTGGTGTTTGTTTGAAGTATAATTCTCAATTAGAGACAGTGGAGATAATGATAAGTCAAGAGAAGACTCACCATTGGGAAGAATATGATAGTAATCTTCTCGTTTTTCTTTGGGGTCTATTGGGTCAACCAAGGATAATTCTGTGGCCATATGATATCTATCATAACCTAGACGCGTGGCCTCCCATGTACGAAGGTTTCCTTGAGCACTTCCCAAAGATTCTAATTTCTAAAACAGTTTTTGACTATACCTTTATGTAAGGTGTCATTGTGAGGTGATGTCCACGGTTGGGACATGTGTCACATTTGGTATATATTTGTATCCAAACTCACAGCATATGTGTTGTTGTATTTTGCACGACAATTGTTGTAATAGAGTTGTAGTTATTTTTTGTACCATGTATTTGACGACTCAGAATGGGTTGGATGGAATGGACCTATTTTGGGGTCGTTACATTGGTATCAGAGCTTGGGGATATGATCTCTGGCGGAGATTGGGGAATACAACTAGGAGGGGAGAGATGAGTAAATCCTTCGCTAGTGTGTCCTACCTAAGCTTATTTGTTGGTCAGTCATAATATCGGGATATTATGTGATATGTTAATTTGTTAAATTAACACTTGTTTTGAAGCTGTATTCTAGAATGTTATTTGAAATACAGGAGATGAGCAATGGAGAAATTATGATGACAGAGAAGATGGAATTTGAAATGAAAGGAAGGTATTCTCAACTCTTTGAAATACCAGGTACGTAAATTTCGGGGACGAAATTTCATAAGGAGGGGAGATTGTAAGACCCCGAATTTTATGAAATAAAAGTATTCAATTTTTCTTATAATTACTATTCAGTAAATGGTTAAATTAATAAATGTTAAAGTTAAGGGTGATATATGATTTTTTTTCAAAATACACAAGTAGTTATAAAATAATCATTGTTGTCGGGGAATATTCGTTTGGTCATGGAATATTCTTTCTGTCGGGGAATATTCGTACGACGGCGCAACCATTTGTGGGCCCCATAACAGAATAACTGTCGGGTGAAGAAAACGATAAATTTGAGTTTTTACAAATAACGGCGTAGTTGTTACCGTTAACACTGTTGGAATACCCGGTGGTTAAAATACAGTAATACGCGTTATTGCACAGTAGCACACGGTATTGCATGGTATTATTGAAATTATTGATTCTTACGTAAGAAGGCACTACTCAATAATTGTTACAGTAATTACTGTTCAATATTTTATTTTATTGATTCAATAATTGCTACGTTGAAATTTTATATTATTGTTGTTCAATAATTGTTGCTGCACAGTATTTCCCATTATCAGATCAATAATTCATATTATTTGAATAATATTATTAGGTAACATTATTGGCAATGTCTAGAAAGTTCTGTCTAAGGAGAGGTTTGGTCATCTAATTGCGCGCCAGTAAGGAGAAATCCTTATTGGAAAGCCCCCTCTTTCCTGGGAACGGCCTGGTTGTCATAAATGTGATTCTGTAATATTATTTGTGAATAATTAATTATTGATTCATATGATAAGGAAATATTTATTTTATGTGGATATAAATGAGGGATATATTTTTGTGGTTAAAAATGAAGGAGTTAATGTTGAGATTTTTATCAGTATTTTTGTCGGAATGAGGTATTAAAAATCAAATTAGGGTTTTTGAGATATTTTGCGGGGGTTATAATTTGTAATCCGACCGTTGGATCGTGGTAATATTTGGATATGTTATACATATATAAGTTGAGTATATGTCCACAAATTTTGAACCGTTAAAAATGAACGTATGATTTGTTATGAATTTTACGAGATAATTGGTTCAGAAATTGTTGAATTTTCGGAGTTTATCATTTTGATAGAAAATTCTAGAATTGGTAGGCCCCACTTGTGGTTGGTGAAGAAATGTGCTGAATTATATTTCAAATGTGGTGGGTGGGAATAGTAGCAGGTAAAGCCATCAGGTTGCAGGTCAAACCTACCAAAATTTTCCTATAAATAGAGGGCTAAGTTAGAATTGAAAATCACACCAGAAACATAAGTTTTCTCTCTTTCTCTCTCTATATTATGAAGCATATTTTGTGAGTATTTAGATACTTTGAGAGTTGCTATTCAGTGCAAGTTTCCTTCAGCATCATATCCGATATCCAGTCAGAAGTACTGCTCTTTTGAGGTAAGGGATTGTAAGGGATAGTAAGGGATATTAAGGGATTTTAAGGGTTGTTATGATTTTCAGTTTCGTAATTTTTCTGATCTTCAAAAATTTTGGAAAAATTTGAAATGATATTTTGATGAATTTTCTTGATTGTGTCCAAAAATGGTGATTTTTGGATGTATAGATTGAGAGTTATGAATTTTATGAGAAAAGACTATTTTAAAAGTAATCGCTTATAATTCCTTGTGGTTAACTCCAAAATTGATGAAATTTTTATTGGGAGTACATGTATATGATAGAAGTATACTCTGTAAATTTCAGAATTTTTAGACAAAAGTACAATTTTTGATAAATGTCTAAATATTCGGCTATTTTGGCCATATGAAAAATAGTAAATGACTTTTAAAAATTCTGAGAAAAATATATGTTCACTATGGGACTATATTATGCTAAATCCCAGAAAAGAAATATTTTTGGAACTGATTTGGTATTTTTCATGAAAATAGTCTAGCTATGAGTAAATGAATTAAATATGTTTTGTGAAGAAAGAAAATTGGAAAATAGGATTTTATGGCTTGAGAATCCTATATGAGGTATATGCAGATTTTTGATGAGGGTTTTGGTTATTGATGATGAAATTGTAAGAGTTGGCATTTTATGATGATTAAATGCATTAATTAGTAAAGTGTAAACAATTAAAATAAATTGTTTATAAATTTAAGTAATGTTATTCTTTCAATATCATTATACCGAAATATTGGTATGAATTTTATTGTAGAATTTCTATCTTTTGTGTCGGGGTTACTATTCATGTGTTACGAATATTACTCTTGAGATTAAAACTATATGTTGATCATATTATTTTTTTATCATCATATATAACATTTTTTATAACCCTGATGTTGAAATTCTCTTTCACTGGAGCGTAAAGATGGGTAGATTATTGGTATGATCATGACTAGGGTCCTCTTTGGCCTGTAGTGCAAAGTTGAATTGTGACTGGTATGATCATGACCATTGAATTTATAATTGAATATCTTAAGCTTAAGTGTAAAGGTGAATTGATCAACATGGTTATAATTATTGTTTATATAAATTCTGAAATGATTATATATTTCTTTGAGATATGAACATATTTGGCCTGTGGTGTAAATATGAATTGTTGATGAATATCTTTGGTATGTAGTGCAAAGATGGCCTGTTGATGAATATCTTTGGCCTGTAGTGCAAAGATGAACTGTTGTTGAATATCTTTGGCCCGTAGTGCAAAGATGGTTTGTTGATGAATATCTTTGGCCCGTAGTGCAAAGATGGATTTGTTAGTATGATTATAAACAGGAATTGTGATTTGGTATAACCATGATCTTTGATGTTTCAGGTAAAGACAGGTGATGAAAATATTCTTCGTCCTGGGTGCGAAGAAAAATTTAGAGTCACAATTATGATTATGAGTTATTCATATGATTGTGGAAAGGAACTATTGAGTGATGTTACATGGATAAAATATTGTTGGTGGATTTTTAACATGGAAGAGATAATGGACTTTATGGTCTATTTGACTCTTCTAATGGATTGCTCGTTCCGCTGCAACTATGGTTGAAATTTTTATCATTTACCATATGTTCTAAATCTCTGATTTATTGTTGATGAAGGCTATTGATAATTGAATTATCTTTAGTCATGACATTCTTTACTGAGCTAGTTGTGCTCACCCTTTTGCTTCACAATTCTTTTCAGGTAATAAGAGTGTAGCTGGGTCGAGCGGGGGTAACAAGGGAATAGAACGGTGGTCATCATTTAGTAGTTATATTTGGTGAAGAAAATAGGGTGAGGCGAACCCAACGTTGGAAGGGTGTTTTGTCACTATCATACAAGATGTCTAATGACATACAACCTCGTGTCATCATAAGACAGGGTTGTGCTCATCCACTTGCTGAGTATATCTATGGGCACTACCTATATAATCTTGGTGTTTGTTTGAAGTATAATTCTCAATTAGAGACTGGAGATAATGATAAGTCAAGAGAAAACTCACCATTGGGAAGAATATGATAGTAATCTTCTCGTTTTTCTTTGGGGTCTATTGAGTCAAACAATGATAATTCTGTGGCCATATGATATCTATCATAACCTAGACGCGTGGCCTCCCATGTACAAAGGTTTCCTTGAGCACTTCCCAAAGATTCTAATTTCTAAAACAGTTTTTGACTATACCTTTATGTAAGGTGTCACTGTGAGGTGTTGTCCACGGTTGGGACATGTGTCACATTTGGTATATATTTGTATTCAAACTCACAGCATATGTGTTGTTGTATTTTGTACGATAATTGTTGTAATAGAGTTGTAGTTATTTTCTGTACCATGTATTTGACGACTCAGAATGGGTTGGATGGAATGAACCTATTTTGGGGTCGTTACAATTACTTAGTCCACTTTGCTTCCTGGGAGAGTCGTATAAACTTGAGTTGATCACAGAATCAGAGCCTCTTCAACTCACAGATGGGATAGTTCCAGTAAACTCCTTCCTACTGTTATCTAGTTTTGGCGATGCATAGGCAGGCTTTGGATCCATTTTTGAATCTACCCCCAGTAAAGCATACAATTTCCTAATTTTTGTTTCCTGAGTTGCTTGCCCATGGAAATCAAACAGTTGTCCCCAAAATTCATCAAGAACTACAACTAATTGACGTCTTGCACCACTCCTTAATCCTGCTAGTCTTGAAAGACTACCGGCACCACTACCTACATCATCACCTTTTGCACTAAGACTTCTGTATGAACCAGGGCCCTCAGATGTTACGGACGAGCTGCTCAGCGACACTGATTTAGATGATTCTTCAGGCTCCCAATTATCTCCCTCATCATCCTTCTCAGTCTGTGAATCTCCCACTACACTCAAGTTGTTCACAACGGAGGAGAGAAAAAAGGGGAGAAGGGTTTTGGTGGAGGGATCAAG
Source organism: Panax notoginseng (assembly GCA_016801055.1). Taxonomy (NCBI): domain Eukaryota; kingdom Viridiplantae; phylum Streptophyta; class Magnoliopsida; order Apiales; family Araliaceae; genus Panax; species Panax notoginseng. The sequence continues at coordinate 111,892,756 of CM029016.1, forward strand.
AACGATGGAAATGGGGAGAGATCGGGTGTCGAGGGTGAAGGGGCTAGAGTGAGGGGAGGAGAGAGAGAGAGAGGAGGGTGGAGGAGAGGATGGTGGAGGTGGAGAAGTCGAAGTAGAGAGAAAGGGAGATGTGGGTGGTGTATGAGTGAATTGACTCAATGGAGGAATGTGGGTTTAACAGAGAGAGAAGGAAGGGAATTGTGTGAAATAAATGTAAACTACCAAGTTTACCTCTCTGTAATAAACATTAAAGCCTTAGCCGGTCACTTTTGACCGGTTAAGTAAAGAAAGTGTGCTTTCTGTTACGTTTAATTGAAGTTTGGGGTGTACTTAGATACTTTTTTCGATTTGGAGTGCAAAAGTCAACATGGGTGTAAAGTTTGGAGTGCACATTGTCTTTTAGTCTATATTAAGGGACGGAGGGAGTAATTGACTTTCTTTAATAATAAAAGTGTCCAACACTCCAACTTTGAACTTCTAATAAAACCCCAATATAATTTGACCAAATATTTTGAAAAACCATTGATTACAATGATGTTGGAAAAATAAATATATATTTAACGACATTTTTATTATTACTATTGATACCTAACACTTTAAGTTACACTTATAAATCTAACAATAACATTTTTACTCTAACAAAATCAATTGTGGAAAAAATTCCATTACCCTCTAATTTAGTTTTTTTTTTTAAAAATTTTATTTATTTACTATTATTATTAACAATGAGCTCCGGAAAATAAATAGTAAATTGGTAAACAAAGCATTTTTATTGAGCTGTAATGTTCCATGGTGGAACATTAAAAATGGAGTCTCAAACCCCTGAAAATCTCTCCGATTCCGAGCTCGTCACCTTCGGAGATTACATAGTGAGGGCCAAACTCGGAGCAAGTCGACTGGCGACTGTATGGAAAGCGGAGCACCGAATTTCTGGCCAAGTGGTGGCGTTGAAGCAAATTTTTCTCTCAAAACTCACGACCCACCTCAAGAAATGCTTGGACTGCGAGCTTTCCTTCTTGTCCTCTGTAAATCACCCCAACATAATTCTCCTTCTTGATTTCTTTCAGGTATGATCCCTTTCCTAGTTCATCAATTTTCATTACTTGGGGTTTATGTCTTTGAAAATTTTGGAATTGAACCGACTTAATGAAGTATTGTGTTTTTTTCCCATTTTAAATTGCCTACCCACATATTTTATTTTAGGATAGTTTTGGTTCGATTCAGTTGAAATGGGGCTTATTTAAGTTTCTTATATCTCCCTATTAATTGCTTACCCAATTCCTTAAAAAAAAATCAATTGCTGGTTTTCTTGAAGTACTCATGTTGGAATGAATTGAAATAGAGCTAATTTGATCAGCTAAATGTTATTTATCTTCCTTTAATTTGCTATTATAATGCCATATATCCACAGTATTTACTTTTTTCTCATCAGTAAATGAATTTATCTTAAATCAAAGGAACCATGGGTCATTCCCTTAGGAAATGCAGAATGATGTAATTATTCCAAGAAAAGTAGCACTATAGCATGCTAAATTAACCAACTATAATCTATAATGGTAGAGAGGCAACTAGCTAACACAAGCTACTGTACCTAGAATATTAGAGCAATACAAGTTGCAACCTGTTATATATAAATACATTAGTTATTCCAAGTGATGGAAGCTACACATTTGAACGTCTACTGAAGATCACCAAAACTTCACTTTGGGAAGTTCTATTCAGCACAAACAAAAGTGTATCCGACTAATTGATGGGGCATAAAGATATTACCTGAGTGTCGTTGTATGTGTGACACAATTCAACAGATTACATGATGGAATCTTTACCATTTACAGATGCATTACCCCTTCTTGTTTATGTTATATGAAGTTAATTGTGGCTTGTAGCAATCAATGTTTAATATTTTTGTTTTATTTTTATTTACTGTTAAACCTCCTCATTTCAATTCAACCTTTACCTTTTCATTCACCAGCATCCATTAACCTCGAGTAAATCTCTAGAATTTAGTTACTCAATTTGCAGCTTTAGTGATGAAATCTCTTAAGCCTTGCACGAGCGTGTCTTGCCTCCTAACATCTCCTGCTGCCGCCTGAGAAGATATTGAATACTGTATATCCAGGGAAGCTAACTACTTTATAGTTATAGGTACCGTTTTGATGTATTAGCTAGATTTTTGTTTAAGAACCTGTTGTAAAAATATTGAGCGTCATATATCCATTGAAGCTAAGTATTTTATAGTTACTGTTTTGATGTATGAGGTAGGTTTTTGTTTGCAGCCTATTTTCATTTGTGATGAAACTCCGATATTCATGAGTACTAGATATGCAAAGCGATATATGGGAACTATTAATTTATCATTTTACATTATTGTTTAGAGATAAATTGATGCAAGTATCTTTTACTTATAATCGTATATTATTATTATTATTATTATTATTATTATTATCAAGAAGTAGATTATTTTGGGAATTTGTTTCTGATGCGTCAATCAACAATTTTCAAACTAGGATTTCGGTCAACCCACGAACTTTGATCACTGTTTGACCATCTTGATCTAGCCAGAAAACCTGCAAAAGGTCCACCAGAGTTGGGGGGCTCCGGGCGGACTGTGACACCCCCAAATCCGGTACTTCAATTTCCACATGATTTGGTGTTCACTATACAAAAATCATATGTCTATCTATCCATAATAACTGTAAACCATATGAAAGATAGAATAAATCCTTACAACATCTGAATAAAAAATACAGTCCCAGGTCATACTAACCTTAAATATCTGGCGGAAACATAAACAAATAATAAGTCTTAAACAACATCGAGTCTTAACAATAACATTCTTAAAATTTAATAACACGTCTTCATCACTTAATAGCTTTGCCCTTGCCTTTGCTAGAAGAAGGCTCGTCGGTTCTTTCGTTCATAACTGCAATGTTATTATTACGCAAGAGTGAGCACGATTGCCCACAAGTATAAAAAAATGAATTAACAATATAATAACATGCGAGTGAATCGAAATTTTTGAAATGAAGCTCAACTTTTGAACCAAAAATGATTACCAAGAGGGTCATAAGACCTTGAATTATGTCCTAGGTTATCAAGGATTATACTTGAAATATTTAAAAGTTATAAGACTATGGACTTTTCTTCTCATACTTAGGGGGATCAGCCCTTAGTACCATACTATACACAATATCTTAACACTAACGCTTAAGTAATCCCTTTACAGGGATATTCATCTCAGTTTGACGTTAGAGTCCGCACCAAAGGAAGTTTGGTTTGGATAATTCAATAAGGGTTCTGAAATTTAGAACGTTCATCAACTATGGACTAGTCGAATCGATAAGAATTCGTTAGTCTAACAAGGTTCACAATAAATGGTATTTAAATTGAATAACAATCTCAAGAGATATACAATAGAACAAGTATTGTATAACGGATTCATACTTCGAAAAGATAATTAATCGTTAATACAACAAATCAAACTTGATTTAAAAAAAATGACAAGATTTGCTTGAAGTAATTTACAAACTTGAATAATGATAACAAGTAGGGTTAGGATACCTGCTCAACATAAAAGTAACGTTTAAGTTTAAATAAACTTGCTCAATAGAATGGAGTTAGGGATAGGATACTTGTCTCGTGCGTAGATTACACTTTAACTAAGCACGTTCTTTGAATTAAATCCTACATACCATTCATATACACAATACCAGTTAATTATAAATTAACTAATCAATATAAACTCATTCTCGTTGTCTACTTTAATTATTGACTAAACTTAGTCAAATTATTACGTTGTCACATAATTTATACTTCATGAATTATCAAACCAATTATGTATTTAATAATTCAATTCACATATAATATTTTATTACATGTTAAACAACTATTTTATCATCTCATAATACCTCTAACATGATTACATGTTCATTACATCAATCCACTAACACATTGTTAGACTTAAACATTTTAAAAATACATTTCTGAATTTTCTGGGGAGTGGCGCTGCGGCGCCACTATTGAACTAAGGATTCGCGCTGCGGCTGGACTTCGGACGCTGCGGCGTGGTGGCGCTGCGGCGCGGGGCTTAAAGCATTGGACTGGCGCCGCGGCGCGGCAAGCCAGAAACAGTTCTGCAATTCGCGAAAATTGCAGAACACAGCCAAAAATTTCAATTTTAAATATTACAACACGAATTCAGACATACCCATATGTTATAATTCATGTATAATCATAACCCAACATATATAAAGTGATTTTAACCATTTAAAACACTTAATCACAGAATTAAATCATGTAAAATGGGCTGTTCTTGAAGTTCTTGAAGTTTTTAACATAAGTTCCTAAAATTCAACGCCACGGATTCTTTATAAAGCCAAATCCGTTCATTTAAAGCTTGGTCTCTTCGTATCAACATGCATAATAATATAGGAGTGTAAAATTTATGGATAATATATGATCAATACATCAATTATCACGTATAAGGCCATATGGCCATATCACGTACTCTGTTTATTTTGAAAAACATACGTACGACATGCTTTCATGAACTTGATGATAAGGAATTATATACAATATATATTAAAACATATTAAAATGACATCTTAACACATATATGCACATAACTCTCACAATTTCAATTACAGAGATATAACAGAGGTTTTGAAAGCCATTTTCTAGAAAACTTAAATACGTAAAAGTAAGATTGGGTTTGGAGAATTACCCAGAGCGTAGAGTGTAATGTTAAACAATGAGTTGTAACTCTTCTCAAACTTTTCTTCAATCACACACTCAAAACTCGTAATTTCTCCCTGAATTCTCTCTGTGATGCTTATCAGACTTAGGCAAATTATGAAGAAAAGAGAGTACGAATTGTTAGAAAAAAAAGACGCGTTGGTGGTCAGTTACCCAGTCATGGGTAACTGCCCTCAACTCCCATAGTGCCATGTTTGGCTATTATTTTAAAAGCTTATACCCCATTAATTTAATAAAACCTCTTATGCTATAGTTAAATAATGTCACACTCCTTTATAAAATAATTCAATATCTTATTTAATTTACTTTAAATAAAATATAATAAATTCTCATAAATTCACATAGTCACATAATTAAATTTCTCATTAATAAATAATGTCAAATTATTAACTCTCTAATTAATAATTAAATTAATTAAAATAACATTATGCTTATTAAATATTTCTTTTAATACAATAAGCTCACATAAATACATACTTGAATAATCAATATTCTCCACATTAATTTAATAAATATAACACATAATTACATTAATCTACCATAATTTTATTAAATAAATTATTTAATCTAATAATTAATTCATCGAAAAATATTTATTCAATTTAATAAATATTTAATTTAATTTACAAAAATTTCGGTTGTCACATCTTTCCCCCCTTAAAAGGATTCTGTCCCCAGAATCACGACTCAATAAATTCGATCCGTTACATTCTCCCCCCTTACAAAGATTCTGTCCCCAGAATCGCAGACACAATTTAAACACATAACTCGGAGAAATCTTTCATCATTTTATCTAAATATAGATTTTATATTTCATACTACATTCCTTACAAATTCTAGGTTTCATTTCATAACTTTCACTTGAACGCAATTATATTTGAGTATTATATTCTTAACCCATTCATTTCCTTTTCTAAGGATCGCTATCATAAACACTCGGGATATTACATTCACCCTTTCTTCTAAAAATTTCGTCCTCGAAATTTTATTTATTAATCTTTATACATTCAATCTATTAAAGTAGATTTTACGTCACTACTTCATTCATTCATTGGTTTCTATAATCACTTTCTTTTCACAAATATCATTCTACAATTATTAAACTTTTCTATTAAAAGTTTCACATTACTCTTTGATAACTCACATCCTTCTCACTTCAAAATTTCTTTTCTCATTTGTTCAACACATTCATCATTCAGTGTCATAGTCTACGACTTACTTCTTTCTAAGGAATACTTTCCTTTTTCAATTCCATCTTGCAGAATAACAAGAATCCTCTACAATTGTTCAATAATTGGGAAGTAGTATGAATAACTCAGGAATTTAAAAGATTCTAAATCATGCTGAGGGTCACAAGACCATGAACTCTATTCTCTAGGTTTAATAGTGCTTCACCCCCGGTTCTTCACACTTTAAACCCTCTTTGGCAGAATGTTTATCAATCACAAAGACTGAAAACACCCTCCGCAAGTACTCTAGGTGATCAACCTATTGTACATGTATTGTATACAAATATTTCAGCGCAAAGTATAAAACTAAGCGCAATCCCTAATAATAGGGTTGTTCATCTCAGCTTTTCAACATCTGAATCTGCACCAAAACAATTTGGTTTGGCATAACTTCTCAAGAAACTCCTAAATTTCATGAACATCTTTCAATATTTGTCTAGCTGAATCAAATAGCATAGACCTCTACAACAATTCGGACATCAACCAAAATTTACATATACATACATACATATGTATTCTCATATCTTAAAGAAATCTAAAAAAAATCTTTTTATGACGTCATGATACCGCACTGTATTTATAGTCCGTTGAAGATTTCATCATTTGGTGATTTTATCATACTACATCATACCATAGTGGGCTGACGATCCTTAGATCACATCCAACACTAAGTAATACTGCATTGATGACTCCATCGTTTTTATCATCTTTGCATCAGGTTACATGATGCATTAATGATGTAAAATACATTTTGATATATTGCAAATCATTTTTGTCTAGCCGAAGTAATTAGCATAGACATATGAATAATAGTATTTGTTGTTAAAACTCATTGGTTCCATCATTTGATCCAATGTTTTTCAAGAAAATAAAAGTGTAAACATCAGCACGAAGTCAATAAATTTCGAAAGTCTAGCATAGCTAGTAGATTTAGAATACCTATGCTTCCACCATCAACTCTACTTTCTATAATGATCCATTGCTTAATAGGTCTATTTATTCCTATCATCCTCAATACTCCATTCACACTTATATATACTCAGTTCGTCAAACTTACCACACGTTATGAGTTCAGGAACTTGCCACAATCATACGAGTTTAAGAACTTATCCTAGTCAGACCATAGGCGTCCATTCGCTGAGGGGTTCAAAAACATACCATATAATTATGAGTCACGAACCTACCATAAGTATGAGTTTTAAGAACTCGCACTTAACCTTATAATATTCTCTAACTATACTCTACCTATCTGTTATACACATGAGAGAAGAATCACCTTCTCAACAGGCATATAGCAAATAGCGCGACACAAACATTCCAATGATTATCAATGTGATAAACTGAGTGCAAGCACAAAACCCTCGCCCATACAAAGATTTATACAACTCAGTCATCACATGAGTCCTCAATTGAAATCCCACCTAACTCTATCTTACTCTTAACTTGCTCTTTGCTCGATAAGAATTCCTCGTATCACATTATCTATAACTCCTCATGAGTTATCTCGTACTTTTTCATAATACACCATCTTCATAGCATCAAGCTATAATCATTTAAACATTACAAACCATCTTCCTTTTATAACTTAAACAGATCACGTCGTGATCTTAATCTATAATCATCTCATTTATAAAAAAATTCTTAACTCGTGATCTTGGCTTTTTTTTTTTTACTCTTATTTCTTATCTTTATATCTCTTAGATTTTTCTTTGAATCTTCTTGTTTATATAACAATTCTTACTTTAAGAACTTTCAACTTCATTTACATCGCTTCAAATTTCACTCAAGTTACACAATTTCATCACACGTGTCCATTTTCTACACTTGGTACACATCGAGTCTCTAATAGTTTCAATATGGTACGCTGAGTGGTTTCCCACAAACAACCAACAAACTAGGTTCCAAGTTGCTAGTTCGTATATACCTCCGCTCTATGAAGGAATCGTTTAGCCCAGATACCATACATCAACTATTAAAGAGTACAATTGCACCATACTTAAAATATAAATTTCTATTCTTAACTTCTTTATCATTCTCTTTTTATAGACACTGTTTATTTACCATCACCTTACATCCTTATTATTAGAGTTGGGTAACCCCACATTCATATTCCTTATAACTCTTGCGAGATTCTTCTTTGAATCCTCTTTCGCATGTTTTAAATCCTTATTGATCAAACTCTATTTGAGCTTATTCGTTCATTATCTTCACCTCTCATCTCTAAGGTTATAGCCTAATGTACTCTTACCTAAGGTTTCTAACCTATCAGCTCTGATACCAACTTGTGACACCCCCAAATCCGGTACTTCAATTTCCACATGATTTGGTGTTCACTATACAAAAATCATATGTCTATCTATCCATAATAACTGTAAACCATATGAAAGATAGAATAAATCCTTACAACATCTGAATAAAAAATACAGTCCCAGGTCATACTAACCTTAAATATCTGTGCGGAAACATAAACAAATAATAAGTCTTAAACAACATCGAGTCTTAACAATAACATTCTTAAAATTTAATAACACGTCTTCATCACTTAATAGCTTTGCCCTTGCCTTTGCTAGAAGAAGGCTCGTCGGTTCTTTCGTTCATAACTGCAATGTTATTATTACGCAAGAGTGAGCACGATTGCCCACAAGTATAAAAAAATGAATTAACAATATAATAACATGCGAGTGAATCGAAATTTTTTGAAATGAAGCTCAACTTTTGAACCAAAAATGATTACCAAGAGGGTCATAAGACCTTGAATTATGTCCTAGGTTATCAAGGATTATACTTGAAATATTTAAAAGTTATAAGACTATGGACTTTTCTTCTCATACTTAGGGGGATCAGCCCTTAGTACCATACTAAACACAATATCTTAACACTAACGCTTAAGTAATCCCTTTACAGGGTTATTCATCTCAGTTTGACGTTAGAGTCCGCACCAAAGGAAGTTTGGTTTGGATAATTCAATAAGGGTTCTGAAATTTAGAACGTTCATCAACTATGGACTAGTCGAATCGATAAGAATTCGTTAGTCTAACAAGGTTCACAATAAATGGTATTTAAATTGAATAACAATCTCAAGAGATATACAATAGAACAAGTATTGTATAACGGATTCATACTTTGAAAAGATAATTAATCGTTAATATAACAAATCAAACTTGATTTAAAAAAAATGACAAGATTTGCTTGAAGTAATTTACAAACTTGAATAATGATAACAAGTAGGGTTAGGATACCTGCTCAACATAAAAGTAACGTTTAAGTTTAAATAAACTTGCTCAATAGAATGGAGTTAGGGATAGGATACTTGCCTCGTGCGTAGATTACACTTTAACTAAGCACGTTCTTTGAATTAAATCCTACATACCATTCATATACACAATACCAGTTAATTATAAATTAACTAATCAATATAAACTCATTCTCGTTGTCTACTTTAATTATTGACTAAACTTAGTCAAATTATTACGTTGTCACATAATTTATACTTCATGAATTATCAAACCAATTATGTATTTAATAATTCAATTCACATATAATATTTTATTACATGTTAAACAACTATTTTATCATCTCATAATACTTCTAACATGATTACATGTTCATTACATCATCCACTAACACATTGTTAGACTTAAACATTTTAAAAATATATTTCTGAATTTTCTGGAGTGGCGCTGGCGCCACTATTGAACTAAGGATTCGCGCTGCGGCGCCGTGGCGCTGCGGCTGGACTTCGGAAGCTGCGGCGTGGTGGCGCTGCGGCGCGGGGCTTAAAGCATTGGACTGGCGCCGCGGCGCGGCAAGCCAGAAACAGTTCTGCAATTCGCGAAAATTGCAGAACACAGCCAAAAATTTCAATTTTAAATATTACAACACGAATTCAGACATACCCATATGTTATAATTCATGTATAATCATAACCCAACATATATAAAGTGATTTTAACCATTTAAAACACTTAATCACAGAATTAAATCATGTAAAATGGGCTGTTCTTGAAGTTCTTGAAGTTTTTAACATAAATTCCTAAAATTCAACGCCACGGATTCGTTATAAAGCCAAATCCGTTCATTTAAAGCTTGGTCTCTTCGTATCAACATGCATAATAATATAGGAGTGTAAAATTTATGGATAATATATGATCAATACATCAATTATCACGTATAAGGCCATATGGCCATATCACGTACTCTGTTTATTTTGAAAAACATACGTACGACATGCTTTCATGAACTTGATGATAAGGAATTATATACAATATATATTAAAACACATTAAAATGACATCTTAACACATATATGCACATAACTCTCACAATTTCAATTACAGAGATATAACAGAGGTTTTGAAAGCCATTTTCTAGAAAACTTAAATACGTAAAAGTAAGATTGGGTTTGGAGAATTACCCAGAGCGTAGAGTGTAATGTTAAACAATGAGTTGTAACTCTTCTCAAACTTTTCTTCAATCACACACTCAAAACTCGTAATTTCTCCTTGAATTCTCTCTGTGATGCTTATCAGACTTAGGCAAATTATAAAGAAAAGAGAGTACGAATTGTTAAAAAAAAAAGACGCGTTGGTGGTCAGTTACCCAGTCATGGGTAACTGCCCTCAACTCCCATAGTGCCATGTTTGGCTATCATTTTAAAAGCTTATACCCCATTAATTTAATAAAACCTCTTATACTATAGTTAAATAATGTCACACTCCTTTATAAAATAATTCAATATCTTATTTAATTTACTTTAAATAAAATATAATAAATTCTCATAAATTCACATAGTCACATAATTAAATTTCTCATTAATAAATAATGTCAAATTATTAACTCTCTAATTAATAATTAAATTAATTAAAATAACATTATGCTTATTAAATATTTCTTTTAATACAATAAGCTCACATAAATACATACTTGAATAATCAATATTCTCCACATTAATTTAATAAATATAACACATATAATTACATTAATCTACCATAATTTTATTAAATAAATTATTTAATCTAATAATTAATTCATCGAAAAATATTTATTCAATTTAATAAATATTTAATTTAATTTACAAAAATCTCGGTTGTCACACGGACTCTCCAATGTATAAGTCAAATCGCTGATATGAGGAGAGAGAATTATTATAGGAGTCAAAATTTATGTACCTTGAATGTGGAGCATGTTAGGTTTGCTAGAAACATGTATATGCAATCAAATCACATAATCGAAGCGGAAGTGTAATAAAATGGATTTTAAAATTTTCTTACAAACCATAAACCAAAGATCATTCTTGTGCTTGATTATCAATCAATAAAAGAGAAGGAGAATCAGAATCATATCCTTGTAGATACTAGCTTTCACAGGTACAAGTTCAACTCCTACTTCTTCGCGATCTCCTTGAATTTCCGGGTTGATTCCTTCTTTTGATCAACGTTAGCTAACCAAGTGTTTGGCCTCTAGAGGTGATCTACCGAAGAATATTCAAGAAGAAGGTGTTTTAGCTCAAACCCTAGTTTTTCTATCTCTGTAGAAAAAGGGCGTATCCTAACAATTGAAATCACGTTTATTATTTTTTATGTCTGATATAAGACTCCTCTTATAAAGATATCAGTTTAACCCTTTTTAATATAATTAAAATAGGTTATTATTTAATTAATTAAACTCTTTTAATTATTTAGGCTCCCTAATCTTATTAGAGATAATTAATTAAATTCTTTAATTAATTTGACTCCTAATCCTATTAGGAATAAATGAGAGTACTAATATTAAATTAATTCACAAACTTCTTTAGAAATTAAAATAATAATAATTGTAATAATATTAATAAAACTTCTCTTATTAATTTATATTTAATATTTTCAAAATATTAAATAATAAATATTAAGCTATTTAATTTACTCTATCACCATAGATTAAATTAAATACACTTAACTTATTATTACGATTATGCCATTAACTTCTTAAATAATTATTCTTCTTATTATGGTGTGACCCTTTAGGTTCTCCATATTAAACCGGTTGTGAATAAATCAGTTAGAACAATTCTAATCTCGTTTAAATAAATAAATTAAATTATTAATTTATTTAAATAAATAATATTTATTCTATAATAAGGATAAGTCTCCTTAGCGATCAACGACTTTTCAGATAATATAGATTTCAACATCAATCATAAAAGAACCTTTGAGTAAATAGTACCGTACAATTCAATCCTTCCACCATACAATGTCCCAATTAAATATAAAACAAGAAATTATTGTCAAGTCCAATGTTCGAAATAGCGCTCGAGGCGCGCCTCGTAGCGAGGCGACCGAAAAGGATTGCGAGGCTTACGCCTTATCTGGACTAAGCAGAAAGCACGCCATTATTTGTCGAAGCCTGCACCTCGTGGCGTCGCGCCTTGAGGCGTCGCGAGGTGTACGCCTTGTTTTCGCATAAAAAAATACCTAATATCAGATTGACTTTTCAGAACTTACCTTATTGAACGCGAGACTGCCTGGGCTTCTTCTCCTTCGATCGAGAGTCGCGAGACTTCTACTTCTGGGCTTCTGCTTCGCGAGACTTCTCTTTCTCCTTCGATCGAGGGTCTGAGTTCTCCTCGCGAGTCGCGACTGACAGTGCATCTTCTCCTCGCGTCTGACAGTTGTCCTTCTCGCGACTGACAGTTCGTCTCTTTCTTGTAGCGACTGACAATTCTCCTTCGATCGAGGGTCTGAGTTCCTCTTCTCCTCTCGTCTTTCTTGTAGCCGAGACGCCGACTGAGTAGTGACTGAGTTCTTTCTTGAGGTTCTTTCTTGTAACGACTGGGTTCTGTGTTAGTTTTAATTGTGTTAGTTTTAATTGTAGCGACTGAGTTCTGTATTAGTAATTATAGACTTATAGTTTACAATTATAGTGTATAACAATTATAGTTTACAGTGTATAACAATTATAGTTTACAATTATAGACTTATAGTGATTTTTTAGACTGTCAATAACAATTGTTTTTATTATTACAGTGAATTAAGATTATGGGTAAGAAAGATCCTGCATGGAAATATGGCACCACAGTCCCTGGAGTTAATAAAGCTCATTTATATGTGGAATGCAATTTTTGTAAGAAAATTTGCAAAGTAGGGATTACAAGATTAAAAAATCATCTTGTGGGAAATCATAGTAACGCCGAGGCTTGCAAAAAAGTACCAAGCGAAGTGAAGGAAGAGATTGCTTCATATATGAAGAAAAATTTGGACTCCAAGGAGGAAAGACAAAGAGATGAAGCTGAAAAAATACAAAGTGGGTCTTATTATACTAGTCATCCATCCTTGGGAATGAGAGGTTCAAGCGTGGGTAGTGCCTCCGAGAGGGGAGTTCGGGGACCCATGGACAGATTTGTTGTTGATGTTGATGCTGGTGATGATGATGCTACTACAAGGCGTACCGTATTTTCAAAGGAGGCTCGTAATGCAGTCTGTCTTGATATAGGTCGATTCTTCTTTGAAAACGGGATTCTCTTCAATGTTGCTGATAGTCCTTCATTTATAAATATGTGTCGATCTATTGGGAACTATGGTCGTGCTTTGAAACCCCCTACCCCATACGAGCTTAGCTCTTGGATATTAAAGGAGGAAGAGAAGACTACAAAGGCCTTTGTGGAGGAGGTAAACAAGGCTTGGGCACATACGGGTGTGTCAATCTTATCGGATGGTTGGAAAGATATTAGAGGAAGACAGCTAATAAACTTTCTTGTAAACAACCCCCATAGAACTGTATTTTTGAAATCTGTTGATGCATCTGATGCAATTAAAGATGCTACTTTAATGTTTAAACTACTTGATGAGGTTGTTGAGGAAGTGGGAGAAGACCTTGTCATTCAAGTAGTTATGGACAATGCATCTAATTATAAGGCGGCGGGGAGGATGTTAATGGAGAAGAGGCCACGGATATGGTGGACACCGTGTGCCGCGCATTGCATTGATTTGATGCTTGAGAAGCTTGGAGAGTTGCCTCAACATAAAAATGCTTTGACAAATGCAAAGAAGGTAATTACTACTATTATTATTTGAAAATGCTTTGCCGCGCATTCAATGAATACTTGAATTATTATTATTTTTTGATACATGTCATTATGTAGGTAAGCAACTTCATATATAATCATGGATGGGCTTTGGCATTGATGAGGGTAAATACTAATAAAGACCTTGTTCGGCCAGCCGCCACTAGATTTGCCACTGTTTATTTAACTTTGCAGAGTATGCATAGTTTGAGACAGCCTTTGGAGGCTATGTTTACATCTAGGGAGTGGGCAACTTGTGCTTGGGCAAAAAAACCTGAAGGTAAGGAGGCGAGAAAAATCATACCGAGTGATAGAAATTTTTGGGGTAGCGTGGGATATGCAATTAAGACCACAAAACCTCTAGTAGGTGTATTGAGGATGGCAGATTCAGAGAAGGTGCCGGGAATGAAATTTTTATATGGTGCCATGGACAATGCAAAAGAAGAGATTGTAAAAAATCTGGATAATGAGGGGGCCTATAAAGAGATATGGAGCATAATAGATGCTAAGTGGGATAATCAGTTGCATCGACATTTGCACGCTGCTGCATATTATTTGAATCCTCAGTTTCAATATGAAGACAATTTCTATGCCAATGCGAAAGTTAAAGTGGGCTTGTACTCATGTATGGACAAGCTTATTCCTAACGCTGTGGAAAGAGAGAAAGCTGATTTGCAAATGGATGCATTCCGATTGAGGCAAGGGTTATTTGGCTACACAAATGCCAGAAACACGTGTAAGAAACGTGCTCCCGGTAAGTACCGTTGATTAATGTTTGGTTATGCTTTCATTTTGATTAAACGTGTACCAGTAAAATTGACATATGTTTTAATATTGATCCAGCTGATTGGTGGATCGCATATGGAGATGAAGCTCCAGAATTAAGAAACTTTGCAGTGAAGATTCTGAGTTTAACTTGCTCATCTTCGGGGTGTGAGCGTAATTGGAGTACTTTCAGTCAGGTATTTATTAGATATAAATCATTTATTAAGATTTTATGAGATCTGACATTGTCACTAATGCTAAATTACTTGTAATATAGATACATACAAAGAGAAGGAATCGACTTTCTACATCCAGGCTTAACTCATTGGCTTACATTATGTACAATAAAAACTTGAAAGATCGGTATATCAAGAAAAAGGCATTAACGGAAGAAGAAGATCCATTGGTTGTTGAAAATATGCCATCTGATAATGAGTGGATTGCGGGAGAAAATGATGAAAATATCTCGGGACTGACTTCTGGGAATGATGATATGGAGGAGGGTGAAAGGGCTCATGAGAATGAGAAGACAGTTGGGAGAGAAGAGACGAGGGAGATTACACTTGGAGGGCATGGGACTCGGGGAACAAGTAGTAAACAAGGAAGTCAAAAGAGAAAGAGAAACACTTTGCCATAAAAAACTATGTCAAAAGGTTAGTGTCATTACTTTAGTTGCCTTTAAAGTGTTCTTTAAAAAACATATTCATTTGGATTAAATATATATTCACTTGTTTATTTATAGATAAAGGGAAGGGATTGCAATTGGTTGATGAAGAACCTGAGTTTGAGGATCTTAGCACTGACAATGAGGAGGATGACAGAGCTATTAGATACGATGATGATTCCATGGAGGATCCTCTTAGTGATGATAGTGATGATGGTGATGGGGATGATGATCTAGGATTTGATCCATTATTCAAGCCGCTAGATACAAATGATACATTACTTACATAGTGATGGGTGGTTACTATATAAGTACTTGATGATATTATGTTGTTTTGATGTTTTGTAATGATACATTACTGTGACGTTGGTTATTTACGTCTTCTATGACCTTATTTGTAATGATGAATTATTTTATGGTTTTATTAGTATTTTTTCATAATTTTTTGGGGACTTTTAGGTCTTTAAATCAAGGCTTCCGCCTCGCTCCGCCTCGAGGCTTACGTCTCACATAGCCCAGGGAAAAACGCCTCGTACCGATTTTAGCTTTTTCGAACATTGGTCAAGTCTTATTTTATTTAATTATATGTATTTCGATTCCCAAATGCACAACTCCGAATAAATGCAAATTAGAAACTACTTTCTAATTTCATTCCACCTTGGCCAATGATTTCTGGGTTAAATATCGAATCACATAGGACATATCTCTTCTTTTACTAGAAGCGGTAGATTCTTTATTGATCATTTATTATCTCCATATATAACTCATTATACCCAAGCATACCCTTTGATATACCCGAGGGTCTTAAAGAATAAGTCAAGTACAAATCATTTTATACAAGATACTATGATGATTTCAAGTCTAAGGATCACTTGTACTATTATCACTTCAGAAATTCCTATTGACAGGCAAGTAAAACTCCATTAGGTATTCCTTAGCGAGTCACGTTCAGTGAACTTATTCTCCAATAAGCACTTACATACTTTCTTTAGTGTCTTCACACAAATGATCATGAGATCAACCATCCTCATCCAATGAATAAGTTACGTATGTACCAATCTATCTGGATTTACTAATCTCCTTTTTAGTAATCCATTGATTGGGAACATTTTAGTTTTTAAGCTATCGATCTCACATTATGATTTTAAAAGTATTGCTTAAAACTATGGGTTTATCATATATTATTAAAATAGAACCATGTAGATAAATTAAATGCCTCTAGTAAATAAATACTTTTATTAATAAATAAATAAGATTGTTTACCAAGCATATGCTTTATCATCATACATGATTGACTTGTATGCATACTACTTTCAGAGCATCCCTTATTTATAGCATTAGAGTCCTCTCCTTCAAGAGTTAGGAATTAGAATCCTACATGATTTAGAGACCTACTAGGTTGTCAATATCAAGGTTAAACTTGTAGCAACTATATCCTTTACAAGACTTAATATGCTTCTAGAATACTCAATGAGCGAAATTATTATATTACCCTTTATTTATTAATACAGTTCTAGCAATAACACGTGACATCTTGCCATTAGTGGGTTATTTTACCCACATCAATTTCTATTTTAAATTGGTTACCTATGTAGTATTGGAGTTTTAGTTGGTCTCGAAATTTTAGGTTTCGTTTAATCGATATAAACTGATGGAACCATCATTGGAGTTTTGTTAATTGATTGTTGATAAATGATAAGTTTTACATTGGTTTTATGCCATTGTGTCCTTTGGATGTTATTCCCTTTTCCCCTTTTGTTCCTTTTGCCACCTTGTCTTGCATCACTCGGCAGTCGCTTTTCCATTAATCCGCCCACTCAAATAAGAAGTTAACAACTGCCTCTCTCAGGTTGAAGGTTGTGTTTACCTAGTCTTGGAGTTCTGTGCTGGAGGAAATCTGGCTTCTTATATTTTGCAGCGTTGTGAAGTTCAAGAACGGACAGCAAACAGATTCATGAGGCAGCTCGGTAAATCTTTATTCTAGACTAGCTTGTACTCTGCCTCCTTTTTTCAAACTGTTAATTTCCTGTTTGTTTCAAATCTGATAATATCAACCACTACATTGTAGGAGCTGGTTTGGAGGTACTGAACTCCCACCACATCATCCACCGTGACTTGAAACCTGAGGTAGAATTATTTCTTCTTCTTTTCATATTTGTGGCTTCTCTTAGAGGTATTCTGCTGAATTCTTTTTGCTATTTCTGAAGTACCCCTTTTGTTCCAAAGTTAGAGATACATTTCTTAAACGACGACTTAAATTTATCTCTAACATTTGCTATAACTTGTGCTGACATAAGGGTACTAATTTAGAATTCAATTTTAGAAACTTCATGCAACCTTATATTCTAAAATTAGAAATGTATCTCTAATTTTGAACAAACAGAAAAGCAAAATGTATCTCTAATTTTAGAATGAATATAAAAGGAAAATGTATCTGTAATTTTGAAACAGAGTGAGTACATCATTCCCTGTATTTAAGTAAGTAGTTGAAGTAGAATTTTTAATGAAAGCGTGATGCGCAGAATGCATTGGCGAGAAAGAAAAATTGCGGGGTCTGTACGAGAAGTATCAAAATGTGTAAATACTAATGTACATTATGCATTCATAAGTCATAACCTCCCTACTAGTAATAACCAAGTTATGTATAAAATTTTAAAAAGTAATTATGGATGAATTTGTCCTTTTGAGTTACTCTAATTGCTTTTTTTGGTTGTGCAACAAAATTTCAACTTGTATACAACTTATATTTTGAGTATACACATGGTAGTAGTTGTTGTAGAAGTTGTGGGCTTATTAACAAGTTTGTAAAAGGAACTCCCTCTCGTACGAGGCCAACGAAAATGTTGAATTTGCGCTAAATTTTTAAACCAAACCAGTTAATCAGGTATGTCACATGTTAGTCACACAGGAGGGAGGGGTGCAAATCTGGTTCAATCAAGCCTCGTGTATATGCCTAATAGGTGCAACCTATTTAATACCTTCCTTCTTGGTTTCATCTTCTCAGTTACATAGTTCAGTTTTTTGCCATCTTTAATGCGCTGAAAATATACTCATCTTTATTATACTACTAAACATTTTTTTCTCCGGGTCATCCACAATAACAACGCCACGACTTCTTTTGTGGTCCAGACACTAGGATCCTCGCTGTTGAATTCTGTAGGGTCGTTCCCAGAGCACGTATGGTCCACACAATACGCCTCAGTGCTACATGCAGATAACCTCTTCCAATTTTCTCCCTATGTTATTTTGTGTGTTGTGGTTCAAATTGTTGGTTGAGTTACTAGAGTACTCAGTTTTTACAACAGCTTTTCCCCCTTTTCCCTTTTGAAGATATAAATTTAAAAGGTAATTGTTATTTTTGCAAGTGAAAATGATAGTTCCACAAGTTCTTCATGTGCACATGAGGGTGGGACACATTTACTGTCTATGTGAGGAGGACCTTGTGAAATTATCACTTTTATTTGTGGAAATATCAGTTCCCATTTAAAATTCCACATTCTTGAATGTTTACTATTGCTCTCCTTCCAAATGCATCAAGTCAAGTATAGCAGAGAACTCAATGTACTTTAGTTTCTTTCCCAACTTTCCACCCCCCAAGCTATCTATCATTTCATTTTTTGTTTTGACGAAAACCTGGACTTTTAAGAATCATACCAGTAAAGACATTTCCCTGGCAAAAGATATTGTATCAGCTGTCTCTTTCTTCTGTCCTATAGAATTCTTCTGTCTTAAAAACAGACAGAAGATCATTTTAATCTCTTCTGCCACCTTATTCATGAAGTGCCTATCTGAAATTCGATTATTATTGTTTCCTTTTTGGTGCTTTTTCAACAGAAGAATCACTGCATTTTAAAAGTAAACTTGGTACCCCAAATGCCTAAGAATTAGACATTGAAGTCGCCCATAAATATAGCTGAAGGTTGCTATATTTTATATTTGGTTAACATGTTTTCATTTTATATTGGGAGCAGCCTCAGCATGCCAAGCTGCAGTATGGGGTTGTTTTCCATATATGTGTGTGCGTATATATCCACAAATATGTGTTATATAATCTGAATTAACTAATTTTCTGTTCTCATTGGTAGAACATTCTCCTATCAAGTGCTGACAGTGATGCAGCAGTGCTAAAGATTTCCGACTTTGGTCTCTCAAGGTAATATTGGGCTAGTATGGGATTCCTATTGCTAAAAGCTTTATATGAAGGAAAGACCAATTCCACATGTAAAAATTCTTTATTTTTGTTTTGGAACAGAATTCTACGCCCAGGTGACTGTGCAGAGACTGTTTGTGGGTCCCCCTTGTACATGGCTCCAGAAATCTTACAATTTCAAAGATATAGTAACAAGGTACGAATTTTTTTAGCCTGTGTTTTTAGTTATTGAATTAAAACTGAGAGACTTTTCTTTTAGGTTGACATGTGGAGTGTGGGTGCGATTCTTTTTGAACTTCTCAATGGTCACCCACCTTTTCATGGTAGGACTAATGTTGAGGTATCACCCTGAGCTTACACTAAAAGTGTCCTAATTAACCTAATTAACCTGCTTCAGTTTTTTAATCAGAACTTTTTTCATTTCAGTTATTGCAAACTATCAACGCATGTAGATATCTACCATTTTCTCATAACATTCTTCCAAGATTGCATCGTGACTGCCTCGATTTGTGTTCAAGACTTTTGTCTAAAAATCCAGGTTTAGCATATCTACATAATAATTATAGCCTCATTTTCCGTACTAATAACTGTGCTTAATGGAGAATATATGCTAGCGTGATTTGTTGCTGATGAATCTTTGTATCTCTGCAGAGAACCGTTTGTCCTTTGATGAGTTTTATCACCATAACTTTATAAGATACAAAAGCTGGGGAGGAACACCAAATTCTGAGTCCAGTGAAACTTCACTGCTTGTTTAGCACTTTGCACAATTATCCTCGAGATCATTTCCAGACTCTATCTATACACGCTGTAGTCTTCATGAACATTGGTATCTGTGATATTTCTTCTGCTGATCTAGCTTTCAGTAATTGCATAAAAGTTCCTACCTTTTTTCCTGTGGCGTGTTCTACCGTGTTGTTGATGTATATTGTTGGTATTATATGGTGGTTTCATCAATATTGTGAAGCTGGATATAGTTTCTTCTACTGTATATTTATGCTTCTGGAAGTTTGTGAAATATGGATATAGTTTCTGGTTTTTGAATCATCTACCCCATGTATTCATCAATATTGGTAATGCATCACGACTTGTACCTCCTCTTTGACATCCTTCTTGTAGAGGAATGGTAAATAGCACTGATACTGGTTTTCTTCGACATTTATCTCAAGCAAGAAACAATTATTCTCCTGAGAGAATGTTTAACTTTATTGCAATTTTCTCACAGTATGGCTTAATTGAGAGCCATTCACTGGGAGCCTTTTCTAGCAGCAAGGCTCAACATTAATAGACTAGTTGTAAAGGGTTACCATGTAACTCAAGTTACCATGCGTTCTGCATACCAAGTCTATTGTTCTAAATCATGGTACGTGAACTAATATACGTTGTGATTCTACTATAGATAACATTCCTGCGTTCCAGACCATGTATTCCCATTTTCCCCAGTACAACTATACGTTGTGATTCTACTATAGATAACATTCCTGCGTTCCAGACCATGTATTCCCATTTTCCCCAGTACAACTGAGTGGTCTGAGTGGTGAACCATCACTAGGGGATTTTTCTTGCTGCAAGGCTCAGCGTTGCTAAACTAGTTGCAACGGACTCGGCCACTCGGGTGATGTTCGATGCTTTTTACTGGAAACAGCTAAGAAATGCCTAGAGGAACATATTGTGCGCATGTTGAAGTACCATGGCGAACATAGGCCATGGAGCGGCATTTGCTCTTGCCAAACGTGCGCCTCTTCCATTGTATAATCATGAATGTAAAAAGAACTTTTTGATTGATTGCCAAACATGTTGGTTTTCTTCTATAATGTTACGAATTCTTTTACTATAATTGGAATGTAGTAGGTTTTGCTTACTATTACAGTCTGCGGTATCTGCGTGAAAGAACATTGCTTGCATGCTCAATTGGAAGAAATTATTATGTTTATGATTAAGTTAAAAAATATCAAACCGTACAGATAAAAGAACATGAAAAATATGAAGTAATGATGCATCACACGACACGGAACCTGGTCCAAATTTTATAAGTTACTTTTGTTTATATTTTAAACTGATAGTTTCTTTGAATTTTGTACTTTTTATGAGAGCCAAAAAGATGAAAGACGGTTATATGACCCATCACATAAAATCACACATAACCACATATTTCACAATACATAAACAATTATGCAGTCAAACACCACATATCACATAATAAGAATTTTAAATTTATTAAATTATTATTTTAATATTATCCGAAAATATTCGGTTGTCACATCATATATCATCGTGAAGCTCTCGGAAAGGGCTTTTAAGAATGGTATGACACATCTCCCAACTATTTATGGATTGAAAGATACTGACGTTTCAGCGAGCAAAGCAACAACCGAAGGCACGAAAACCTAGCTGGTGGGCCCCACTTAGGCCAGTCATATGGGATTGAAAGCTATATTAGTTGAGGAAATCATGGGCTAGCTCCTCCCAACTGTGAATCTTGGAATTGTCAAGTCGAGTGTACCAGGTTATGATTCCCCAGTCAGGCTTTAACGCGCATATGTTCAAAGAGGTTCAACACTACTTTCAAAAAAACGCACTTAACACGATTTCGATTCAAAACTAAATATCCAATGCTTTCTCAAAACACACATACACATACACACTTCACACTTAAGATAAGATGCAGTAGCCGTGTGTTCATGGAAGTCGGGGGTGTCTAATACATTCCCTCGCTTAAGCAAGCCCCAAACTCTATGAATATTGGGTTCCAGACCAATTTTACGGAATCACATATTGGGCCATATTATAAAACCTTAAAAATCCGGATAAGTTGGTACATCCATTTAAATTTATACCAACTGACGACTCTGTCTAATTTGTCAATCATTAAAATCAACCTTTTCAAATTTGTTGACATTTATGTCGGTTTTTTTTTTAAATATCACCCTTTAATAAATTAATTAACATAGCGAAATAACAAAGGGTAGAGGAATCTAATTTTCCGGTGTCGACATATATTACTTGGAAAAAAAAAATAGAAGTTTGAAACATCACTTAATAAAAAAAAGTGAAAAAAGGCTTGTTTATCTTTACTAAAAAATGTTGACACTTATTTATATTTTTTAAAAAGCCACATCGTCTTTTTTTTAGAAAACGACAAAATTGTTCCTATTATAAATTTTTTTGGTACATGGATGAAATTGAAACCAATTATAGATTAGAAGGACCAAAATGGTTGTTTAGCCTTCACAGTTTCACTAACACCCTATATATATATATATATATATATATATATATATATATATATATATATATATATACGGTCCGGATATTAAGTTCACCCCTTATTCAACTCACCCGAGCTCACCTCCCCTTTAGCGATAGATCCAGCGACGGTTTGGTCATACAATCGTCGTCTATATTTTTAGCGACGCTATATATTGTCCGTCGCTAAAAGTATTGACGACGGTTATATGACCGAACCGTCACCGGGTCCGTCGCTAAAGGGGGGTGAGCTCGAGTAAATTAGATAAGGGGTGAGTTTAAGATCCGGACTCTCTCTCTCTCTCTCTCTCTCTCTATATATATATATATATATATATATATATATATATATATATATAATATGGAAAATATGCATTTACTTGAAAAATTATGTTTAATAGTTAATTATATTATTAAATAAGTTAGATTGAATTAGCTACACAATGAAATGAGAAAGTAATTCATAATTTAAAATTTTTGGGAATTAAAATGTTTGTTTTAATTAAATAAATAAATAAATGTAATTATTTAATAAGGATAGTTATATTTATGTTACAATAATTATTTGTAGCATGAATAATAACGTAATATTTAATATAAAGGCAAAATAGATGTAAATTAAATTGAATTTTAATAAAGTATGGAATATATTAAATTATATATACATATTTAATGTAATAAATGGTTGGAAACAATGTATGGAAAGAATGAGATGATTATATTTAATTATACAAATTAGTAGTATACATTAAATATTCGAATTAAAATAATTAACTGAATATTAATTATTTTAATATAATATTTTCGTTACATTAAATGACTCATTTTATTTAATGTATCAATTCTATTTTTATTGGAATAATTAAGAAATTATAATACATTAATTAAATAATGTAATATAAGTATATGTAATATATGTATAGTATGAAGTGTTAAAGCAAAGTGGGACTTAATCATATAACATGGGCTGAGTCATATTAGATTAAGGAGGTGTTAGATTCATAAGACTTGTCATTTAAGCCTAGCAAGAGGTGTCAAGCTATATTCTAATTAGCATGAAGTGTTAAAACAAAACTGTTTGTTTATATCTGATTGCCTCTTAATGGACTGCTTCTTATTCGCTAAGAGGCATGATGCTGTTTGTTTTATTTTTTTTTACCTCTGAATGTCTCTTAATCGGTAAGATAGAAAATGAAATCTTAATAATTAAGACGTACCTCTTAATAAAAAATTTTTGATAATTTTTTTTAATATAAATATATTCAACAATATTATGCACTCATTTTTATTAAATTGAATATTTAACATTATTAAATAAAATTTTACCTTTTAAAATGATAAAATAGTATTATTAATAGACAACTTACTTTTTAGTTATCAAACAATTTTTTAGATTCAGATCTCATAACCATTTAAATGATCTAATTTATTAAGATATCATAATTATTCAGATCTTAATTCCCAAGTTTATCAAACACAACCGAGCTAAGCTATAGTATCTGGCATAATAAAAGAAAGACTGAGCAGCTCCTTCATTCTTCGTTCTCTTCCGTCCCAAACCAATTTCAAGCATAACCTCTCTACTCACATGTTATTAACACCAAAACCTCTTCAATTACTAAGTAAATTGGATAATTAAAGCAAGCAAACTGAAATTGAGTTAATAGATGAGATTAACGAAAGCTTGGAGCAAGGATTTAAGAGAGTTAGCAAACAACAAAAGAGGTAATCCATATACCTTAGCTATGTTCTTATAATTGGGTATATTCATATGTAAAATTTGTATATATTTATGCGAATTGGTAGTAGAAATTTTGGAATTAGAAAGAAGGAGAATAGTTGTTGATGTGCGGAGGAATAAGGAAGATATTTTTATGAAGAAATCTGGATACATCATGTCTAGTAAGCTATGAAAACCGATTTTTAAAGCTATGCCCACAAGTTGTTTGACGAAAAGCTTCAAAGAGTAATTTTTGCAAAGAATCGATAATTAACCAATGTAATGAACAAGAGAGCTCATGAATAAGAGTTATGATATAAATCAAGTGAATTGAGTTGTTTTAGTGTGCCTTTAAAGTGGTGTTACAAGTTTTCTTGCAGTTGAGATCAAATAAGAAACTAGTTTTGAAAATCTTGACAACATAGGACTTTCGAGCCTAATTTCAGATTTGTTAATGAATCTGGAAATAAATTCAACCCTGGAGAATTTGAAAAGGATGTTACAAGCTTTCCATAGCCTCGAGAACGGACTAATTCCGATATCGGGTGAAGAAATTATGAGGATTTGAAGTAGGTGCATCAAATAGACAAAATCTTGAAATTTTGGCAAAGTAGGCAGAGAATACTATGCTGATTAGGCGTTGTTGCGCTGCCCACAAGCCAATTTTGGGCGTAGCCTCGTAGGAACAATGTCAGACATGATTGCTTTAACCGCCTGTAGTAAAATGGGCATAATATTTTCAAACGAACTTCGATTAAGGTGATTTAAGATGATCTGGAAAGATAAGAAGTAGACCTATAACTTTCATTCTTTAAGTTTTGAAATTTGAGGTCAAGAGTAGGGTCTAAATTGGGCATTTTTAGGACTGTTGTACATTCAGAGGTAATAGGAGGGCGTCGAGCGTTCGCGTATACAACGTACAATGCTCCTGACAATAAAAGATAATGTTCTAAGTTATAAAAGATGAATATTATAAAATAAAAAGATGTTTAACATTAATCAATGAGTATTAGATAAATAGTATAAGCATTCTAAGTGTACGCAAGGGCATTCACATAAGCAAATTGGGCGTGTGATGCATGAACGTCGAAACACTGTGACTAATATTAAAATATGTAAATAGTATTTCAATCCAAATGAAAAAAACAATGCAAGAAGTAAACTAGAGTTACTTTAAACCAATGATTTACCGTAATAATGTGCCTAATTGATATGTGTGTATGAATGTAATTATGTAGGATAATTGAGAGACGATTAACGTCAAGTATAAACAACGAACAAGGCAAGTATCCTAACTGTTGCAATTATTCTATCCTTGTAAATTAATTTCTGATGGGCAAGTTCTCTAATTTCACTCAATTTGTATATTGAATGTAAGTATCTTATCATTATGCAAGTTGTCTATGTTTATTCAAGTATTCTAAATTGTTACAAGTATTCTAACCTTGTTCAATATTTATCAATGAGCAATTTTATATTTCATTTGATAATACTTTTATGAATACTCTGAATGTATACCTCGATTTATGCCAGACATATACCGAAGAAACTCAAAGTTTTGCAAATCTCTTGATATTCGTACAAGTTATTCAATTCTTTGCTATAATGCATACCTTTAAAGTTCCAATATACTTGAACTGTTAAGAAAATAGTCTAAGCCAGTTGATTCGACTAGAAACTTGTTAAAACGTTTCATTGATTCAAATTTATATCCTTGAATTGTTATTGAAATTAATTAAGCGTTTTCCAACCAAATTTTTTTTGTTGGAAACAATCTAAGAATGAACATCCCTTATGTGGGAAAACTTTTATTGTACCAAAAGACAAGAAAAATAAGCATGTAGTGTTGATCAACGCATGACATAAAAGGTTGATCACCCAACGTGCCCCTGAGTCAGTTGGTTCAACAGTTGAATTACTATTAGACCTTTTCACAACATGAAAAACAAAAGTTCTTGGTCTTTTGACCACTCAACATCTATAGTCACTAGGTCGTTTCAAAAACACAAATGATTTGATATATTATTCAGAATTTTTTTAGTAACTTCACAACTATCGATTCATTGTAGATGTCTATTCAAAGAAAACATTTAATTCTTGTTCATGAAACTTATTAATTGCTATTACTTGCTGAGAAATTGAATGTTTTCAGTTAAGCAATAATGTATCGAAAAGTCCAGCCAGAACAAAGGCAAAGGAAAGCTAAATGAGTAGTCAAAAGTCGTTGTTTGTAATAATTAGAATTTTTTAATATGATAATACATTATCTATCATGTAATGAAGTACTTCAAGGTCTGTGAACCTGGGTTAGACAACTCTAATGTAATATTTATTAATGCATATGTTGTTTAAGTAATATCGTGTAACACCAAATACAGGTTTCAAGTACCCGAATTTTGGGAGCATCACAAGGTGGTATCAAAGCTATAGGTTAGACACCTTAGGTGGGAACACCATAGGCTATAACTAGATAGAAGGGTTAGAAAATAAATAACTCAAAAAGAGTTTAAAGGAGATGAATTGAGAAAGTTCATCGTAAAACGAAATAAAAGTAACTTAAATAAAACTATTGCTTGCTATGTGTACAATGTGTATTATATACTAATCAGAGATAATTTGCGTGTAGATGTCAGGTGAAAAAGAATTAGGAGACTCTCATATCGCGAGCAAAGAGCAGATCACTCCACCCTAGCCAATACCCAAGCTAATAGTTGAAGTAGAGGGTCACATTGAAAATGACCTTGAGTAGGTGATCATTTTGGAGAAGATAGTACCAGAACCATTGTTGGTGGTATTGATAGATATTGATTCGGTCATGGAAGTTGGAGCTGACCATGCATCAACGGAAGTACAAAATCTGAAGAATAAGGTGATTTCTCTGGAGAAATTATGGGAAATAGAAAGACTGTTAAACAGTCAATTACAAAAGGCATTAATTGAAATAATGGAAGAAAATGATAAGTTGAAGGTTCAAATTGATAAAATGGAAGCTGAATGCAACATATCGTGTAAAGCTCCAAGTCAAAAGGGGAAAAGGAAATTGAATAATAGCGATCCAAGAACTTCTGAAAATAACCAAGGAAACTTTAAAAGGATAAGAGGA
This sequence comes from Panax notoginseng, assembly GCA_016801055.1. Classification (NCBI taxonomy): domain Eukaryota; kingdom Viridiplantae; phylum Streptophyta; class Magnoliopsida; order Apiales; family Araliaceae; genus Panax; species Panax notoginseng. Next base: position 111,920,424 of record CM029016.1, read on the forward strand.
TGTACAAATTGTGGGAAGAATCACCAAGGTGTATGCAAGAATAGGCAGAAGATATGATATAAATGTGGGCAAGGGGAACATATCTCTCCTGAGTGCCCCAATCCGAAGCAAGGTGCATGTTTTATATATGGGGTTGTAGGCAAGTGAAGGAAGTGCAGGGAAATAGGATTAATATTCTATGAATATAATGTATTAGATGATGTGTATATATATGTATATGTGTGTAGTGTGTTAATATACCAAATTTTGTATAAGTTGTGGAATAATGATAAATTTCCTCATTTTGTATGTAATAGATGAATAGGATATGTGAAAAGCAGAAACGATAAGGTTTTAAATGAAATATGTTATAAAAAACATATTAATAAAAATATTTGTTAAGTATGCTTTGTGATGGATATGTGTTAATATGTGTGATTTAAAATGATTTGAAATAGTTAATAAATATTTTATTAACAAAAAAATACCGCCAAATGAACGAGGTCGAGGAAGACCACCAGTAAACAGAAATAGAAATGAAGCCGCAGAAAATGAGAATGGAAGTAGGGCTGGAAGTCAAGGAAACCCCATGCAGCAGTTCATAGATTTACTAGTGGGAGCATTTCAAAATAGGAATCCTCCTAACCCTAACGTAAATATGAAACCATCGGCAGTGCATGTAGTGTAACAACCCGATATTTTCTATATAAATAAATAAGAAATTTTGCGAATAATTTTTTTTTTATATGTATATTAAGGATGAGGATTTGTACAAGATAATATATATATATATATATATATATATATATATATATGTATTTATGTGGTAAATAAAAATATATTTATTACATAAATGTTTACAAATAATTTTATTATTGATTTTATAAAGTACATTCTTATAATAATTAATTTTATATTAGAAATGTTTTTATTAATTATTTTTCATGAAAATATAATCATATATTATTTAAATAATATATGGAGTGATTTTTAGAATAAATATAATAATTATTTTATTATATGAATTTTTAGCACAAGCAATTAAGTTAATTATTAAGGTTAAATATGAAGAATAAATCAGATATGGAATCCAAACTCTAATTTTGGATTATTGTCAAGGTATGAGAATAATAAAATAATATTAATTATATTTTGATTTTTCAGTGCTATGAATATGTACTGTATTTCCGTATTGATAATGATAGGTCAATTACGGTGTATTATGATCAAACCCTAGTAATAATGCTAAACCCTAAATTGAGATCCAAATTAGAGTGCAAGATTGTTTTATAAGTGTGTTATATAATTTATGTCGTGTATTAAATGTATTAATTAGGTGAACCCTAATTAAAATTCTAGAAACCCTAATTTTTTTAGAAAACCCTAATTATAATCTAGAAACCCTAAATAATTTTTGGAAATAAGGAACCCTAATTTGAAATTTAAATTAGAGTTCGAGATTGGTTGTAATTGTGTTAATGTGATTAATTAGCAAGTATTATAATCTCAATTGCTAATTTTGGAAACCCTAATTTGATAATTAGAAAACCTAATTATATTTTAGTAACTCTAATTACCAAAATTGTAAACCCTAATTGCTATTTTAGCAATGTTAATGATAATTATATGATATTAATCCCTAATGTTCCTGTATAGCGTAATTAGAAAATTAATCGTAATTAGAAAATCCAAATTTCAAAATTTTAGAAACTAAATTTTTTTTAATTTTTATTTAATTTTTATCTTGTGTAAACCCTAGTGGGAAAATCCTTCATTTTGTGCTAAACTTTAGGGTTAAACCCTAAGGGTTTGCCAAGTTCTAATTTTGCCATTAAATGATTTATCAATTGACCATTTTGCCCCTAATGCATTATTTGGCTATATTAGTAGAGTTTGACAATAGGAAGAGTGAGTGAACCACTTTAACAACTCCACATGCTTCAATTGACAGCAAACAAGCCAGCAATCAGCCAATACATGCACCATGTAGGTCTATAAATAGGATTGAAGAGAGAAATTCATTTTTGTTACTTACATTTTGTCCAACACTCAAACTTTTTTTCTCAAGCCCCAAACCTCTGAATTTCAGTTGCATATCAGTCCCATAATCAAGCCCCACGTCCATCCCTAACAAATCAGAAGCATAGAAATCAAAATCGCTCAAGAAGGTATAAACCAACCTTAGAAAAATCTGTCCATGATTCCATGTTTGATGTTGTTTTTTTTTTGTGTTATATATGTTGTATGGAGTATAATTAAGTGATCTGGGTTAGTATTTGATAGATCCATAACATTTAAATACACGAAATTAGTGTTTTGAAAAATCTGGAAAAAAATTGTTTTGGTGGTCTGACAACAAATATCAGACCATGTAGATCTCAGGATGTTAAGTTTTTTTGTTGTTTAAGTGTTTTATCTTGTTGTATGCTATGAGATCTGTGTTCTGGAACTGGTATCATGACCATATCATGCATATATTGCAAGCTATTGATGGTCAAATGTCGTTGACCGACCATGACCGGGTAGAATTCTGGGTAACCCAGAACGTAGGAACAGCGTCTGACAATACATTGATGAGCCTTGATCTTACTTCTGTTTGCTGTTTTGTTGTTGTTGTTGTTGTAATGAAATCATAATATGTTATGTGGATTACATATATATGGCCGTAAACCACTTAATTGCTAACCAGAAAAAATGTAGTGGATTGGTCAAACCAAGCGCAGAAGATCATGGGATCGGTTTTCTGGGCAACCCAGAAAACTGTTGACCATGTCTTCTGACATGGTTTGACCGGACTGGATCTTATGATTTTTATGATGTTAAAGTGTATTTGTGTAATGGATCGATTGTCGTACATGTTTTCTACAATCCAGAACTTTTAAATCACAAAATCATACGGATTTCAAGTTGTGGAAGCCCAAAAATATAGGCTCGAACTGTTCTTCATTTCTGGGCAACCCAGAAATGAAGAACAGCCTCTGGCAACACTTTTGGAGGCTCAGATCTCTTGGGTTATGCAATGTTTGGTTATGTTTGTTGTTGGATCTTGTAGTCCTACACTAGCACTACAAGCTCTGACTAATATCATGCTCAGAAACACAACACACATTAAGTTATATTTGGTCAAACCTGCCTACTCGGTCACTGCCATGCATTTTCTGGGTTTGGCCAAGAACATGAAGAACACCTATAGCGACAGTTTTGTCACTATAGGTGACCTTTAGCGACAGACAACTTATTATTTTTCGGAAATTAATAAAAAAATAGAAAAAATTAATTTTAAATTATTAAAAATATAAAATTAATTATTAAAAATTATTTTAAATTTCAAAAATTAGTTTTTAATTATTTTTAATATATTTCATAAATATTTAATATTTTTGGAATATTAAAAGTATTTAATTTATTTATTTATAATATTAAATAAATTATTTAAAAATAATTTTAATATTTGAAAAATCATTTAAAATTATATTATGAGATAATAAAATATTTTAAGTTATTTTTAATGACTTTTAATATTTTGTGATAAATTTTATTAATAAATTAATATTAATGATAATTAAGTTATTTACTAAATGAATTAAATAAATTAATTAAAAATGATTTTATTATAATAAAAATCATTTTAAATAATAATAAGGTATTTAAAAATATTTTAAGTTATAAAATATAACTTTTAATATTTAATGATAAATTTCATTAATTAATTATTATTAATGATATTAAAGTTATTTAATAATTTAGTTTAAAAATAATTTTAATAGTATAAAAATTCATTTTAAATGAAAATAAAGTGTTTAAAAATATTTTAAGTTATAAAATATAACTTTTAATATTTAAAGAATAATTTCATTAATGAATTAATATTAATGATTATTAAGTTATTATTAATAATATTAAATTTATTTAATAATTATATTAAATAAATAGTTTAAAAATGGTTTTATTAAGTTAAAAATCATTTAAGAGGGATAGAAATGAATTAAAAATATTTTAAGTTATGAATAATGACTTTTAATATTTTGATAAATAGAACATTAATACTTTGATAATAATGGTAATTATTTAGAAATGATTTTAAATATTTTAAAAATTATTTAAGGTAATTTAATACTTTAAAAGTATTTCAAGTTATTATAAATAACTTTAATATTTTAGAAATGATTTCATTAATAGTTTAATACTAATTAAATTTTAATGATAATAGAATTGATTAGTATTTAAATCATTTTAATAATGATTCCGAGGTTTGAAAATTTATGATAAATCATAATAAATGTTTTAAAATTATTATAAGTCATTTAAAAATAATATGACTAATATTAAGTTACCGAATAGAGTCTTAGACTCGATAATTACCCGATAAAGTTGTCGGTACACCGACATGTTTCAGAAATTGATCTGGACTTAGATAATGTGATTAGATAAGTGATTATTTGTGATTCAATAGTTGTTAAATCTATGTGCCAATGTGATTAGGGTATGTGCTGACTGTAATAAGCAGTGTTATGTGTTATAGTATATTATTCTAATCGAACGAATGATCTGATTAATGATAAGTTGTGAGATAAGCGATAAATCTAAATTACAAACTGTAAGCAGCGCTTCAGGCAAGTATCTAACCTTTGCATTTTCTTTATGCAATGGACATGAGTAAGAATGTTTCTAAACTATATTATTACTGTACAGATTATTAACTTTATATTATATACGCTCATTGCTTATCAACATGTTAGTATATGGTAATTCAGATATATATATTCTGTTCGTTAATTTCTAGAAATGGTTAAACAAGTGTCCCCACTTGGATAATCATTGTATTTAATCACATGTTGATATACATTTGTCAATTACCTGTATATATATATGTTGAATTATAGATTATTGTTGAAACAAGATAAAACCTTTGATTTGGAACCCAGACAAGTTTGAACATCCCTACACGGAAAAATTTTTATGCACCCAAGGTGGAACAGAGTGAACGATCCTATCGTTCTTGTAATGTAGTATTGATCAATGTAGGGCATGACGGGCTGATCACCCCCGTGCCTGTAAGTTATGTCGGTTTACAGATGAATTTCTGTTTAACCTTTTCAAAAATGAAAACAATGTTCATGGCATGTCACCATAACCCCAGTTATAGTCATTATGTAGTTTCAAAAATTTGAAAGAGAGTTGTTATGTTATTATTATCAATTCAGAATACTTCACAACTATTGACTGGTTGTAGAAGAATAGTACAAAGAAAATATTTAAATCCTTTCAGCTATATATATATATATAATTGCTATTACTTGCTGGGCACTCAAATGCTCATCCTTGCTTAAATTTAAATGTTTTCAGCTAAGTGCGAATGACTAGAGAGCTCTGCTAAGAACAAAGAAAAAGGGAAGGTTGCTGAATGAACGAATTACTATGTTATGTAATAGTTTGATAATATTAAGACAAGTATGATATATATTATCTATCATGGGTTGTAATGAATGTTTAAAGGTTACGTACTTGGGAGCTAGACTCTGATAATTATGTAAATTAAGTTGATCTTTTATTTTATTGTTATTATTATTAGTATTATTCCGCCCATAGAAATGGTATCGTGAATAACCGAGTTCGGGTTTCAAGTACCCGAGTTTGGGGTCCTCACAGGTTGATATCAGAGCTATAGGGTTAGAAACCTTAGGTGGGTTAGACCTTAGGCTATAACCTTTGAACAGAGGAAAACGTTGAAAACAACTCAGAAGATGTGGTTATTGTAGAAAACATAGTACCAGATCCGGAGATGGTGGAACTGATAGACAGTGATTCAGATGCTAGAGTTGAAGCTGATCAAGCATCAATGGAAGTGCAGGATCTGAAGAATAAGGTGTCTTCTCTGGAGAGGCTGTGGGAGATAGAAAAGTTGTTGAATAGTCAGTTGCGTCAAGCGTTAATAGAAACAATGGAAGGACAAGATAAGCTTAAAATCCAAATTGGTCAGATGGGAGCCATAAGCAACACATCGTGTGCAGCTCTAGACAAGAAGGGGAAAAGAAAGATAGAAGACCATGACTTAGGAAAATCCAATAAGAAGAAATGAAAAAGAATTTGTTATCTGTGCGGTTATGAAGGACAATACCACTCTGTACTGTCCTGACTACAAAAAAAGAGCATGTTATGTCTGTGGTATAGAAGGTCATCAGGCGAGAGAGTGTCCAAGGAAAAGGTGTAATAAATAGGTAGTATAGGTTCTGTTGTGTAGGTGTGTTTAATATAATATATATGATAAGTATGTCTGTGTAATGTAATATTTTCAACTTTTGTATTAAGTCAAGACTGTAAATCCCGACTTTTGTTGTCATAAAGGGATAGCTGAAGTTCAAAGCATTTTGTGCTATGTTATGTAAAATATTCGTTAAATGAATATGAACCTATGTTTGAATGATGAAACAAGTTTAAAATATTAAACTTATGCAATAAGGTTTAGAATGTAAGTTAAAGTTATGATTTCCTTTAATCAGATAATGCCGCCAAGACGTCGAACTCGCAACCAAAGGGCAGAAGAGTCTGTCAACAACGTCGAGGGACAACCACAACTAGATCCAATACAGCAATTCGCAAACATAGTAGCTCAGGCCATGCAACAAGGAATGCCAGCCGCAGGGAACCAGCAGGACAATCGCTTGGCAAACTTTAAAGATTTCAAAGCTGTTGGACCACCGGAATTCAAAGGTACAACTGACCCTGTAGAAGCCCAAACTTGGGTTAAAGAAATTGAGAAGGCGTTTGTATTAGCTAGGGTAGCTGAGGGGCAAAAGACCGCTTTTGCCACCTACATGATGAAGGGTGAGGCAAATTTTTGGTGGGAAGCGAATCAGGCGAGGGCTAGAGCAGGTGTAGGTGTAGTTGCTTGGGAAAGATTCAAAACTTTATTTTTCGAAAACTATTTTTCATCTAGTATGCAGGCTAGGATGGAAGTAAAATTTCTTGAATTAAAACAGGAAAATATGACGGTGTCCGAATACGCCGCTAAGTTTAATGAGTTGGCTAGGTTTGCTCCGCATCAAGTTGATACGGAGGCTAGAAAAGCACGAAGGTTTGAGCTGGAATTGAAACCTTGACTCTATAACAAGGTGTCGGTGTTGCAGATTCCTATATTTGCAGCACTCATGGAGAAGGCGATCATAGCTGAGGAAGGAAGTGAGGCCATGAGCCTTTACAACAAGGAAAAGAAGAATAAGGGTAAGATAGAAGGAGCTAGGAAGGTGGAAATTAATAGTGGGAGCATGAGTGGAGATAGTAAGAGGAAGGTGAGCAGTTTTGGAGCTGTGCAGGTGAAACAGGAAGGTGTTAATAAACAGATAGTGCCATGTAAGACATGTGGGAAGAATCACTCGGGGGAGTGTTTGAAAGGAAAATTTGTTTGCTACAAGTGCGGGCAGGAGGGCCATATCTCTCTTAACTGCCCCAATCCTAGGATGAATAATGGATGTTTTATATGCGGATCGACAGAGCACAGGGTGAAAGATTGTCCGAAGAGGAGGGTGGAGACAGGAAGTGTGAACATGGGCACTGGCAGTGGGACGTTAGCAATCACGGGATCGACTTCGTCGAGCAAGCCGACAAAATCTACGGTAAGGGTTTACAACATGACGGTTCAGGATACGGCAACAGCTGGCACTGGAACTCCCGGTATTATTCGTATGCCTTTTATTTTCTTATACATGATTTTCATATATATAGTAAATTATTTTATAAAGAAATTTTGAGGAGGACTTTGAGTTTTTTAGAAACAAATTTTTCCGTTTAATCAGAAAGACAAGCTTCATGTGAATAGTTAAAGATCAGCTCGATCAAAGTTGATCGAGATCTACTTGCAATGATTGTGTATGCTATGTGCCGTGTATGTATAGGTTTTAAAACGGTGATTCCGGGGACAAAATCTTTATAAGGGAGGGTGAATGTAACAACCCGATATTTTCTATATAAATAAATAAGAAATTTTGCGAATAAATTTTGTTTTATTTATATGTATATTAAGGATGAGGATTTGTACAAGATAATATATATATATATATATATATATATATATATATATATATATGTATTTATGTGGTAAATAAAAATATATTTATTACATAAATGTTTACAAATAATTTTATTATTGATTTTATAAAGTACATTCTTATAATAATTAATTTTATTTTAGAAATGTTTTTATTAATTATTTTTCATGAAAATATAATCATATATTATTTAAATAATATATGGAGTGATTTTTAAAATAAATATAATAATTATTTTATTATATGAATTTTTAGTACAGACAATTAAGTTAATTATTAAGGTTAAATATGAAGAATAAATCAGATATGGAATCCAAACCCTAATTTTGGATTATTGTCAAGGTATGAGAATAATAAAATAATATTAATTATATTTTAATTTTTCAGTGCTATGAATATGTATTGTATTTTCGTATTGATAATGGTAGGTCAATTACGGTGTATTATGATCAAACCCTAGTAATAATGCTAAACCCTAAATTGAGATCCAAATTAGAGTGCAAGATTGTTTTATAAGTGTATTATATAATTTATGTCGTGTATTAAATGTATTAATTAGGTGAACCCTAATTAAAATTCTAGAAACCCTAATTTTTTTAGAAAACCCTAATTATAATCTAGAAACCCTAAATAATTTTTGGAAATAAGGAACCCTAATTTGAAATTTAAATTAGAGTTCGAGATTGGTTGTAATTGTGTTAATGTGATTAATTAGCAAGTATTATAATCTCAATTGCTAATTTTGGAAACTCTAATTTGATAATTAGAAAACCTAATTATATTTTAGTAACTCTAATTACCAAAATTGTAAACCCTAATTGCTATTTTAGCAATATTAATGATAATTATATGATATTAATCCCTAATGTTCCTGTATAGCGTAATTAAAAAATTAATCATAATTAGAAAATCTAAATTTCAAAATTTTAGAAACTAATTTTTATTTAATTTTTATCTTGTGTAAACCCTAGTGGGAAAATCTTTCATTTTGTGCTAAACCTTAGGGTTAAACCCCAAGGGTTTGCCAAGTTCCAATTTTGCCATTAAATGATTTATCAATTGACCATTTTGCCCCTAATACATTATTTGGCTATATTAGTAGAGTTTGACAATAGAAAGAGTGGGTGAACCACTTTAACAACTCCACATGCTTCAATTGACAGCAAACAAGCCAGCAATTAGCCAATACATGCACCATGTAGGTCTATAAATAGGATTGAAGAGAGAGAAATTTATTTTTGTTACTTATATTTTGTCCAACACTCAAACTTTTTCTCTCAAGCCCCAAACCTCTAAATTTCAGTAGCATATCAGTCCTATAATCAAGCCCCACGTCCATCCCTAACAAATCAGAAGCATAGAAATCAAAATCGCTCAAGAAGGTATAAACCAACCCTAGAAAAATCTGTCCATGATTCCATGTTTGATGTTGTTTTTTTTGTGTTATATATGTTGTATGGAGTCTAATTAAGTGATTTGGGTTAGTATTTGATAGATCCATAACATTTAAATACACGAAATTAGTGTTTTGAAAAATCTGGAAAAAAATATTTTGGTGGTCTGACAACAAATATCAGACCATGTAGATCTCAGGATGTTAAGTTTTTTTGTTGTTTAAGTGTTTTATCTTGTTGTATGCTGTGAGATCTGTGTTCTGGAACTGGTATCATGACCAGATCATGCATATATTGCAAGCTATTGATGGTCAAATGTCGTTGACCGACCATGACTGGGTAGAATTCTGGGTAACCCAGAACGTAGGAACAGCGTCTGACAATACATTGATGAGCCTTGATCTTACTTCTGTTTGCTGTTTTGTTGTTGTTGTTGTTGTAATGAAATCATAATATGTTATGTGGATTACATATATATGGCCGTAAACCACTTAATTGCTAACCAGAAAAAATGTAGTGGATTGGTCAAACCAAGCAGAAGATCATGGGATCGGTTTTCTGGGCAACCCAGAAAACTGATGACCATGTCTTCTGACATAGTTTGACCGGACCGGATCTTATGATTTTGATGATGTTAAAGTGTATTTGTGTAATGGATCGATTGTCGTACATGTTTTCTACAATCCAGAACTTTTAAATCACAAAAACATCATACGGATTTCAAGTTGTGGAAGCCCAAAAATGTAGGCTCGAACTGTTCTTCATTTCTGGGCAACCCAGAAATGAAGAACAGCCTCTGGCAACATTTTGGAGGCTCAGATCTCTTGGGTTATGCAATGTTTGGTTATGTTTGTTGTTGGATCTTGTAGTCCTACACTAGCACTACAAGCTCTGACTAATATCATGCTCAGAAACACAACACACATTAAGTTATATTTGGTCAAACCTGCCTACTTGGTCACTGCCATGCATTTTCTGGGTTTGGCCAAGAACATGAAGAACACCTATAGCGACAGTTTTGTCACTATATGCGGCCTTAGCGACAGATAGCTTATTATTTTCTGAAAATTAATAAAAAAATAGAAAAAATTTGTTTTAAATTATTAAAAATACAAAATAATTTATTAAAAATTATTTTAAATTCTAAAAATTAGTTTTTAATTATTTTTAATATATTTCATAAATATTTAATATTTTTGTAATATTAAAAGTATTTAATTTATTTATTTATAATATTAATTAAATTACTTAAAAATGATTTTAATATTTGAAAAATTATTTAAAATTATATTATGAGATAATAAAATACTTTAAGTTATTTTTAATGACTTTTAATATTTTGTGATAAATTTCATTAATAAATTAATATTAATGATAATTAAGTTATTTACTAAATGAATTAAATAAATTAATTAAAAAGGATTTTATTATATTAAAAATCATTTTAAATAATAATAAGGCATTTAAAAATATTTTATGTTATAAAATATAACTTTTAATATTTAATGATAAGTTTCATTAATTAATTATTGTTAATGATATTTAAGTTATTTAATAATTTAGTTTAAAAATGATTTTAATAGTATAAAAATTATTTTAAATGAAAATAAAGTGTTTAAAAATATTTTAAGTTATAAAATATAACTTTTAATATTTAAAGAATAATTTTATTAATGAATTAATATTAATGATTATTAAGTTATTATTAATAATATTAAATTTATTTAATAATTATATTAAATAAATAGTTTAAAAATGGTTTTATTAAGTTAAAAATCATTTAAGAGGGATAGAAATGAATTAAAAATATTTTAAGTTATGAATAATGACTTTTAATATTTTGATAAATAGAACATTAATACTTTGATAATAATGGTAATTATTTAGAATTGATTTTAAATGTTTTAAAAATCATTTAAGGGTAATTTAATACTTTAAAAGTATTTCAAGTTATTATAAATAACTTTAATATTTTAGAAATGATTTCATTAATAGTTTAATACTAATTAAATATTAATGATAATAGAATTGATTAGTATTTAAATCATTTTAATAATGATTCCGAGGTTTGAAAATTTATGATAAATCATAATAAATGTTTTAAAATTATTATAAATCATTTAAAAATAATATGACTAATATTAAGTTACCGAATAGAGTCTTAGACTCGATAATTACCCGATAAAGTTGTCGGTACACCGACATGTTTCAGAAATTGATCTGGACTTAGATAATGTGATTAGTTAAGTGATTATTTGTGATTCAATAGTTGTTAAATCTATGTCCCAATGTGATTAGGGTATGTGCTGACTGTAATAAGCAGTGTTATGTGTTATAGTATATTGTTCTAATCGAACGAATGATCTGATTAATGATAGGTCGTGATATAAGCGATAAATCTAAATTACAAACTGTAAGCAGCGCTTCAGGCAAGTATCTAACCTTTGCATTTTCTTTATGTAATGGACATGAGTAAGAATGTTTCTAAACTATATTATTACTGTACAGATTATTAACTTTATATTATATACTCTCATTGCTTATCAACATGTTAGTATATGGTAATTCAGATATATATATTATGTTCGTTAATTTTTAGAAATGATTAAACAAGTGTCCCACTTGGATAATCATTGTATTTAATCACATGTTGATATACCTTTATCAATTACCCGTATATATATATATATATATATATATATATATATATATGTTGAATTATAGATTATTGTTGAAACAAGATAAAACCTTTGATTTGGAACCCAGACAAGTTTGAACATCCCTACACGGGAAAATTTTTATGCACCCAAGGTGGAACAGAGTGAACGATCCTATCGTTCTTGTAATGTAGTATTGATCAATGCATGGCATAACGAGCTGATCACTCCCCGTGCCCGTAAGTTATGTCGGTTTACAGATGAATTTCTGTTTAACATTTTTGAAAATGAAAATAATGTTCATGGCATGTCACCATAACCCCAGTTATAGTCATTATGTTGTTTCAAAAATTTGAAAGAGAGTTGTTATGTTATTATTATCAATTCAGAATACTTCACAACTATTGACTGGTTGTAGAAGAATAGTACAAAGAAAACATTTAAATCCTTTCAGCTTATATATATATATATATATATATATATATATATATATATATATATATATATATAATTGCTATTACTTGCTGGGCACTCAAATGCTCATCCTTGCTTAAATTTAAATGTTTTCAGCTAAGTACGAACGACTGAGAGCTCTGCTAAGAACAAAGGAAAAGGGAATGTTGCTGAATGAACGAATTACTATGTTATGTAATAGTTTGATAATATTAAGACAAGTATGATATATATTATCTATCATGGGTTGTAATGAATGTTTAAAGGTTACGTACTTGGGAGCTAGACTCTGATAATTATGTAAATTAAGTTGATCTTTTATTTTATTGTTATTATTATTAGTATTATTCCGCCCATAGAAATGGTATCGTGAAGAACCGAGTTCGGGTTTCAAGTACCCGAGTTTGGGGTCCTCACATGTAGCTAGTTTCAAGAACTTCAAAAGTGTGGGACCACCTGAGTTTAGGGGAATTACTGAGCCTATAGAGGCTCAATCATAGATCAAAGAAATAGAGAGCATTCGGACGTGGCGTATGTTTTTTTGTATACTATGATTTTTGCTAAGAAGCTGGCGTTTACCTTTAGAAACGCTAGAAGTCTCTCTTGAATATAAGAATTGGAAATAAGAAAGTAATTTCGTTGAGCTTACTCATAAAAAGTTATGGTGTTGAAATTCGAAAGCATATGTTGATAATAGCTTTAAGTCTGATCTAATTGGGAGATTATAAAGGCAAATGAGGTGGTGGATGCTTTAAATAAAAAGAATCGGGAGAGGATTTCCTAAAGTAAGTAGATTAAGCATAAACCCATTAATGAAAGAATGTTATGAATTTGAAGGAGGAATTTGAGTTCTATTATTACCAAGGTTAAAAGAATAGATTTAGCAAGAGGCTATTGTTCGAGGTTCTCGATTCGTCTCGATAGTACAATGATGTAACAAGACCTCCGACAATTATGGTGGTGACTGGATATGAAGTTAAAAGTAGCGGAGTACGTCAGCATATTTCTCACCAATTAAGATAAAGATTAACTTATATAGATTAGCTAAATTTTATATTAAAGAAATCTTTTCAAAACAGGGAGTATTAGTTTTGATCGTATAGAATTGGGATCTGCGTTTCACGTTAAAAATTCTAGAAGAATATGCAAGAGCAAAGGAAAGCACAACTAAGGTTGAATACGGCGTATCATCCTCAAATCGTACATGCAGAGTAAAGAAACGATTCATTTATCCCTAATAAAATTCACTTATAGTTATAATTATCACGTAAATATAGTTATATTGCTTTATAAAATCTCGTCAAGAAGGAATTGTCGAATGCCATGATGCTGGAATCAAAATTAGTACGACAAACGACGAAAATCATTAAAGTAATAAAGTCAAGGCTTGTAGTAATTCAAGATTGACCGAAGAAGTACGCTGATTGTGACACCCCCAAATTCGGGTATCTTCCAACTAGATAGATGGTGCTACACGGTGCTACTGTTCACACATATATTCAGTTGAAATACATCAATAGAATGAATATTTCTACTATATATTACATAATAATAAATCCCTTCCCAGGTTCTTTGCCATAATATCAAATTAATACAAAAATAATATTATTCTATTGCAAGGGTAACTATTTGTCTGCCTTGGTCTTCCCTTTGTCCTTATCGGATCCTTCGATCCATTCATTTTTAGCTGCAGTCATAAGTTTCAAACAAGGGTGAGAATAACTAGCTCAACAAGTGTAACAATAATAGTCAAGCAACATGCATGAATCATATGAATATATCTTCTATAACTGAATCAATAGTTATGAAGTACTATAAATAACCAAAATAACACTTCTCTTTTCTTTAAAACGTTTAATGATGAACATCATCAGTTAAACCTTGAGTTTGGTTAAAGTCCTTGAGCATTTCATTCTTTCTTTCTTTAAAAAGGACACCCGACATTAAGTCTGTAAGTTCGACATTTCTTACAAAACGTCTAGGTGATCAATCTATAGTACTCTATGTTGTATAACACTACTACATTAAACATATCTACGTTTAAGTTTTGGCAAACTCACGTGCCAGTCGCTTTACGACAAAACATTTGTTTATTCATACTCAGACTTTCTTTGAATCCATACCAAAACAGTTGGCACAAGATAGCAATATCAATAATATTTTGATAGATTATAACAAAATCCACAAAATACTCTAAGTCTGGTCTAGCCGAAGGTAATGGCTTCGGCTTCTTTGTTACATCAATTCATGCGCATAATACATGAATCATAAAGCTTGTCCAAATAAGTATAGACAAGAGTTTAGAACACTTGCCTTCAGCGTCGTCTACTGTTAATTCACTTTCCTTGTGAGTCTTTAAGATTCTACATAACATAATCACATAGCATACCATGTTAGGTCATAAACAATCAATAAGTATTGTCATTAACCTATTTTCTCCCTCTTCTTAGTTTAACTATCCGCTTGGTTAACTTTCCTAACATTCGTTAGATTAGTTAACGTTCATTACGGCTTTATAACATTTTAATTTTATAAGAAACCTTATTTGTTCAATGTTTAAGTACTTACATTATCATTAATCTCAAGCATTCATTCGACGTGCGTACGGTTTACCGTACTATTAAACTTACTTTGTGTTTAAGTTTTCGTAACCTTTTGTTAACTTTTAATTGTTGAACTTAAGGCTTTAATAATCTTTTAAGATGTTACTTTAAGTTTAATTAAGGTCATAATTATGACGCCCCCAAAACACGTATACATCACCCATTCTGAGTCACCAAAATATGGTACAGAAACAACTACAACTTTATTAATACAATTGTTGTGCAAAATACGACAACACATAAACTGTGAGTTTAAATACAAATATTGTCTTCTAGATAATATCCACACTCAAATAAGTCCTCATTACAATTATTGATATATTATTTTACAAAAATAGTGAGTACTACTAAAACAACTTTCTAGAACCATCAGTCCATACCCCGATTAGTACTCGCTACATTCTCGCCTCCTAAGAAGAAAAATGGAACAAAAAGAAAATGAGTGAGCTCAACTAGCCCAGTAAAGAATATTATGACTAAGATAATATAAAACAAATTATCGTTAGTCCTCAATAAGAAAAAATCTGATAGAATAAATAGACAACAAGTTTCAGATCAATAGTTGCAGCGAAAATAACAATTCATTAGAAGAGTTAAGTAGAGAATGAAATCTACTATCTTCTATGAATTTAAAAGTTCATAATCAATATTTTATCCCTGTAACATCAATCAATATACATCTTGAATCAAATATATTCATCTTTGCACTACAGGCCAAAGATATTCATTTGTATCACCAGTTGGTCATGTTCATCTAAACACATGTTCATCTTTGCACTACGGGCCAAAGATATTCATCAGTTAATCATTCATCTTTGCATTACAGGCCAAAAATATTCAATAATATCATCATTTAGGACTGAGAATGATGAAAATATTTTAAAGAAAATGAATCCAGTAAGACAAAAGAACAAAAATTAAGGATTCGTACTTCGACTTATCCATGTTCAAAAACACCCCATAATATACCATAGTGGAGTAAAATTCAAGAATAAAGATCAAAACATGAATACAATCAAAGATAGTAACAAAAATAGACATCTGGGACAAAGAAGAGAAAATTTTATTTTTTCGGTGAATAATGCCGTATTCGTGAATAGTGCCGTATACGTGAATAGTGCCGTATACGTGAATAGTAATCCCGACACAAAAAGGTAGAAATTTCACAATAAAATTCATATCAATATTTTGGCATAATGATATTGGAAGAAATAATATCATTTATAAAAAAAATAACATCCCTTATCTCGAAAGGACAATACTTCTGACTAGAATACCGGATATAGTGCTGAAGGAAACTTGCACCGTATAGCAACACTCAAAGTATCAAAATACTCACAAAAATACGCTCGATAATATAGAGAGAGAAAACTTCAGTTTCTGGTGTGATTTTCAATTCTAACATAAGCACCCTATTTATAGGAAAATGCATAGAACACCAAAGCAGAAAATTTAATAAAATAATAATATTTATTAAAAATTTTCACGCCCACCTCTTGAAATCTGAATTCAGCATGTTTAAAACATATGTTGGGCCCACCCAATTGTAAAAAACGTTCTTCTTAAAATAAATATTTTACACTCCAAAAATCAATTATTCCGGAACGTCAATAATTCATAATAAATAGCCCTTTTATCAGAAAAATTCAAATCTTATGTTCATTCCATAGGAAATTCAATTTTCTACAACTTCGTAAGTTTAAGTTTTTCCAAATTTCAAGTAGAAATTGATCGAAATCCACATACGGACGATTTTACAGGCTATAATCAAATTTCAGTCAAAAATTGGGGCCCACCAACATGTTTTTAGCATTTATTGCAACAAAAATACCCTTCCTCCTCATTTATTCATATATCACACATTAATCGTAAAAATATCACCATTATTATATTATTGAAATATAATAATATATTTAAATAAATTATTTTATCAAAAAAGATAAAATATCAATTTTCAACAATTGTCATTTTTCTAAACATTCCTCCATTTATATTCACATAAATAAATATTTTTCTTATCATATAAATCAATAATTAATTATTCACAAATAATATTACAGAATCACAATACTGACAACCAGGTCGTTCACAAGAAAGAGGGGGCTTTTCGATAAGGATTTCACCTTACTGGCACGCAATTAGGTGACCAAACCTCTTCTTAGACAACTTTTTTAGACATTGCCAATAATGCTATCTAATAATATTATTCAAATAATATGAATTATTGATATGATAATAAAAATACTGTGCAGTGACAATTATTGAAACAACAATAATATAAAATATCAACGTAGCAATTATTGAATTAATAAAATAAAATATTGAACAGTAATTACTGTAATAATTATTGAGTAGTGACTTCTTACGTAATAATCAATAATTGGTGCAATACCGTGTGCTACTGTGTAACACCGCGTATTACTGTGTTTTAACCACCGGGTATTCCAACAGTGTTAACGGTAACAACTACGCTGTTATTTATAAAAAAAACTTATACTTGTCGTTTTCTTCATCCAATCGCTTTCCGTTATGGGGCTCACACAAGGCTGCGCCGTCGTACGAATATTTTCCGACAGTAAGAATATTCCACGACTAAACGAATATTCCCCGACAACAATGAATATTTTATAACCACTTGCTTAATTAAGATATTTGCGCATTTTACCCATAACTTACCACATTAATCAAATCAACCCTTACTATTTCAAAATAATAAATAGAGAAAATTCAATTTCATTTATAAAAAGTTGGGGTCTTACAACCTCTCCTCCTTATAAAATTTCGTCCTTGAAATTGACGTACGTACCTGGTGTTTCGAAAAGGTGAGGGTACCTCGCTTTCATTTTCGTTTTCAACTCCCAGGTCATTTCCTCAATAACATGGTTCCTCCACAAAATTTTGACTTGTGGTATAACCTTTGTGCATAGGACATGCTCCTTCCTATCCAAGATCTTGACATGTACCTCCTCGTACGTTAAGTCTTCGGCTATCTCGTCTGGTTTTAACTCAATAATATGGTTTGGGTCTTTCACATATTTACGAAGCATAGATATGTGAAAAATATTATGAACACGAGACATGCTTGGAGGTAACGCGAGTCTATAGGCCACATTTCCTACTCGGTCAAGAATCTGAAATGGACCAATAAATCGTGGATTGAGCTTTCCTCTCTTCCCAAATCTTATAACTCTCTTCCATGGAGCAACACGCAACAATACGTGATCCCCAATATTAAATTCCACGTCCTTTCGATGAAGATCTGCATAACTCTTTTGTCGATCATGTGCCGTTTGTATACATTGTCGAATCATTTGGATATTTTCTGTAGTCATACGTACCAACTCTGGTCCCAACAATGTTGCTTCACCCACCTCATCCCAACATACTGGAGAGCGACACTTTCGTCCATACAATGCTTCGAATGGAGCCATACCTATACTTGCCTGATAATTGTTGTTGTAGGAGAATTCCACCAATGGTAAATATTTATCCCAACTTCCTTTGAAGTCTAGGATACAAAGTCTTAATAGATCTTCAAGAGTTTGAATAGTCCTCTCTGATTGTCCGTCTGTTTGAGGATGGTATGCCAAACTGAATCGTAAATTCGTGCCTATAGCTTTCTGCAAGCTAACCCAAAATCGTAAAGTAATCTTGGGTCACGATCAGAAACTATGGATACTGGCATGCCATGTAACCTCACAATCTCATTCACGTACATATGAGCAAGACTTTCAAGGGAATAAGTTTCCCGTATCAGCAAGAAATGAGCAGGCTTAGTTAATCTATCAACAATAACTCAAATTGCATCTATGCCTTGAGAAACCTTGGGAAGACCCGTAACGAAATCCATAGTAACGTGTTCCCACTTTCATTTCGGAACCTTAAGTGGTTGCAATGGACCCTTTGGCACTTGATGCTCCGCCTTTACACATTGACAAGTTAAACACCTCGAGATAAACTTCGCGATTTCTCTCTTCATATTGCTCCACCAAAATGTATGTCGAAGATCACGATACATTTTGGTACTTTCAAGATGGATTGCAAACGGTGTATTGTGTGCCTCCATCATGATTCTATGTTTCAAGTCAGAATTGTTAGGAACACAAAGTCTGGAGTTGACTCGAAGTATTCCTTCTTCATCGATTCTTGTTTCTGAAATAGCACCTTCTTGCACTTTCTTCTTCATACGCATCAACTCTGGGTCTGTGGCTTGAGCAACTTTAATTTTATCGATTAAAGTTGATTCTATGAGTATACTTGACATTATCGCATGGGTTCCCGGAGTCTTGAATTCTATCTTCATCTTTTGTAAATCACACAAAATGGGCCTTTGTGTTGGCAACATTGCACTCGTTCCCGCATATGATCTTCTACTCAATGCATCAGCTACCACGTTCGCTTTTTCAGGATGGTATTGAATGGTATGATCATAATCTTTCAACAGCTCGAGCCAACGTCGTTGCCACATATTGAGTTCTTTTTGGGTGAAAAAATATTTGAGGCTTTTATGATCCGAATATATCTTCACTTTCTCCCCATATAGATAGTGCCTCCAGATTTTCAATGCGAAAACGACTGCTGCCAACTCTAGATCATGAGTAGGGTAATTCCTCTCATATTCTCTGAGTTGTCGCGAGGCATAGGCTATGACCTTCCTATGTTGCATGAGAACACATCCTAACCCTTTGCCTGAAGTATCGCTGTAGATAACAAATCCATCCGAACCAGATGATATTGTCAGAACAGGTGCCGAAATGAGTCTCCTCTTAAGCTCTTGAAAACTCTTCTCGCATTCCTCGCTCCATACGAATTTTGTATCCTTCCGAGTCAGTTGAGTTAATGGAGTAGCGATTCGAGAAAATCCTTCCACAAATCTTCGATAATAACTAGCTAAACCCAGAAAGCTATGTACTTCGGTCACCGATTTTGGTTGCTCCTAACTTTGTATTGCTTTAATCTTTGTCGGGTCAACAGATACTCCATGTTTTGACACCACGTGCCCAAGGAATGCTACTTCCTCAAGCCAGAACTCACATTTCTTTAACTTGGCATATAGCTTATTTTCACGAAGCCTTTGAAGTACCAGCTTCAAATGGTGCTCATGATCTTCATGGCTTTTGGAATAGATGAGGATGTCATTAATAAAGACAACAACGAACTGATCTAAATATTCCTTGAGTACTCGATTCATCATATCCATGAAAGCCGTAGGAGCATTAGTCAATCCAAAAGACATGACTAGGAATTCATAATGCCCATACCGAGTTCTAAAGGCAGTCTTCAGAATATCCTCAGTTTTGCTCTTTAGCTGATGATATCCAGAACGAAGATCGATCTTTGAAAAGAATTGTGCTCCTTGCAATTGGTCAAACAGGTCATCAATGCGAAGTAGCGGATACCTATTCTTGATGGTGACATGGTTCAATTTTCGGTAGTCAATACAAAGTCGCATACTCCCGTTTTTCTTCTTTACGAATAAAACAGGAGCACCCCAAAGAGATGTACTAGGACGAATGAAACCAATGTCCAACAACTCCTGTAATTGGACCTTTAACTCTTGAAGTTCAATAGGAGACATTCGATATGGGGTATTAGATATGAGTTTTGTACCAGGTTTAAGATTAATAAAGAATTCAACTTCACGTTCTAGGGGTAGACCGGGAAGTTCTTCAAGAAATACGTCAGAAAATTTTCTAACAACAGAAATATTATTCAAATTTGACGTGTTTTTATTCAAGTCCATGACATGGGCTAAGAAAGCTTGACATCCGTTTTTTAATAAACGAATGACTTTATAGTTTGATATGACAGTGATTGACTTTAGTGGTTTGGTTGCTTGAATTCGCATAACAGGTTGATTAGGAATATGAAAACTAACAACCTTACGAAAACAATCAATTTTGGCATGATGAGTAGTTAACCAATCAATCTCTTAAATCACATCAAAAGCAAGTATCTTTAAAGAGATAAGATCAACAGGTAATGTGATGGTGCCAATTTGGATCAAACAAGATTTATAAACAGTGGATGTAATGAAAGTTTCTCCTAACGGAGTCTCCACAGATAAGTCAAAGTCTAATTTCTCCGCAGTCAAGTTTAAACGTTAAGCATAAGCAGGAGAGATAAATGAATGGGTAGAACTGGTATCTAGTAAGGTATAAACTTCGCAAGAATTTATAATTAGCTTACCCGTAATCACCTTGTTCGGGTTCCTTGCATTTTGGCCAGTCACGACAAACGCTCTTTCAGGAACCGTTGACTTTGCCTTGTCTGGGACAGCCTTTTGAGTCACCATCCTCGCTGGACTTGGTTTCGCTATAGTACAATCCCGAGCGATATGTCCTTCCTTTCCACAATTATAACATACCTTGAACTGTTGTAGACAGTTTGGGCTGATGTGTCCCTCTTTTCCACATTTATAGCATACGATCGGTGGTCGTTCTCCTCCCTTAGAAACAGTTGATACTGGTGCTGACGTCTTCACATTGTCATTGTTGAATCTCCTCTTTTTGAAATTTTCACTTGACTCGCCTCTCCTATTATCATGGCCACGATTACCACCAGAGTGGTTACCGCTTTTGACTGAATTTTTTCCTCCCCGTTGGTTATCATTGCTCCGATGACTGCTGTCGCCTGTATGACCCTGGTTGTGGTCCCTCAGTTGAACATACTCATTATCTCGCTCTAATAATTGAGCCCTGTTGACAACATCTGAATATAGAGAAAATTTATAAGAAATGAGATATTGACATATGTCGGGTTTCAAATCTCTCAGAAACATTCGCGTCATACGTTCCTCATTCTCCACCAAATGAGGTGCCAACTTGGATAACTCTGCGAACTTAGCCTCATACTGGGACACAGTCATGTTGTTTTGTTCTAGTCTGATAAACTCTACCTCCTTCATATGACGGATACTTTCAGGAAAGTACTTGTCATTGAACAATTTTTGAAACGCTTCCCAAGACATATTGAGTGCGGCTGGCTGGGTATGCTTCACATATTCCCACCAGTAATATGCTTCATTACGGAACATAAAGGTGGCGAATGAGACATTCTGTTCCTTCGTGCATTCCAAGACATCGAATATCTTGGTAATTTGCTTGACCCACGTTTCTGCCTTAATCGGGTCCGGCTTTCCCTAGAATTCTGGTGGTCCCAACTCTTTGAACTGCTTGGCTATGACAAACCGCGCATTGCTATCATTTCCACCTATATTTTGTACACGAGTCTCCTTCGTCTGATTTTGCATGAACTGTAAAAAGCTTCTAAACATCTCATCGTTCATCGTCTGCTCAGTGGTGTTGTTTACAGGAGGAACATTGTCTTTCTGTTGCACGTTCTCCTGATTGGTGAGTAAAGGTGTCTCCACGATCTCATTCACTCCATCATTAATATTTTCAGCTGCCATTTTTAAATACTGCCACAAAACAAGGGTTAATTAAACAAGTTAACATATCATATAATATCCCTATATTATGACCGACCAACAAATAAGCTTAGGTAGGACACACTAGCGAAGGATTTACTCGTTTCTCCCCTCCTAGTTCTATTCCCCGATCTCCGTCAGAGACCATATCCCTAAGCTCTGATATCAACTGTGACGCCCCTAAAACAGGTATACATCACCCATTCTGAGTCGCCAAAACATGGTACAGAAATAACTACAACTTTATTAATACAATTGTCGTACAAAATACGACAACACATAAACTGTGAGTTTAAATACAAATATTGTCTTCTAGACAATATCCACACTCAAATAAGTCCTCATTATAATTATTGATACATTATTTTACAAAAATAGTGAGGACTACTAAAATAGCTTTCTAGAACCATCAGTCCATACCCCGATTAGTACTCGCTACATTCTCGCCTCCTTAGAAGAAAAATGGAACAAAAAGAGAAAGGGTGAGTTCAACTAGCCTAGTAAAGAATATTATGACTAAGATAATATAGAACAAATTATCGTTAGTCCTCAACAAGGAAAAATCTGATAGAATAAATAGACAACAAGTTTTAGATCAATATTCGCAGCGGAAATAACAATTCATTAGAAGAGTTAAGTAGAGAATGAAATCTACTATCTTCTATGAATTTAAAAGTTCATAATCAATATTTTATCCCTGTAACATCAATCAATATACATCTTGAATCAAATATATTCATCTTTGCACTACAGGCCAAAGATATTCATTTGTATCACTAGTTGGTCATGTTCATCTAAACACTTTCATCTTTGCACTACGAGCCAAAGATATTCATTAGTTAATCATTCATCTTTACATTACAGGCAAAAAATATTCAGTAATATCATCATTTAGGACTGAGAATAATGAAAATATTTTAAAAAAAACGAATCCAGTGAGACAAAAGAATAAAAATTAGGGATTCGTACTTCGGCTTATCCATGTTCAAAAACACCCCATAATATACCACAGTGGAGTAAAATTCAAGAATAAAGATCAAAACATGGATACAATCAAAGATAGTAACAAAAATAGACATCTGGGACAAAGAAGAGAAAATTTTATTTTTTCGATGAATAGTGCCGTTGTGACACCCCCAAATCTCGGTACTTCATTAACTCAAGATTTGGTGTTCACGTAATTAAAACATTCATTTAAAACTACCCAATTATAAATAAAATTGAATAATAAACCTGCCCATACAGGAAATTATATAAAATAATATCTCCCAGGTTATCTAACCTTTACAAACAATCATTCATGCGGAAAATTTAAATAAACTTCATTACAATCTTTAAACTAAAGTCTGATAATAAAACTATCAAAACTATTACAAGTCTTCAGTACTTGTTCATCTTTCCCTTTCCTTTACTGGTGCTAGGTGCGTCACCCTTTCCATCTTTAGCTGTAAGGATTTTACAGGCAAGAGTGAGCAAACAAGGCTCACTTGAAATAACAATGAATAACTTTTACATTCTTTGCCCGTTCAAGGGCTCAATAGAACTGAATAATAAGTTCTATTAACATCTTAAACATTCCTTGCCCATTCAGGGGCTAAATAGAACTGAACAATAAGTTCTATTAATACTTTAAACATTCACTGAGGGTCTAATGACCACGAACCTTGTCCACAATTATAAGTAATCTTTCAACTTAAACTTTTACAGTCATACAACCATAATGACTTTAAGGTACTTAGGGGGATCAACCCTTCGTACATGTATTGTATACAAACATTTCAGCGCAAAGTACAAAACTAAGCGTAACCCCTATAAATAGGGTTGTTCATCTCAGTATTTTGAGTACAAGTCCGCCCCAAAGATAGTTTGGTTTGAATACATTTCAAGGTAATTTGGAGTTCAACGGACATCAACTAAGGATTAGTTGAATACAAGATAATAACACTATTTTATTGAATGATCATACTGAATAAACATTTCGTTCTAAGTTCATGCTTTAGGAATAATCTAATAGCATAACAATTGAATAATTTATCATACCTTGCTTTGAACAGCATTAAGCTAAGGTTACATCTTAGAATTTAATATCAAGCATGCACAACAAATAATAACTTGAACGATAAACTAAAGGTACTTGCATGCTAATATAACAAGTTTAGAGTTAAGAAAACTTGCATAATCATAATAACTATCTCAACGAAAGTGCAGAGATGAGAAACTTGTATCATCATGAATAACTGGATACAATGAAGTTGCTTAATGGAAATACTTTACTCAATAAGGTATAGCATATGAATTTTGCATAACGAAGCTTTAGAATTAGAAAACTTGCTTAAGTATAACACAACAGTGAAAAGTAACCTTGTTGAATAATAAAGTAGCAAATGTTAGGAAACTTGCCTCGTGTGTAGGTTAAACAATTACTATTCACGTTCACCCCAAGTCCTACACATACCATATGTATTGACAATACACATTAGTTACACTAACATTACCTTTATGAGTTACATTATTACTCTTAGTATAGCTACTAACTAAGTTTAAGTTTAAACAACATAACATCTTTTCATGAACATTACTTTTTAGCTTTATTACAACTACTTAAGTGATCATGTCATTGCACCACATGTACATTAACAACTTGATACATCATCCTATTACATGTCCAACATGTTATCATTAAATTATTCTAATACACAAAGGGTTGCACTTGCATTCGTGCATCCCGACGCCCTCCGATTGGCTCCAAATACACAACAGTCCTAAAGATGACCATTTTGACTACTGTTACAGACCTCAAATTAAAAAACTTAAAGCATGAAAGTTGTAAGTCTATTCGTCCTCGTTCTGGATCATCTTGAATCAACTCAATCGGAGTTCGTATGAGAAAGTTATGGTCATTTTACTATAGGAGGTCAAAACTGTCCGACCCAGACCACTTTCCAGCGCTGGGGCGCGAACAGTGGCGCCGGGGCGCGAACAGTGGCGCCGGGGCTCGAATTCCAGCGCCGGGGCGCGAATTCCAAAGTTGGGGCGCGAACTTCTGGCCTATTTTTGGCGCTGGGGCGTGAATTTTGACGCTATGGCGTGAATTTTGATGTTGGGGCGCCGAAACTCACAGAACCAAAAAGAAGAACAGAGCCAAAGCTACTGTCTTAAATTTGTTATAACAATTCACCCCAAACAACATGTATAACTAATATAAACTACACATAATTGCTAACAATTATCCATATATGAATTTCGAACAATTAAATAACAATTTAAAAGACTTAAATCACTAAAATAATATTTGGTTAAAACTCAAAACTCTATTGTTGATATCTAAAGTACAGTGAACAAAATTTTCACTGTTATCAACCAAATTTGATTCCTTTGAAATACAAGTATACCGACATCTAACAATTTAACATGTATAGTTCAATTAACATATACAAGGTTCAATTCGCGTATTAGTTCACAATTTTTGTTATCATGAAATCATATGTTGTATATATATATATATATATATATATATATATATATATATATATATATATATATATATATATATATATATATATATATTTTCCACTGTAAAAACCAAGTTCCCTTTCTAAATCGTAATTTAGCATACAACACACACACACACACACACACACACACACACACACACACACACACATATATATATATATATATATATATATATATATATATATGCTAACTATAATAATTATAACAATAAAAACACATAACATCATAACCAATTCTAGAACATGTTTTACAGATAATTTTTGGTAAAAACCTTAACAGGTGAATGACTTTCAAGAGCACAGACTATCAAATTCACAGTAAGTATATAGCGTGAAACATATATGATTACATACACATAATTTAAGGTTATAAGCACTTATCTTTTTGTTGATTTTAGAAAACTTTGCTGTTCACTGATAATGATAATCTCAGAGCTTTCCTCTCTCTGTCTCTCTCTCAACTATCTCAGACAAACTTCAAATGTTGATTAGGCTTAAGCCAAAATAGCATATACGTAATATTAACTAAAACCAACGCTTACCTTTAAAACTAAAACGTATAAAACTGACGCTCAACTAATGATGATATTAATTTAGCAGTTACCCAAAATAATATATATTATATATATTTTATTTATTTAATTAATAATTTAAATTCAAAAGAAATTCAAAAGCCATAAGGCTTTGTTTGGCAAACCATTAAAAATTTAAATGATTAATATACTTACACCTTGTTTGGCAAAACTAAATTAAAATGACTTTAATTTATTTTAATAACTCTTTATCACATAGTAATTAGTCACACCTTATGTAATAACAATTAAATAAATTACTTAATCACATAACTAAATTCACATTACACATTAATTGACTAATCACATTAATTATTTAGCAAATAAATAATTAACTAAATAAACTCAATCAAATTGAACAATTACTTATTCAATAATAAACACATCCAATAAATATTTATATAAATCAATAAATATTTATTACTTACATTTAAAAAAATATGGAATGTTACAGCCCTATTCGTGAATAGTGCCGTATACGTGAATAGTGTCATATACGTGAATAGTAATCCCGACACAAAAAGGTAGAAATTCCATGATAAAATTCATATCAATATTTCGACATAATGATATTGGAAGAAATAATATCATTTATAAAAAAAATAACATCCCTTACCTCGAAAGGACAGTACTTCTGACTGAAATATCGGATATAGTGCTGAAGGAAACTTGCACCGTATAGCAACACTCAAAGTATCAAAATACTCACAAAAATACGCTCGATAATATAGAGAGAGAAAACTTCAGTTTCTGGTGTGATTTTCAATTCTAACATAAGCACCCTATTTATAGGAAAATGCTTAGAACACCAAAGCAGAAAATTTAATAAAATAATAATATTTATTAAAATTTTCACGCCCACCTCTTGAAATTTGAATTCAGCATGTTTACAACACATGTAGGGCCCACCCAATTGCACAAAACGTTTTTCTTAAAATAAATATTTTAAACTCCAAAAATCAATTATTTCGGAACGTCAATAATTCATAATAAATAGTCCTTTTATCAGAAAAATTCGAATCTTATGTCCATTTCATTGAAAATTCAATTTTCTACAACTTTGTAAGTTTAAGTTTTTCCAAATTCCAAGCAGAAATTGACCGAAATCCACATACGGACGATTTTACAGGCTATAATCAAATTTCAGTCAAAAATTGGGGCCCACCAACATGTTTAACATATTTTTAGCATTTATTACAACAAAAATACCCTTCCTCCTTATTTATTCATATATTACACATTCATCGTAAAAATATTTCCATTATTATATTATTAAAATATAATAATATATTTAAATGAATTATTTTATCAAAAAAAGATAAAATATCAATTTTCAACAATTGTCATTTTTCTAAAAATTTTCTATTTATATCCACATAAATAAATATTTTTCTTATCATATAAATCAATAATTAATTATTCACAAATAATATTATAGAATCACAATACTGACAACTAGGTCGTTCCCAAGAAAGAAGGGGGCTTTCCGATAATGATTTTTTTTACTGGCACGCAATTAGGTGACCAAACCTCTCCTTAGACAGAACTTCCTTAGACATTGCCAATAATGCTATCTAATATTATTATTCAAATAATATGAATTATTGATCTGATAATGGAAATACTGTGCAGTGATAATTATTAAAACAACAATAATATAAAATATCAACGTAACAATTATTGAATCAATAAAATAAAATATTGAACAGTAATTACTGTAACAATTATTGAGTAGTGACTATTTACGTAAGAATCAATAATTGGTGCAATACCGCGTGTGGTACTGTGTAACACCGCGTATTACTGTGTTTTAACAACCGGGTATTCCAACAGTGTTAACGGTAACAACAACGCCATTATTTATAAAAAAAAACTTATACTTGTCGTTTTCTTCATCCAATCGCTTTCCGTTATGGGGCCCACACAAGGCTGCGCCGTCGTACGAATATTCTCTGACAGTAAGAATATTCCACGACCAAACGAATATTCCCCGACAGCAATGAATATTTTATAACCACTTGCGTAATTAAGATATTTGCGCATTTTACCCATAACTTACCACATTAATCAAATCAACCTTTATTATTTCAAAATAATAAATAGAGGAAATTCAATTTCATTTATAAAAAGTTGGGGTCTTACAATAATTCACCTTCAATCAACTTATCTTTCTTTTGTGTTCACATCTATTCTTCTCTACTTTTGGTTTAGGACCGGTGCTGTGGCGCCATGTCCTTTGTTATTTGCTACGCTGCAACGCATATCTCCAGTGGCTGAGACTCGGTGCCGGTGCTGCAGCGCCCCAATTCCTTCACAGGGAGGCACTGCGGCGCCTCCCTTAATACTTTGATTTTTTTTTTCAATTTCTCAAGTAAGTCATTTTTCGAGCTCGCAAGTTGTTCATTATAACTCGGAATTAGTTCGTTCAAAAGTCTTTATCTCACATATCTCATAAACATTGATTTCATTTGGGCAAAATAAGTTTCTGAATCCGTTAACAATAGATTTACTATTTAAATTTTTTATTATGCGTTCGTTAAACGTTCGTGAATGTTCATAGCTTGTTTCTTCATTTTAAGTCAAAATTCGACCGTTCTTGAGTTCACAACTCTTAAATGCAAAGTTCTATGATACTCCATCGAAAACTAAGGTTTCCGAGTCAAACGTCGACTTTTGACTATCGTTCCGAAAATCTTACGATTTCGACGATTATCGTCTAATCTCGTAAATTTCGCCATAACTTCGTTACTCGAGATTTTTACTCCGTTCGAAATGGATTTATTCCATTATTCAAACATCTATCATCCTAACCAAGCATTTAACATCTAATCCTATACACGATGGTGTCGACGTCGGGATTTTTATTTGTCCCTTTCTGTTCTTGTCTTTTGGTGTTCTCATTTTAAGTGAGATTTGTTTGAAAAAACAAGTTTGAAAAGGTCCGACATGTATATGTTGACGATTTGACTGTGAGAGTCGCCAGTTGGTTATTTTTAAATGGTTGCACCAACTTAATCGAGAAAAGGTTTGCACAAAGATCTAGTGATGTGACAATGTTTAACTGGTCTGCAAAATCAAAATTCGTTAGGGTCCGGGGGCTTGATTAAGCCGATGGAAGGTGTTAGGCGCCCCCCGACTTCCGTGATAACACGTTTACCGCCACTTTTTCAATAAAACTTTTATCTGTGAATGTGTGTGTGTGTGAGTTAGGTTTATGTGCAGTTATTTAGAAGTAGTGCTATGCCTCGTTTGCACCTATATACAAAGGGTTTGACTTTTATATAAAAGTTCAATTTTAACAAGATATAGCAGTTATGTTTTGTAAAACAGGTTTTTCAAACCCTTGTGCTCAATAGTAATGAGGCCTTTGATACTTCTATTTTATTATATGTTCGGCTTGATTGCTTTTATTTTCGAGATGCGAGGCATCTTCAAAAAAATAAGGTACATAGCAGTGCCGAACTCCTTGTGGGCATGATAGCCATATAAGGAAATTCAGACACCGTAGGTAATTTACAAGCTGACTACAGTTGAAAATGTCCATCACGAGAACCGAATCTAGATTCAGGAGCTGAATCTGTGATCACATGATTCTTAGGCTCACATGACAAAGCAATATGTATAAAAGCTAGAAAACGGGCCAGATTTGAATAAATCTAAGCATTCCAGCTTTAACGGTTCCAGTTTAGTCACCATGAACCGGTTAAAGTTTGAAATAGCTAGATTTAGGTAAATCTAGCCCGCAGGCTGATAAAAGCTAGAAAAAGAACTAGATTTGAGTAAATCTAAACTATTCCAGCTTCAACGGTTTCAGTTAAGTCACCATGAACCGGTTAAAGTGCGAAATAACCAAATTTAGGCAAATCTAGCCCGCAGGCTGAATAACAGTTATATATATATATATATATATATATATATATATATATATATATATATATATATATATATATAAAAGTGATAAATGGCCACGAAGTGATCTCCAGGCTTGACTGAAATGTAAATATATATATAAATGCTGTAAACGCACCGGATATCACACCAAGGCTCAATCGAACAGAGTTCGATAACATATATATATATATATATATATATATATATATATATATATATATATATAAGTATTTATATATATAAAAGCAATAAAAAGCCACGGATCGACGATCTAGGCATACCCACAGAACGCGACTCTCAACGTTAGTAGATATATATATACAGAAGTGAGAAAAAGCTTAAAAATCTGAAATATCTTAAGGTGGGTTGCCAAGAAGACTTCAGATAGCTTTTGACACCTGAAAACTCAGTTTCCATTGGTTAAATTTTAGTATGTAGCAAAACACGAGCTTACAAGTGTTTAGAAAGAAGAATCACTCAGTTTAGAGCACTCTATAAGTGTTTACAAGCTGAAATGGACAGCGTTTTCTCTCCTTTTTCTATTTTTTTCTCTTTAAAATGAGCTACCCAAGGCTCATATTTATAAGCCAGATGGTCGCGGGTCTACCTACGGCTGCCCGAGTTGCCCCGGGCCATGCGGGTCCCGTCGTCTCGAAGTAGCTGCACTCGTGCAATGCGCTGTCCGCTCGAATCTTCATAACTTTCAATCCGAACATCTGATAGAGGCGTGTTATACCTTTCTGGAATGCTGTTGTCGAGAGCTACACAATGACATAGGATTAGAGGTTATACGAAGTCGGGAAGATACATCCATGACCAGATCTCCGAGTTTTTAAATTCTATCTGGTGTGCTGTCTTGTGTAGTAGTCATTTGGGATTTGAGCTATGGTTCTTGTGGGACACTTCTGTATGAAATGTGGACTAAAATAATGTTGAGACGACTTGAATGTAGTATTGAGGTGGCAAAATGATGATTTTGCCCCTCACCGGGGTTATCTCCGGCTTTGCACAGATGTAGTAGTCGTTGCTCAAGGTTATCTCTGAGATTAGGATGTTGTGGATGTTGAATGTCCTCAGGGTTATCTCTGAGGTGTTCTTGACCTCCGGGGTTATCTCCGGGTTTGGAACTGAGTGCCTCGGGGCTGTCTCTGAGGTTGGAATTGACTATTCTGGGGTTATCTCCGGAACTGGAACTGCTTCCCTCGGGGTTGTCTCCGAGGTTAGAATTGAGCATCCCGAGGTTGTCTCTGGGATTGAAACTAAGTATCTCGAGGTTGTCTTCGAGATTGAAAATTGAGTATCCCGTGGTTATCTTATTGATTGAGCTGATTTGACTTCCAGGGTTATCTTTGGAAGATGGTTATGCCCTCCTGCAAGGTTAGTAACAAGAATGCAAAATTTCGAATGTCTACAGATGCCCCTCTTTATCATATTCATGCAATGTAATATCATGGATATGATAAAGACCACTAGACACTTGTAATATGATAAGATAATCATGATGCAAATGGGATGCAACATGATGCAAATGTATGTTGAGTGTATGGAATGGAGGTTACTCCATGAGTGAGACCAGAGGATGTTGACATTGGGGTTATCACCAAAGTCCTTAACCCTCATTGCAGGCTTTCCACCGCAGATGTTCTTCTCATGTACGAAAGACTCTTGGGGAATTGTGCTTTGACTGCCGAGGATCTGTATAAAAAATTCCATCATCGGTCCTCCCCGATGAGGATGTTCTCCACGATTTGCATCGTCAGAGTTACTGCCAACGGTTTGTATTGTCAGGGCTGCCTGACCCTCGTTGAAATGTCCTTCAACGGTTGAGATCATCGACCACCTCCAATGCGTCGTTGGAGTTAATTGCCAACGACTAATGATATCAGGGCTACCAGATCTTTCCTTAAATGGTTTTCAACGGTCTAAACATCATCGAACCACCTCTGATGCTTCGTTGGATTTACTTGCCAATGGCTGATAACGTCAGGGCTGCCTGACCTTCGCTGAAATGTCTTTTAACTGTCTAAAATCATCGGACCACCTCCGATGCCTCACTGGATTCATTTGCCAACGGCTGATGATATCAGGGCTGCCTGATATTCGTTGAAATGTCCTTCAATGGCTAATATCATCGGACCACCTCCGATGCCTCGTTGGATTTACTTGCCAACGACTGATGATAGATGATATTAGGGCTGCCTGATCTTCGCTGAAAATGTCCTTCAACGACTCATATCATCGGACTACCTCCGATGCCTCGTTGGATTTACTTGCCAACGGTTGATAACGTCAGGGCTGCCTGACCTTCGCTGAAATGTCCTTCAACGGTCTAAACATCATCAAACCACCTCCGATGCCTCGCTGGATTTATTTGCCAACGACTGATAACGTTAGGGCTGCCTGACCTTTGCTGAAATGTCCTTCAATGGCTAACATGTATGAAATCCCCGCTGGGGAGAGACTTTTGATGAAATGTATGATTTTGATCATAATTACGATCCCAGTGATGGCATCAGACCTTTGTGAGGTATTGCCAAGGGTAGCTTTCAACAGCTTTGATCATAGGCTTTGCAAACCATGTGTTTGGGCGAATACCAATGATTGATGTAGACCCGCAGTTTGGTCTCTAAAACTCAGGATTTCAAGCTTTTTCGCTTAATCGCGTTACATTTTTTTTCCTGATTTGAATTTTTAACTTGTGGGACCTCCTTTGTAACTCAAATTTGATCGAGCCGGAGGGGTGGGGACAACCCAGGATAGTCGCAGGTGGACCTGTGGCAGCCGCAGGTAGACCCGCGGCCATCCGTGGGTTCTATTTTAAGGGCCTTTCAGTTTCACAAGTCATTTTCAATTGAAGCCACACAGAGAATTCAAGAGTTCCTCTTCAGATCTACTGAGTTTGGGCTATTTTCTGCAAAATTCGTCACCGTACAAGTGTTCTGCACTATCCTGGTAACGTATGCACGTCTTCTTTTCCAGTTTTGTCCATTGGAAGGTGTGTTATCACATGAAATGCTTCTAAACACATAGTAGTGATTATGCACGCTCATATGACTGATAAAAATTATTCGACATAGTAAATGTTAGTATTTAACGATGTTGAACATATTAATGTGAAAAAATAGACTTTTGAAACAGTCAATTTGGCACCTTTTTCTGTTATTTTTTCATTCTATTTGAGGACAAATGAGCAAATGTTGTGAAGTAAAGTAATCCTGGTAATTAGGCTACCCTTATGGATTATGACTTTGATATTTTTCATGCATATAGGATGTTTATGACTGTGAAATGGTGTGCTACTGAATGGCCATCTAGTCATGCCTACGCGCATGTGGATAGTTCTTTTTACAAAGGAGACTATGGAGAAATTTTTTCACGAGTCTAGGCATTGAATGAACTTGCATTTTTAACTCTATTGTAGACGTATATTAAAGTAACGCATGCATGTATATAGACATAAAATGCATTAAATGAGCTCCATGTTAGAATTTACCACACCCTTTCGAAGGTGATTTGGAGACTCTTGTCCAAATATATGGATCCAGACCAGCTGAGCAGCTCCAATAGGACTTCTTCAGGTGTGAGGAGGAGAGCTTCAAATGTGCCTCGACCTCGCCCTACTCAACAACCTCTTCGATTGATGGAGTCAGTGATTTATCCTATTCGAGTTGAGGTACCAGATGTTGAGGACGAGGAGGAGGATGTACCGGTTGCGGATCCTGCTCCTTCTGCTTCTATTCCCTGCAGGGAGATTTCAGCCATAAATGTGACGAATCCAGAGCTTTTGGATGATTTGAGTCGCCACCCCTCTATCTATTTACATGCGAACGAGGTAAAAGCTGTGTTTGATATTCCTTTTTCCTATTTATGAGGAGCAAGGGATCTGATGTTGATTTGCATTGTGATGCAGGTTCCCGGCTTTACGCAGCCTTGAGAGAATTGCTTCAGCATATAATGTCTGTACCAGACTCTTCATCTAGAGTACTGAGAGATTGTGCATGCTTGGGGCTTTGAGGCTTTCTTTTCCATCCTCCCCTGCCGTTGTCCGTGGGGTTACCTCAAGGCGTTGCCTGAGCGTTGGTTTCACCAGACTCAGTCTCTCAATTTACTGGATTGCGAGGTGATGATGACACCGATGGATTGTCAGTTCATCACTGGTATGGAGTTTTTCGGGGCGCCAGTGCCTTGTGTGGCTGACATTTCCCCTATTGCCATCATATTCTTGCTAGGAGTCCAGGTAACGACGCTCAAAGGCAGGACAGTTCGCACTGGTCCTTTGAGTGTAGACGCCACGAGTGGGGCTTTGACTGAGCTATTTCCCGATGATAGGAGAGTTAGGGATCACATTCTTCGGCGATTGTTCCTGATCATCCTCAGGGGTTGCTTCCTAGCGGATAAATTTTCCACGATGTCATTCGCTTTAGTCAGCGCCACACGGATCGTATTGGAGAGTTTGATTGGGGCTCCTATACCTTGCCTATTTCCTCAAGGGAATGCGTCTGCGCTCGCAGGTCTTGATAGAGGCTTGGCTAGGATTTTACCCATTCCTGCTGGTGAGTATTTCTCTTTTGATTTCCCTTGTTCGGGTTGAGAGTGTTGACTAACCGCATATATTTGATCTTGTATTGGCAGTTTTGGGCCTATGAGAGGCTCCCATGTCTTCGTCCCATTAGCCTGCTAGGTTTAGACACCTATCCACGGGGACGACGATGGCATCGCTCCACTTTGACGGAGGTTCCTATAGCTGAGGGTTTCACCCATTCCTGCTTACAGTTGGAGCTGTTGACAGCCGATGTCATTACATGGGTTCCTTACTCTGAGGACCATTTAACAGTTGGCTTTGAGGGCGGTTTCCCGACTGGTGTCGAGTATGTGATGTCCACCCGTCGTGTTCCTCTCTTCACAGATAGAGGTTGGGAGCTCTATTTAGGAGAGCGTACTATTAGGAGCACCACATGAGAGATTTGTATACCGATTTGTCCATCTGCCAGGAGTTATTAGCCTGTGTCGCATCCGCTGATCAGTGATATCCCATTGGTGGGAGTTGATGGCTTTGCTTTGTCAAAGGGATCATTCACTTAGGAGGCATTCTACCGCTGGTGGTTCCCTCGCACCATTGGAGCCTAGACCCGCGCCACACAGTTTATGGGGGATATGGTTCCTAGCTTCGTTATGATGACGGATTGGATTGCCTACATTCGAGAGCCTACACATCTGACGCAGATTGATAGCTTGACCCAACAGTTGGACTGGACACATTTTTTCATCCGACATTTGGGTAGAAATCCTTCTGAGGCGGATAATTTTGATCCTTCTAGCTCTGGGGCTGGCCCTTCAGGTGGCCCATATTCACATGGTTTTGCCAGTGTAGATCCTCTATTGTATCGGTCTGATATCCCTACTGACAGAGATTCAGTGACTCAGGAGGAGTTATATCAGATGGATAGGTTGGATAATGTGGACATAAACACTATTGACTTCTTTTGATGCATTTCTCACTATATCTTTTGATAGGCCTCTGTTAGATGTTGGGCGGCTGTGCTCCATTCTCGTTATATCTTTTGATAGGCCTCTGTTAGTTGCTGGGCGGCTGTGCCCCATTTCCCTATATTTTTTAGCTGTACACAGTGATGATGTGTTTAGATGATGATGTACTTATGAATGTATGTATACTGTTTTCCATTCCCTACATCATATTGTCATTTATTGCTTATCATGTATGTATTATGTTATGCATATGTATTTCCAGATATGAGTTTAGCATTGACCCCTGGATGGTCTTATGACACTGCCCTATAGATGTCTTCATCGACAGTTAGCCGTATTGATCATACCCCACCAGTGTTGATAATATCTTCATTAAGATTGTGGTATGATAACTTGTCCTCCCTATATCCGGTGACAGTTGACCAGCTGATGCGTTACTCTATGACCCTCCTGACATTCCAGGTTCCATCGGGCTTTGTTGAGGGCATGCTGGAGCATTAGGTACCGGATAGGCAGATGTTCCGATTTGAGACCCAAGAGTTGACTCCTACCTTGGAGGAGTATGAGCGTTTGACAAATTTTCCGTTAGATAGGCCTTGCGCTTATATGGCTGTCGGCGACATGAGACGACAGTTTATGACCCTCACAGGTTTGAGACGCAAAGTTTCCCTGGATGAGATCTCCTCGGGGCATGTAGTGTCCATGCATTTTCTGATTGACAAATTTGGCTCATTGGACAATTATTTGTGGCACTCTAGGGATTTCACCACTTCGGAGGATGATTGGCGTGTTGCCAAAGTAGATGTACTCCTGATGTGTGTGGTGGCGTATCTGTGCATGCCATTGTACATGGACCATTTGGATATCAGCGTGCTTATGGTAGTGCGTGCTCTCCGGGAGGGACATACCATTTTAACGATGATTCTGGCAAAGACCTTGAGGTCGGCCATGTATTGCCATACCCATTCTGTGGGGACATTTATTGGCAGTTCGGTCTTGTTGTACGTGTGGTTTATGACACACTTGAAACCGATTGGCACATTCTCAGACAATAGGTATTGTTTTTCCCATGAGATAGCCATGTCATACTCCTTTCAGCCGGCGGAGTGTATAGACGCTACTTCTTGGTCGACTTTCTTATCAGGGATCGAGGATCCATTTGATATTCTGCCGTGTTCAGGGCTTAGCTCTCCCTACAGCTTTATCACTTATGCAGCTGGCATGGATTATCTTCCCCTGGCTGGTTTGAGGGGCGTGACCACATATCACCCACTAGCTGTGATGGCACAGTTTGACCAATTTCAGGATGTTCATCCCTTTGATGGGGCATTGGGTCAGCGTTTGTCCTCTCTGCTTCTGTCAACAGAGGATTTGTCCAGGATTTATGCCTGTTGGACCCAGCGTGAGAGGGTTGATTTTTCTACTAGCCATCCAGGTCGTTCTAGAGAGTATTCTGCATGGTTGGAAGCAGAGATTGCATCGGTTAGGGTTGTATCCTCAGAGCCGGGTATTGATTCTTATAGTGGGGAGCCTATGGAGGACCCTGATTCTCCCACTGAGTATGACCTGTTTACTGGGTTGACAGCAGCTCTGGTTGATTCCCCCAGTATTCCTGCTGCTGTGATTCCACATTTTGCAGAGTATTTAGAGCAGAGTCTACATTTGCTGTATCTGGTAGAGATGCCACTCTGATTGAGTGAGATGATGCTCTAGCTCATAGGGATACCGCTGTTGCTGAGCGGGATGAGGCTCGATCATCTAGGGATGCAGCTGTTATCGAGCGGGATGGTGCTCTATCTGCCCGAGATGCCACCACTACAGATAGAACTGCATTGAGATCTCATTGGCTCGTGTGGATACCCTAGGGCAGAAGCTCACAGAGTTACCCCCATCTTCTGAGAGGGATGCCGTGTTAGACTTTATGGCTCGCTTATCCACTGGTTTGTATAGCTTTAATTTTCCTATATAGACTAGCTTAGCCATTTTTGTCATGTACATGACACATTGTATATATCAAACAATATTATATGGCAAAGAAATATGTTTTGATTCACTTCCCTTTTAGTTATGCCTTGTTACTTGCTTAATAGTTGCCTGTTCTCCAGGGCTTGTGATCTTGATGTATCCTGAACTTCTCCTTGATGGATGGACATTAAGATGTCTCAGGATCTTTCAAAATGGATCGTTGATCTTTGTATTCCCCTACCCTTTGGTGTCTTGGGACTGGTTTTTGTATGTGGTTATGGAGAGGATTGTGGCTTTCACAGATGGTTGCCGGTACTCCTTTGTATTGGGGAGATCAGGTAGTTCCATCTCTTATGGATTAATGTTTCACTTTGAGGACTCAACCACAACTTAGATGGTCACTGGTTGTAACGCCTCGAAATCCAATCTATCTTCACATCCGGATTTCGTACGTCAAGGTTCCATCTTCTTCCAAACATACATCATTATATGGTTAAATATAACAATATACATTCTCAAATCCCAGGTTCTAATACCTTATAACCTCATTCATTACAAATAATGATAATTACATTATTTTTTACATTTTACAAGAGTGACTTTCATCCGCAACTAAGGATACATGATAGTTCATTAAACTATTCTACATTTCAAGTCTTGGCTTGATCTTCATGCTCATTCATATACTGAATGGCACTTTGTCTGAATACCGGTTAGCTTGATCTTTACAGGATCCTTAAGTTCTTCTACTCGTACGCTGAAAATGTTTTTCATTTAAAGCAAGTGTGAGCATTCAATTGCTCAGCAAGTCATAACAGTTGAATAAACAACATCAAGAATTTAAACATTCTTTTAAGACTTCAATAAATGAACAAAGGTTATGAATCATCTTGAATAATAGGAATAATCCTGATTCCTATCATTTTAAAACATTAAATACATTCACTTTGAAATACTTTCATTCTTCTACCTTTTTCATACACATCCTGTCCGGCTAGAATCATTAACACGGACTTAACAATAACGGTCCATGGATAAACAGAACATTTTCATATTGAACAATTCAACCACAGAACAGTTCATCTCATAGAAACATCGAAGTGTTAAAATTGTGGCACAAGGCCGTATACATTTTACCACCTTATACAAATATCACACATTTGCACATTGATAAAACTTCTTATGTTCAACATCTGAGAAGTTTAAGAAACTAACATTCATTTAAAATATGAATGAAGCTAGGAAACTTGCCTTTCGCACAACTACAACTTATAGTTTACGCTGAACTACTCATCGAAATCCCTATATATCACATAAGGAATAACATGTACCAATTAGTCATATCTTTGACTTATGCATGGGTTTAAAGTTAACTTTACTTCTTAGGGTTCGCGTTCTTGTAATCTAAGTTTACGCAACCAACTTTCTTTACCGTTTTACGACATTACGACATACAGAGATGTCTTACTCATACGATCATCATCTTTGATGATTTACATTCTTATCTTCTTCTTATAACCTTTCTAGGACTTAGCACACATCGAATCTCTACTAGTATTCCATATGGTACTCTGATTGATTTCCTACAAACAACCAACAAACTAGTTTCCCGTTTCATCTACACTGTCTTTTATAGCGAGTTAGATCGGTTTCTAGTTTTGTATAAACCTCCGCTCTCTAAAGGAATTGTTTAGCCCAGCTCCCATATGTCAACCATTAAAGATTACAAGTGTACCACAACCTAAACTTAACTTAACTTATCCGAACCATTAAAACTATAATGTTCGTTAAGTTGATTTCTTTTTCCTTATGGCTTTCTGGCAACTAAATGCCATACCTTAGGATTCATTCTTTATTGTTTAAGTCATACAGTCTTTTGTATACTTATAACGATAATTCAATATTAATATTATGCTTACATAGCGTTAATAATTTTACACTACCATATTCATATCTTATAACGTCCGGTTCATTCGACTCGGAACGTCATCCAAGTTATAATCATTAACTCGGCTTCTTAATGTTATATGTCATTGTCTTTAATTCAGTTTCTTCACCGTTCACATGTTTAATCATTATTCTTCATTACCTTACGGTCAAACCATACACGGCGTGTAGGTTCTGCCCGTTTAATAATCGCGTACACTCAACCCTACGTCGGCTAATGTGTTTAACGCTTATATTCATTCTATCCTTCTCTATCTGACTCACATTCGGACTTTCATTAATCTTATTACCGTTCGCTACGACTTTCTTGATAATTCATATCTTACTTACTACTTTCGTTGACGTCTAAGTCATACCACCAATGTATACTTAGAACGTTCATTTGATGCAAATACGATTCACGAGAATCGTTTACGTATTCTGTGTTCACGTTGTTCATTTCTTAATCTCTCATTCAACCTTCACCCAAGGTTTTAATCACTTTCATTCGTTATCCATTACATGAACTGTAACGTCCCCAAATCCGGGTACTAATCACCCCGAATCTGGTACATCATTTCTATAACTATTGAGGAAGATATAAACATAAATTATTTATACAATATCCCCAAGGTCGATAACCTTAACTTAATACACATATTCATATACTACAGGAGTTACAATGTTATTTGCCTTCAATAATATTTACATGAATCAATTTTCATAACTGAATGACCAAGTCAATAATAATGAATGGCCAACAATGAACATGAATAAATATAACTGAACCAAATGGTAATGAATATGATCAGCCTTTCATACCTGATGAACATATGCAACATGCAC
This sequence comes from Panax notoginseng, assembly GCA_016801055.1. Taxonomy (NCBI): domain Eukaryota; kingdom Viridiplantae; phylum Streptophyta; class Magnoliopsida; order Apiales; family Araliaceae; genus Panax; species Panax notoginseng. The sequence continues at coordinate 111,961,186 of CM029016.1, forward strand.
AACGTGCAAATCAATAATCAAAGAGGTGATGTAATCAGTAATGATTAATCACTAGCATACTATACAATAACAACTCGAGTTTAAGTTAGGAAACTTACATAATAAAAGTATAGGAATTTGCTCAATAAAAGAGTATAGTTCAAGGAACTTGCCTGATCCGTAGATTACTGCTACACAAAGCTAATTTAGCTTCAGTTGAAAGACCTATTATTGATAATATTGATCTCTCAATTAGAATAATATTATCACATACACTACTGTTAATTATAGTCCTTATACAACTTAAACACTTATCACATAATCAAATATTAGATTACTCCTTAAAACATCATTATTATTATTATCGTCCTTTAATAATTCTTTAATCACTATATCATATACATTATGTGTGAGACCCCAAATTTTATGAATAAATATTTAAATTTCTCGAAATATTTTTTTAATATTATGGTGTTGATTTGAGATAATGTTATAGTTATGGGTAGTATTTATAAATTTTACAAAGTATGCAACTTGTTATATAATATTCGGTTGGTCGGGGAATATTCTTTTTGTCGGGAAATATCCGTACGACGGCATAATCATTGGTGGACCCCACAACGGAAGTATTGTCGTAGTAAGAAAACGACAGAATTATCTTTTTATAAAAATAATGGCGAAAGTGTTAACGTTAAAACTGTTGAACTACTCGGTAGTAAAAGTACAGTAATACGCGTGGTTGCATAGTAGCACACTGTATTGATTATTGGAGCTTACGTAAGAAGTCACTCAGTTATACTCAATTATTGCTACAGTAATTACTGCATCATATCTCTCATATTATTGATTCAATTATTGTCACAGTAACATCTGTATAATATGTTATGTTATTAAATCAATAATTGAGACGGCAAAATTATTCATATTATTATTTGCAATATTAACGATGTCTAGAAATTCTGCCAAGGAGAGGTTTGGTCACCTAATTGCGCGCCAATAGGGAGAAATTCTTATTGGAAAGCCCCCTCTTTCCTGGGCACAACCTGGTCGATTAATATTGTGAATTATAATAATAATGATAAATGTTGTTAAATATATTGAGGTGTCTTTTTATGAAGTCACGGAAGTTTATATATATATATATATATATATATATATATATTATATTATATATAAATTTTGTTTTATTAGACTATAAATATAATATATGATATTCTATTATGCATAGTGTTTGTATAGTGTCTGTATAGTATTTGCATAATAAAATCTTTTTATATAAAACAGAATACTTTTATAAGGTTATTTGTTTTATTAGACTATAAATAGAATATATAATATTCTATTATGTATAGTATTTGCATAGTTCCTGCATAGTAAAATCTTTTTATATAAAACATAATACTTTTTTAAAGTTATTCGTTTTATTAGATTATAAATAGAATATATTATATTTTATTTAAAAGATTTTGTTTTATTAGAATATTTTATTAATACTGCATAGTTAATCAATATGGACCGTCCGTTTAAAAGTAAATCAATCTGGACCGTTCATGAATTAATTACTATTCAGTCCATTCTCCTATAAATAGAAGCTCATTCATTCATTATTTCTTACGAATTCACTGAAACTCTAGAGAGAGAAACTATAGAGAGAAAGAAGAAAAGTATTCGGCTTCTTCACTACTCCTATATCCAGTTTTTTCTAAGGTAATGGATATTATTTGTTGTACTCGTAAGGGGTATTATTTCTTTCGTATTCATGAAGAGAGCTATTGTTATTCCATTATTTATTATTATGCTGGAATAACCTGTATATGCAAAGTACCGCATACATGGTGAAATTATTCTGTTATTCTATTCTTTATTATTATGTTGGAATAACATGTTTATGCGAAGTACCACATACATGGTAAAATTCTTCTGTTATTCCATTCTTTATTATTCTGTTGGAATAACCTGTTTGTGCGGTCTATCGCATGCCTGGTGAATTCTGTTGATATTTTATTCTTTATTATTCTGTTGGAACATCCTGTCTGTTCCGTTCTTTATTATTCTGTTAAAACATCCTGTCTGTTCGGTTTACGCATGACCTGGTTTCGTTCTTTATTATTCTGTTGGAACATCCTGTTTGTGCGGTTTACGCATGACCTGGTTCCATTCTTTATTATTCTGTTGGAATAACCTGTCTGTACGGTCTATCGCATGCATGGTGATTTCTTCTATTATTACATTCTTTATTATTCTGTTGGAATAACTTGTCTATATGGATTATCACATGCATGGTGAATGATCCTTTGTATTCATTCCTTATTAAATTGTTGAAATGATCTGTCTAAGTGGATTACCGCATGGCGGACGAAAATTCATTTGCAGTTTCATATATTCTCTTATACTTAGTTGGTTAAAGCTTTGACTTCTATACTTCATGAAATTAGTGGAATATCTTGATATTTGCGCTTCATCCAGTATCTTTTCATGAAAATATTCTTCTGAGCATTCTTAAATTTTATTCCACAAAGAAGTGTCATGTTGACAATTTGGACGTTATTGGTTCTTGGATAAATTAATTTTTGAACTTGTTTTATTGAATTCTTATATCATTGTCATCATCCTCATGTTTATATTATGTTGAAAGTCATCTGTGGCCTGTAGTGCATAGATGGACTTGGTATGATTATGACCAGGGATTATTCGGTATAATCATGACCGTAATGTTACAAATGATGTGGTAAAAGTCCTCATTGGCCCGTAGTGCATTGATGGACAGTTGTTGGCATGATCATGACCATTGATGAATACACGAATATCCTTGGCCCGTAGTGCATGGATAATTTATGGTTGTGATACTAATGAATATTCTTGGCCGTAGTGCAGGGATGATGTGGATTATTTATTAAGCTGAGTCCCAGCGATAAAAGTGATGAAAAACCTTTTAAATCATAAAAGATAGTAGATTTTATTCTCTACTTGACTCTTTAAATGGATTGCTTGTTTTGCTACAGTTAAACTTAATGTTTGTTATATTGTATCAGTTTAACACTGTTGAAGGCTAACGATAATTTATTCTGCATTATCTTAGTCATAATATTTCTTACAGGGCTAGTTGAGCTCACCCTTTTACTTTCATTATTCTCTTCAAGAAATGAGAACGTAGCAGGGATTAGTCGAGGAACGGAGTGACGGTCCAGATGATAGCATTAGTAGTCCTCACTATTCTATGAAATAGTGTGATAATAAATGTATTGAGGACTTATTTTGAGTTTTAATACTGTCTAGAAGACATTATTTATATTAAAACTCACAGCTCATGGTGTATATTTAAGATTGTATTTGTATTCTGTACCATCTATTTGACGACTCAGAATAGGTGATGTATTCCTATTTTGAGGGTGTCACAGTTGGTATCAAAGCTTAGGGATATGATCCCTGACTTAGATGTGAGATAAGAACTACGAGGGGAGAGACGGAGAATTCTTTTGCTAGTATGACCTACTTAAGTTTATTTGATATTTAATTGGTCGGTCAGAGTATGGGAATAATATGTGATATGTTAATTAACCCTTGTTTTGTGTCAGTATTTGGAAAATGACATCCGAGAATGTTGAGAATATCAATGGAGCACATGAGACCGTTGAGTCTTCATAGATCAATAATCAGGATAATGTGCATCAGGAAGACGACAATCCTCATGCAAACAACAACACTGACCAAATGATGAACGATGTGATGTTCAGAGGCTTTATGCAATTCATGCAACATCAGGTGAGAGAGACTCCTGTTCAAAATATAGGTGGAAATAATGGCAACCCACAGTCGGTCACCGCTAAGAAGTTCAAGGAGCTAGGACCACCGGAGTTTTTGGGAAAGCCAGAACCACTTAAGGCGGAGACGTGGTTAAAGCAGATCACCAAGATATTTGATATCTTGGGATGCTCCGAGGAGCAAAAGGTTCCCTTTGCCACCTTTATGTTGCGTGAAGAAGCAGATTACTGGTGGAAATCTGTAAAACGTAACCAGCCTGACGTACTCAAGATGTCTTGGGAGAAGTTCCAAGAGTTGTTCAACGACAAGTACTTTCCTGAAAGTATTCTTCACACGAAGGAGGTGGAATTCATCAAGTTGGAGTAAAACAATATGATCGTGTCGCAATACGAAGCTAAATTTGTGGAGTTATCCCGGTTTGCATCCCATTTGGTCGATAATGAGGAGCGAATGACGCGAATGTTTCTAAGAGATTTGAAACCCGATATACGTCAATACCTCATTTCTCATAAACTTTGTTTATATTCAGATGTTGTGAATATGGCTCAGTTATTGGAGCGCGATAATGAGTCAGCACAACCAAAAGGTAATGACCAGCAACACGATAATAATCATACCGGTGGCAACGGCCATCGGAACAATGATAACCATCGTGGGAGAAATTATCATGCCCAGAATGGTAACCACTTCGGTGGTAATCATGGCCAAGATAATAGAATTGGAAATTTCAAGAAGAGAATGTTCAATAATGATGGAAAGACGTTAGCACCAGCACCTGTTGTTAAGGAAGGAGAGCGACCACCTATCATATGCTTCAAATGCGGAGGGGAGGGACACATCAGTCCAAACTGCGCGATGCCGACTAAAGCATGTTATAATTGTGGAAAAGAAGGTCACCTAACTCGATTTTGTCGTTCACCGAAGACAAGTTCAGCTAGGATGGAGGCACCAAAGGATGTCTCAGACAAGTCAAAGCCGATAGTTTAAGTGAGAGCGTTTGTCGAGAAACTCGAACGAAGTTGTCACGGGTAAGTTAATTATAAACGCTTACGAAGTCTATACCTTATTCGATATCGGTTTTACCCATTCTTTTATCTCTCTTGCTTGCGCTCAATATTTAAATTTGACCCCAGAGAAGTTAGACTTTGACTTATTGAAACTTCGTTAGTAGAAATCTTCGTTACCTCCACTGTTTATAAATCTTGTTTAATTCAAATCGACACTTTCACGTTGCCTGTCGATCTTATCTCTTTGAAAATACTTGTCTTTGATGTGATTTTTAGAAATCGATTGGTTAACTACTCATCATGCTTTTCGTAAGGTTGTTAGCTTTCATATTCCTAACCAACCTGTTATGCGAATTCAAGCAACCAAACCACTAAAGTTAATCACTGGTATATCAAGCCATAAGTAAAGAGCCCCGATCCTTTCGTTGTTAACTTCCTTGTGTGGAATGCACCGAAGCCAGACTTTCTGTAGGCGACGTTGTGAATGACGATGACAAGTTGATAGGTATCAATGTGACGTACTATCCAAGTCTTGGATGAGAGTCACAGTTTTGAATAATATTTCTATTATTAATAAATTTCCTAACGTATTCTTGAAGACTTCTTAGCCTACCCCTCGAGCGTGGAATCAAATTTTGTATTGACCCCAGTACAAAACCCATTTTTAAAACCCTTAAATATTTCTTCAACCAAAATGAACGTATAATGCGCCAAAGACGTTGGCTCGCGCTGTTAAAGATTACGATCGTACCATTCAATACCATCGTGGGAAAGCGAACGTGGTAGCTGACGCGTTGAGTAGAAGATCGTATGCGTTTACGAGTGCGATGTTGTTAACACAAAAACTCATTTCGTATAACTTACAAATGATGAAGATAGAGTTAAAGACTCTAGGGACCCACGTGAAGATAACAAATATACGATTAGAATTGACTTTAATCGATAAAGTTAAAGCCGCTAAAGCTACATACTCAGAGCTGATGAATGTGAAGAAGAAGGTTCAAGAGGACGTTATTCTAGAAGCAAGAATCGACGAAGAGAGGAAATCTCAACCCTCGATTTAATTGGCCCATTTGAAATCCTCGATCGAGTAGGAACTGTGGCCTATAGACTCGTTTTACCGCCAAGTATGTCGCGTGTTCATAACGTTTTTCACGTATCGATGTTACGTAAATATGTGGATGACCCGAACCACGTTATTAAATTAGAACTAGACGAGATAGCAGAAGATTTAACGTATGAGGAGATACGTGTTAAAATCTTGGATAAGAAGGATCGTATTCAACACTCAAAGGTTATACCTCAAGAGTTAGAATCTGAAATGAAGTCAAGGTATCATCATCTCTTCGGCATACCAGGCACGCACGTAAATTTTGAGGGGGAAATTTCATAAGGAGGGGAGATTGTGAGACACTAAATTTTATGAATAAAGATTTAAATTTCTCAAAATATTTTTTTAATATAATGGTGTGGATTTGAGATAGTGTTATAGTTGTGGGTAGTATTTATAAATTTTACAAAGTATGCAACTTGTTATATAATATTCGTTTGGTCGGGGAATATTCTTTTTGTCGGAAAATATTCATACGACGACATAATCATTGGTGGACCCCACAACGGAAGTGTTACCGTTAAAACTGTTGAACTACTCGATAGTAAAAGTACAGTAATACGCGTGGTTGCATAATAGCACACGGTATTGATTATTGGAGCTTACGTAAGAAGTCACTCAGTTATACTCAATTATTGCTACAGTAATTGCTGCATCATATCTCTCATATTATTAATTCAATTATTATCACAGTAGCATCTTTATAATATGTTATATTATTAAATCAATAATTGAGACGACAAAGTTATTCATATTATTATTTACAATATTAACGATGTCTAGAAGTTTTGCCAAGGAGAGGTTTGGTCACCTAATTGCGCGCCAATAGGGAGAAATCCTTATTGGAAAACCCCCTCTTTCTTGAGAACGACCTGGTCGATTAATATTGTGAATTATAATAATGATGATAAATGTTGTTAAATATTTTGAGGTGTCTTTTTATGAAGTCACGGAAGTTTATATATATATATATATATATATATATATATATATATATATATATATATATATATATATATATAAATTTTGTTTTATTAGTATTATTAATATAATAAAACAGAAAAACTTTTTATATAAAACATAATACTTTTATAAAGTTATTTGTTTTATTAGACTATAAATAGAATATATGATATTCTATTATGTATAGTGTTTGCATAGTATCTGCATAGTATTTGCATAGTAAAATCTGTTTATATAAAACAGAATACTTTTATAAAGTTATTTATTTTATTAGACTATAAATAGAATATATAATATTCTATTATATATAGTGTTTGCATAGTGCATGCATAGTGTTTGCATAGTAAATCTTTTTATATAAAACAGAATACTTTTATAAAGTTATTCGTTTTATTAGATTATAAATAGAATATATTATATTTTATTTAAAAGATTTTGTTTTATTAGAATATTTTATTAATACTGCATAGTAAATCAATATGAACCGTCCGTTTAAAAGTAAATCAATCTGGACCGTTCATGAATTAGTTACTATTCAGTCCATTCTCCTATAAATAGAAGCTCATTCCTTCTTTATTTCTTACGAATTCACTAAAACTCTAGAGAGAGAAACTATAGAGAAAGAAGAAAAGTATTCTGTTTCTTCACTACTCCTATATCCAGTTTCTTCTAAGGTAAGGGATATTATTTGTTGTACTCGTAAGGGGTATTATTTCTTTCGTATTCATGAAGAGAGCTATTGTTATTCCATTCTTTATTATTATGCTGGAATAACATGTATATGCGAAGTACCGCATACATGGTGAAATTCTTTTGTTATTCCATTCTTTATTATTATGTTGGAATAACCTGTTTATGAGAAGTACCGCATACATGGTAAAATTCTTCTGTTATTCTATTCTTGTTTATTCTGTTGGAATAACCTGTCTGTACGGTCTATCGCATGCCTGGTGAATTCTGTTGATATTCCATTCTTTATTATTCTGTTGGAACATCCTGTCTGTGCGTTTACGCATGACCTGGTTTCGTTCTTTATTATTCTGCTGGAACATCCTGTTTGTGCGGTTTACGCATGACTTGGTTCCGTTCTTTATTATTCTGTTGGAACATCCTGTCTGTGCGGTTTACGCATGACCTAGTTCCATTCTTTATTATTTTGTTGGAATAACCTGTCTGTGCGGTCTATCGCATGCATGGTGATTTCTTCTGTTATTCCATTCTTTATTATTCTGTTAGAATAACTTGTTTATATGGATTATCATATGCATGATGAATGATCATTTGTATTCATTCCTTATTAAATTGTGAAAATGATCTGTCTAAGTGGATTACCGCATTGCGGACGAAAATCCATTTGCAGTTTCATATATTCTCTTATACTCAGTTGGTTAAAGCTTTGATTTCTATACTCCATGAAATTAGTGGAATATCTTGATATTTGCGCTTCATCCAGTATCTTTTCATGAAAATATTCTTCTGAGCATTCTTAAATTTTACTCCACAAAGAAGTGTCATGTTGACAATTTGGACGTTATTGGTTCCTGGATAAATTAATTTTTGAACTTGTTTTATTGAATTCTTATATCATTGTTATCATCCTCATGTTTATATTATGTTGAAAGTCATCTGTGGCCTGTAGTGCATAGATGGACTTGGTATGATTATGACCAGGGATTATTCGGTATAATCATGACTGTAATGTTACAAATGATGTGGTAAAAGTCCTCATTGGCCCGTAGTGCATTGATGGACAGTTGTTGGCATGATCATGACCATTGATGAATACACGAATATCCTTGGCCCGTAATGAATGGATAATTTATGGTTGTGATACTAATGAATATTCTTGGCCGTAGTGCAGGGATGATGTGGATTATTTATTAAGCTGAGTCCCAGCGATAAAAGTGATGAAAAACCTTTTAAATCATAAAAGATAGTAGATTTTATTCTCCACTTGACTCTTTTAATGAATTGCTTGTTCTGCTGCAGTTAAACTTGATGTTTGTTATATTGTATCAGTTTAATACTGTTGAAGGCTAACGATAATTTATTCTGCATTATCTTAGTCATAATATTTCTTACTGGGCTAGTTGAGCTCACCCTTTTACTTTCATTGTTCTCTTCAGGAAATGAGAACGTAACAGGGATTAGTCGGGGAACGGAGTGACGGTCCAGATGATAGCATTAGTAGTCCTCACTATTCTATGAAATAGTGTGATAATAAATGTATTGAGGACTTATTTTGAGTTTGAATACTGTCTAGAAGACAATATTTGTATTAAAACTCACAGCTCATGTTGTATATTTAAGATTATATTTGTATTCTGTACCATGTATTTGACGACTCAAAATAGGTGATGTATACCTATTTTGGGGACATCACATTATGATTTAACACTTTAATCTTATATATATATATATATATATATATATATATATATATATATATATATATATATATAAGTTTTTCTTTAAAATCTAATAAGTCAAATATTATTCCAGCAATCTGGATTATCCAAACATACCAATCCAGCAACCTTGTAATCCAGCAAACCATATTCCAAATCGAACAACCTGGATTCCAAATCCAGCAACTAGATTCAACTGATTTTCAATCCAGCAAGCCTGGATTCACCAATCCTTCAATCCAGCAAGCTAGATTCATAATCCTTCAATCCAGTAAGCCTGGATTCATAAATCCTTCAATCTAGCAAGCTAGATTCAATATCCTTTTCACGAAAATATCAAATCAACTTATTATTTTTCTATCCTTTGTCCAAACATATATACATATATTTCATACACAAAAAAGTATTTTTCATAATTTTTTAACTTCCTTTAGTATTTTTTAAAAATTATTTTTAGTGCGTAGCTTAAGAAATCAGCCCTATTGTAACAATCCGGAATTTCAAACTGTAATTTTAAATATTTATTGGATTATATAAATATTTATTTGATGTGTTTATTGTTGAAATTAATGAAATAAATATTTTATTGATGTGGTTATTATTAGTAAATATTTATGAATTAAATTTATTAGATAATATTCTAAAATAAATTAATTTATAATGTAGAGAGTTGTAATATAACATGAGATGTTATATTGTTGTTTTAATTTAATAATTTAAAATGGTATGTTAAATTATTAAATAAAATTATAATGAAATTATAATTTTGTGATATTTGTTAAAGTGGAATATTTATTTAAAATATAGTATGTGTAATTAATTTATCTGTTTAATTTTGGATATGGAAATCCAAATAAATAATATGTGGTTATAAATTTTAAATTAAATGGTTTATTAAAATAAAATTAAAGTAGTTTAATTTAGTTTTGACCAAAGAAGGCTTAAAATATTAAGTCTTTATTTTAAAGGGTTTTGCCAAACGAAGCCTTATGGCTTTTGAATTTTGAATTATAAATAAAATAAAATAAATAATAAATAAAATATAATTATAACCTAAACGTTTATTTTGTAATTGATATTCCAATAAGTGAGCATATTAAGGATTATCAGTTTTTATTTTTATGCTTGGTTATCAGTTGGTTATTTGCTAAGCCTAAGAACATTTAGAGAGTTGTGAGAGAATTTGAGAGAGCTTGAGAAGAGAAGAACAATTTCAGTGTTTAACAAAGAGGAATATCAAGCTAATTGAAGATATTTTTATATAACCTCAAAAATATATGTATATATACATGTATATGTATTTCACGGCAAGATTTTCTTATGTTCTGTGAAATCAATTTGTTGAATTGATGATATATATAGCTGGTAATTGTGATTATACGTGTTTATGATGCTAGAGTTTATGTTAGATAAAAATTTGAATACAAATTACAGTTTAAAAAGGAAGAAAAGTATTACAGTGAATGTTTTTACATATGGTTTATGAAAGTACCAAATTTAGTGGCTAGTTGGGATGTTAATATGCAAATTGAGTCTTGATTATGCTAGTCTGTGAAGAAACGAAGATAACGTAGTTTGAATGAAGTCATTTGGACAAGAATTGTGATCACAGTGATCATTTCTATGAACAATGTCAAAAAATGGAGTTTTGAATGAAAACATGAAATTCAAGGAATTAAATTAGTTGAAGTTATTGTTTAATTGTGTTAAATGGTTGAATACGTGAGGAAACATGTTTGTGTTAGTTATATACCAATTGTATATGTTAATTTTACTGTTTTGTGGGTGAAATTCGTGTTAGTTGGCTTAAGAACAGTGTCAAGATCACGTTATGCAAAACTGAAACTGGTGTGTAGCGCGGGCATGTGACACCCCCAAATCTCGGTACTTCATTACCTCAAGATTCGGTGTTCACTTAATCAAATCATTCATATCTAACTACCCAATCATAATAAAAATTGAATAATAAACCTTCCCTTAAGGGATTACATAAACAAAATCTCCCAGGTTATCTAACCTTTAATTACAATCATTCAAATGCGGAAATTAAATAAATACTTCATTACATCAATCAAATTAAAGTCTGGTAAATAACTGTCAACATATTACAAGTCTTCAGTACTTGTTCATCTTTCCCTTTCCTTTACTGGTGCTAGGTACATCCACCTTCTCATTTTTAGCTGTAATAGTTATATAAGCAAGAGTGAGCAAACAAAGCTCACTTGAAATAACAATGAAGAAAATCTTACAATATTTGCCAACTAATAGGCTCAATAGAACTGAACAATATGTTCTATTAACATTCTGAAATATACAACTGAGGGTCTAATGACCACGAACCATATCCACAGTTATAAGTAATCTTTCAACTTTAGCTTTAACAATCATAAGACTATAAGGACTCCACGTACTTAGGGGGATCAGCTATTCGTACAATGTATTGTGCACAACCATTTCAACGCTAAGCGTAAACCTCTAATAAAAGAGTTATTCATCTTAGTATTTAGAATACAAGTCCGCACCAAAGTAGGTTTGGTTTGGATATATTACAAGGTAATTTGGAATTCAACGGTCATCAACTAAGGATTAGTTGAATACAAAAGAACTAACTGTACGCTATGGAATAATCATAACTGAATCGATATTTGTAACTTAATATCATGCTTTAGGAATAATCTAATAGTATAAACACTGAATAATCATAACATAATTTGCTTAAAACATATAAAGTCAAGGTTATTGAGAATTGGATATTAAGCATGCAAAGTGAATAGTAATTTGAACGATAAAGTTGTTCAACACTAGAATATTAAAATATAGCGATTCGCATGCTAAATAACAAGTTACATATTAAAGAAACTTGCTCAATATTAAACTATAAGATTTAGAGTACTTGTATCCTCATGATCAACTAGATACATAGACTTTCTCAATAATAAACAATCTAGCTCTACGAAAGTGTAGAGTTAGCAACTTGCGTAATTGTAATTGAATTAAAAGCAATAACGTACTCAACGAAATTAAACTTGTACAACGAAGTGTTGGAGTTAGAAAACTTGCCTTGAGTACAAGCTAAACCTTACAACTTGAATCTCAATACCCTATATATATGTCATCATAACATAATTAGTCACTACCAACACTTTATATATATAAACAAGTATATACATCATGTAGGTTTAATTATCAATTCACATAATCGAATTACGTTAATACTAGTTATCCCTTGATAACATGCTCATTCCTAGTTTAGTACTACTGAAATCATCATTTAACAGTTCCATTATTAATACATAACATTTATTTTCAAAATTTGTGTAAATAAATAAAACTGTTAAACCATTCTGCTAACTCGCGCTGCGGCGCCACAGTTTACACTATGGGTTGGCGCTGCGGCGCTGAGCTGGTGCTGCGGCGCGAGACATATGCCAATGATTGGCGCTGCGGCGAGGCACCGGCGCTGCGGCACGAAACTTACACTGCTGGGCCGCGCTGCGGTGCCAAACTCCAGACTTCGGCGCCCAGCCTCGGCAACAACATGAACAAAAAGTCAAATTGGCCTACAAGCTCCAATCTAACAAACTAATTAACATGTAATACACATATAGACTTCATATAAACATAATTTCAATACTCTTAACATGTTTTTACAGATACAATAACATAAACATCAACTTTATAACACCCAATTTTAATGTTTTTGGCAAAAACTCTATTTTTAACATTTTTAATGAAAGTCTTCACTGTAACTCTGTTTTTCAATCAAAACAGTTAATTCATCATAACAAATTTATGTGTATTCATCCTCTTACAAATTCAATAGTCAAATTATAATTTAAACAACCATAAAACATTAATTTTATTTTAAACTAAGCCATATTCATATATTTTCATATAAACACTCTGTAATATAGTTTCTTCATAAAACACATACATACATAAACTAGTTTCTCTATAATCATATATAAACTCATGAAATCATCTTATAACCAATAATTTATCATATAAAACCATATATCACATACAATTTATTCTTCGTGAAGATTTTTACAAATAATTTTAGAAGAGAAAAAACTAAACTTTAAAAATAAAAGGAATAAGATCCTACCTTTGTTTAAGAAGATGATACCCTTCCCTTTTGATCAAGAACTTTTTTTTCCCTAATCTTTTCTCAAAACCTCTCAAGAATTCTCTCTAATTCTTCTTCTTCTCTTCCTTTTTCTTCTTTTGAGTTTTTCTTTTCTTCTCCCAACTCTAGTTTACGTAGTAAAAAAAATATAACGTATAGTAGTAATAATATATATTAATTATATAATATAAATATAGATATAACTTATATCAGTTATGTAGGTTTTGAAATTCAAAAGCCATAAGGCTTGTTTGGCTAACATAATAAAAATAACCCATTAACTCATATACCTTGTTTGGTAAACCTAATTAAAATAAATAGATTAATCCTTATACCTTGTTTGATAAAAATACTATTATATTAAAGACTTAATATGCATTAAGGCTTGTTTGGCCAAAACTAAATTAAACTCCTTTAATTTATTTTAATAACTCCTTTACAGCAAGGTTCTTTGTCACACTTCTATTTAATTAAATAATCAAGTTAATCAATTCAAATACTAATCTATTAAATTACTTTAATACATAAATCACTACCACATAATTATAATTTCCTTTATAATTATAATTTTATTTAACCAAGTAACACCTTATTTTAATTACAAATTCCAATTAAAATATTATAATTCATTTAATCATTATAGGCTTTCTAACTTAATTATTAAATTAAATTAGTATATAATCTCATAACAATTAATTTTCTTAACTCCTTAATTATTTACTTAACAAATAATTAACTAGACCAAATCAAATCAAATTGAACAATTATTTATTCAACAATAAACATATCCATTAAATACTTATATAATTCAATAAATATTTAATATTACAATCTTAAATTCTGGAATGTTACATCATTCCCTCCTTAAAAGGATTCTGTCCTCAGAATCACAACTCAAATAAATTATTTTGTTACATTCTTTCCTACTTATAAAGATTCTATCCCCGGAATCGAAGACACAGATTAAACAAATAACTCAGGGTAATCTTTCATCATTTTATCCTCGAGTTCCCACGTAGCTTCTTCAGCGTTGTGGTTCCTCCAAATCACCTTCACAGAAGGTATAACTTTATTCCTGAGCACCTGTTCTTTCCTGTCAACTATCTGGATAGGAATCTCTTCATAAGACAAGTCTTTATCAAATTGCAACGGTTCGTACTCGATCACGTGTTTGTAATCGGGTTTATACGGTCGTAACACCGAAATATGAAAAACATTGTGAATGTTTTCCAACTCTGGAGGTAGAGCTACCTCGTAAGTCTCCTCTCCAACTCTTCGCAGCACCTCGAAGGGTCCAATAAACCTCGGGCTTAGCTTTCCCTTCTTACCGAAATAAATTTTCCCCTTCCAAGGAGAAACTTTTAGGAATACATAATTTCCTATGTCGAATGCACGATCTTGTCTGCGTTGATCATCATACTTCTTCTGTCGGTCTTGAGTTGCTACCAATCTTGTCTTGATAAGTTTGATAACGTCAGCAGTTTGTTATACCAGTTCTGGTCCTAGCAGTTGACGTTCACTGACTTCATCCCAGCACAGTGGAGTTCTGCACTTTCATAGTGGAGTTCTGCACTTTCTGCCGTATAATGCCTCGTAAGGCGGCATGCCGATGCTCGCGTGGTAACTGTTGTTGTAAGCGAATTCCACCAATGGTAAATGTTCTTCCCAGCTACCTTTGAAATCCATGACGCATGCTCTAAGCATATCTTCCAATGTCTGAATCGTTCTTTCGCTTTGGCCATCGATTTGTGGATGATAAGCTGTGCTCATTCGTAACTGTGTTCCCATACATTCCTGTAATCTCTTCCAGAAATTTGAAGTGAATCGCAGATCTCTATCTGACACAATTGACACTGGCACTCCATTTCTCGAAACTATCTCTTTAACGTACAACCTGGCCAACTGATCAAGATTGAACCTAATCTTTATTGGTAAAAAGTGCGCTGATTTTGTCAGTCTGTCCACTATCACCCAAATCGCATCGTATCCTTTCTGAGTAGTTGGAAGACCAACCACAAAATCCATTGTGATGTGTTCCCACTTCCATTCTGGTATTTCTAACGGTTGAAGTAGTCCGCTCGGTCTTTGATGTTCGGCTTTGACTCTTTGACATGTCAAGCATCTCGTGACACATTCTACGACATCTCTTTTCATGTTCGGCCACCAAAAATGTCGTCGTAAGTCCTGATACATCTTCGTACTTCCTAGATGAATCGAATATCTTGTATTGTGTGCTTCGGTCAAAATTTCTTCTCTAATATCTGATACTGCTGGAACCCAGATTCTTCCCTCGAACCGTAGTAATCCTTCGGTATCGATCTTGTATTTCACCTCTTTACCTTCGTTCACACCTTCCTTTATTTTTCTGCATTCTTCATCCTCTAGTTGAGTTTTCTTCACCTTGTCCACTAAAGTTGGACCAGCTTCTATCTGGAATAGTCGTTCATCGAATTCCTGTGGAAATTTGATTTCCAGCTCTAACCTTTCCATAGCTGAAATGAGGTCCTCCTGAGTGGTTATCAGCATCAACTTTTCCCAACCTTTCCTGCTTAAAGCATCTACAACCACATTCGCTTTGCCCGGATGATAAAAGATTTCACAATCGTAATCCTTTATCAATTCCATCCATCTTCTTTGACGCATGTTCAGGTCCTTCCGAGTGAAAATATACTTCAGACTCTTATGATCTGTGTAGATTTCACATTTCTCTCCATAGAGATAGTGTCTCCATATCTTTAGAGCAAATACTACTGCAGCCAATTCTAAATCATGAGTCGGATACCTTTTCTCATAATCCTTCAGTTGTCTTGATGTATATGCAATAACTTTGCTGTTCCGCATAAGAACACAACCCAAACCTTTGTGTGAGGCATCACTATACACCACAAAGTTTCCTGTATTATCTGGTAATGCCAACATAGGTGCCATACTTAACTTCTTCTTCAAAGCTTGAAAACTTTCTTCACACTTCTCCGTCCAAACAAATTTTACAGCTTTCCTTGTCAAATTTGTTAATGGCGTAGCTATCTTAGAAAAATCTTGAATAAATCTTCTATAGTAACCGGCTAATCCCAAGAAACTCCTCACCTCCGACGGTGTCTTTGGTTGTTCCCAATTGATTACAGCTTCCACTTTCGATGGATCCACTGAAATCCCATCTTTGTCAATCACATGACCCAGAAATTATACACGATCGAGCCAAAATTCGCACTTAGAGAATTTCGCGTACAACTTTTCTTTTTTTAGTGTGTCCAAAGTTAAACGTAAGTGGTCCACGTGTTCCTCTTGAGTTTTGGAATACACCAGAATGTTATCGATAAATACCACTACGAACTTGTCTAAGAATGGTTTAAACACCCTGTTCATTAAATCCATGAACGCAGCAGGGGCGTTTGTTAAACCAAAAGACATAACCAGAAACTCATAATGTCCATACCGAGTTCTGAATGTCGTTCTAGGTATATCCTCCTTCCTCACTTTCAATTGGTGATACCCACTTCTCAAGTCTATTTTCGAGAAGTATTTAGCACCCTTCAATTGACCAAACACGTCATCTATTCTTGGCAACAGATACTTGTTTTTAATAGTGACTTTGTTCAATTCCCTATAATCAATGCAAAGACACATCGATCCATCCTTCTTCTTCACAAATAATATTGGCGCTCCCCATGGTGATACGCTTGGTTGAATATACTTCTTGTCTAGCAGCTCTTGCAGTTGTACCATTAGTTCCTTCATCTCTACCGGAGCCATTCTGTACGAGGCCTTCTATATTGGGGCAGTTCCTGGCGCTAAGTCGATCACGAATTCAATCTCTCTGTCAGGCGGAAGTCTTGGCAAATCCTCCGAAAATACATCCTCAAACTCCCTCACCACTGGTATCTCTTCTAATTTCGCACCCTTTTTCTGAGTATTGACTATGTGAGCTAAATAACCCACACAACCTTGCCTCAACAACTTCTTGGCCTGCATAATCGTCAGACATTTCATTTGTCTAGGCGATTTGCTACCATGGAAAACTACCCTTGACGGAGTCATAAGGTTTACGCATTTCTTTTGGCAATCAATTATCGCTCCATATTTGAACAGCCAATCCATTTACAAAATAATATCAAATTCTCCAAGTCTAATCGGGATTAAATCTACCATCATGATATTCCCCTTAATGTTCATCCTACAGTTCTTGTATACGAACCTAACAGGAAGCACTTCCCTATTCGCAATTTCTATGTTCAAAGGGAAATTCAGTTCTTCTCTAGGCAATCTTAACCTCTTAGCAAATTCATCATATATAAACGAGCAAGTAGCACCCGAATCAAATAATACATAAGCATCAATATCATTGATTGGGATAATACCTGACATCACATCTTTCGATTGTACAACATCTTGCACAGTCATGTTGAAGGTTCTGGCTGTGGGTTTGTTTGACGCTGGAGGTCCAGCAATGGTCCATGTACCTCCACTGCTTCTTGTTGTTTCCCCGACTTTCTTCTTAGGTCATTCACGAGCGAAGTGATCCTTGGAACCGCACATGAAGCACACGTTCTTTTTCTGTTGACTGTAATTTGGGGCGATGTGACCCTCCTGGCCACAGTTGAAGCATACACGTTTCCCCATCAAGCACATACCCTTGTGAAACTTCCCGCATGTCGCACATGCTTCAAACTTTTTATTTTGCTGGTTACCCTGCTGGTTTCCAGCACCCATTTTCCTATTCCACTTCCTCTTCAAACTGTTGTTGTTGTTGTTGTTGTTGTTGTTTCCACCACTACCACCTCCATTCTTAATCTCTGCCTCATTCTTTTTCTTTTTCTGTTCCTGATTGAACTTTGTCACTGCCTCGCCTCCACCTTTAGCGAGTACTGCTTTCTCCATCACTGCTGCAAACGTCTTCAATTGGAATAGGGAAACCCTACCGTATAGCTAGGGCTTCAGTCCCTATTCAAATCTCTTTGCCTTGCGTTTATCCGTACTAACTTGATATGGCGCAAACCTCGCCAACTCGTTGAATTTAGCGGCATACTCAGATACCGTCATCGTTTCCTATTTTAGTTCTAAAAACTGAACCTCCAGCTGACTCTTCGAACTCTCTGGGAAATTGGTCTCGAAGAATATCTCCTTAAACCTATCCCAGGTCATCACTCCTGGTCCTTCCCAGGTTTTATTGGCCTGCCACCAATAACTAGCTTCTGCCTTCAACATGAATGTTGCAAAAGTAGTCTTCTGATCATCCCCTACCCTAGCGACATCAAACACCTTTTCAATCTCCATAATCCAGGTCTGTGCCTTGACTGGATTCATAGACCCGCGGAATTCAGGTTGTCCAACCGCCTTGAAATCCTTAAACGTTGTTCCTTGGTTCTGTGGTTGATTCTGCAACGCTCCTGTCAGTAATGTCACTAATTGTTGAACGGGGTTAACATTAACATTGTCGTTATTGGTTCCTTCGGTGGTTCTCTGACGTGGTGGTTGTCGTCTGGGAGGCATTTTCTGTTAAAACATACACTCATTAGATTATTATTCAACTCTTTTAAGTGATTTCTACTTAACTCGCCTCTAAAAAGAAATAACCACATAACACATAACATTTTGAATAAAATAACAACTTTTATTTATTCATAATCTCTTTGAAAACATAACACAATAGCATCACTGCTATTTACATTACTTCCCTGAACTACAAAAGTTTCAGGACAACATCATCGTCATATCCCATAGGTTGCAAAACACTTGGAATTTACAATTTATTTAACATTTTTATTAATCATATACATTCCCTACGACGTCCTATTAAGATACTCCATAGCCTTTCGACGCTCTTCTTCCATAACTCGGAACATTGTTCGGCGATCTAACATGTACGATGGCAGAGTCTCAAACTGAATTGGATAACCCATGACTCGATCTTGAGCTCGATTGATCATGGTATTGAATACTTTATCCATCTCCTCCATCTTTATCCTCTTTGATTGCGCATCTCTTACTTCTATCCCGGTTCGTTGATAAGCTTCTTCGTATGCGTTGTCAGCTCTTGCTCTCTTAGTAGCTTCTTCCTTCAGTTTGTTCTTCAGTTCTGCTACCACCTCGATCAATTGTTCTTTCTCTCCTTCAGTTTGTACTAGCTTCTCTTCGACATTAGTCAGTCGTTCCTCACGATCCTGGATCTCGTCGTCTTTCTGTGTCATTGCAGTCTATTGTTCAGCTACTATCTCTTGTAACTCCTCGACGATATCCTGAAGTTCCATGTTGCGGTCGTAGACTTCATCGTACATACGAGCGGCTATCGAGGATAGTGGAGTCTCTTCCTCCTCATCCTCGTCATCCTCATCCTCCTGTGGCAACTCAACAGGATCCTCCTCATCCGTTTCCACGTCATCATCCTCATCTTCAACCACTGTGACCAAATGGGCTAACTCTCGTGGCAGTAGTTGTTCCCAAACAACCTGAATGTCGCGAGGCACCTCCTCTATAGGCATCTGAGGTCCTTCCTCCCTAGCTTGACTGGATTCTCTGACATTAGTCATCCTGACAACAAAATTTTAAGTTTTTTATTATTAATCATTACTACTAGACACTCACGAGCACATAAGTTATAAACACATAAGCACATAAGTATTTTATTACTTCTTTCTTAAAGCTCGATAAGAGTTAATCACCACTATCTTTTCAAAGGTTACTTCCTAAGGCTTTTCCCCACCTAAGGTTCATAACCTAAGGCTTTGATACCAACTTGTGACACCCCCAAATCTCGGTACTTCATTACCTCAAGATTTGGTGTTCACTTAATCAAATCATTCATATCTAACTACCCAATCATAATAAAAATTGAATAATAAACCTTCCCTTAAGGGATTACATAAACAAAATCTTCCAGGTTATCTAACCTTTAATTTCAATCATTCAAATGCGGAAATTAAATAAATACTTTATTACATCAATCAAATTAAAGTCTAGTAAATAACTGTCAACATATTATAAGTCTTCAGTACTTATTCATCTTTCCATTTCCTTTACTGGTGCTAGGTACATCTACCTTCTCATCTTTAGCTGTAATAGTTATATAAGAAAGAGTGAGCAAACAAAGCTCACTTGAAATAACAATGAAGAAAATCTTACAATATTTGCCAACTAATAGGCTCAATAGAACTGAACAATATGTTCTATTAACATTCTAAAATATACAACTGAGGGTCTAATGACCACGAACCATGTCCACAGTTATAAGTAATCTTTCAACTTTAACTTTAACAGTCATAAGACTATAAGGACTCTACGTACTTAGGGGGATCAGCCCTTCGTACAATGTATTGTGCACAACCATTTCAACGCTAAGCGTAAACCTCTAATAAAAGAGTTATTCATCTCAGTATTTAGAATACAAGTCCGCACCAAAGTAGGTTTGGTTTGGATATATTATAAGGTAATTTGGAATTCAACGGTCATCAACTAAGGATTAGTTGAATACAAAAGAACTAACTGTACGCTATGGAATAATCATAACTGAATCGATATTTGTAACTTAATATCATGCTTTAGGAATAATCTAATAGCATAAACACTGAATAATAATAACATAATTTGCTTGAAACATATAAAGTCAAGGTTATTGAGAATTGGATACTAAGCATGCAAAGTGAATAGTAATTTGAACGATAAAGTTGTTCAACACTAGAATATTAAAAAATAGCGATTCACATGCTAAATAACAAGTTACATATTAAAGAAACTTGCTCAATATTAAAGTATAAGATTTAGAATACTTGTATCCTCATGAACAACTAGATACAAGGACTTTCTCAATAATAAACAATCTAGCTCTATGAAAGTGTAGAGTTAGCAACTTGCATAATTGTAATTGAATTAAAAGCAATAACGTACTTAACAAAATTAAACTTTCACAACGAAGTGTTGGAGTTAGAAAACTTTCCTTGAGCACAAGCTAAACCTTACAACTTGAATCTCAATACCCTATATATATGTCATCATGACATAATTAGTCACTACCAACACTTTATATATATAAACAAGTATATACATTATGTAGGTTTAATTATCAATTCACATAATTGAATTACGTTAATACTAGTTATCCCTTGATAACATGCTCATTCCTAGTTTAGTACTACTGAAATCATCATTTAACAGTCCTATTATTAATACATAACATTTATTTTCAAAATTTGAGTAAATAAATAAAACTGTCAGACTATTCTGCTTACTCGCGCTGCGGCGCCATAGTTTACACTGTGGGTTGGCGCTGCGGTGCTGAGCTGGCGCTGCAGCGCGAGACACAGTCCAACGATTGGCGCTGCGGGGTGGCACCGGCACTGCGGCGCGAAACTTACACTGCTGGGCCGCGCTGCGGCGCCAAACTCCAGACTTCGGCGCCTAGCCTCGGCAACATCATGAACAAAAAGCCAAATTAGCCTACAAGCTCCAATCTAACAAACTAATTAACATGTAATACACATATAGACTTCATATAAACATAATTTCAATACTCTTAACATGTACAATAACATAAACATCAACTTTATAACACCCAATTTCAATATTTTTTGGCAAAAACTCCATTTTTGGCATTTTTAGTGAAAGTCTTCACTTTAACTTTGTTTTTCAATCAAAACAGTTAATTCATCATAACAAATTTATGTGTATTCATCCTCTTACAAATTCAATAGTTAAATTATAATTTAAACAACCAATAAAACCTTAATTTTATTTTAAACTAAGCCATATTCATATATTTTCATATAAACACTCTGTAATATAGTTTCTTCATAAAACACATACATACATAAACTAGTTTCTCTATAATCATATATATACTCATGAAACCATCTTATAACCAATAATTTATCATATAAAACCATATATCACATACAATTTATTCTTCATGAAGATTTTTACAAAGAATTTTAAAAGAGGAAAAACTAAACTTTAAAAATAAAAGGATTAAGATCCTACCTTTGTTTAAGAAGATGATACCCTTCCCTTTTGATCAAGAACTTTCTTTTCCCCAATCTTTTCTCAAAACCTCTCAAGAATTCTCTTTAATTCTTCTTCTTCTCTTCCTTTTTCTTCTTTTGAGTTTTTCTTTTCTTCTCCCAACTCTAGTTTACGTAGTAAAAAAATATAACGTATAATAGTAATAATATATATTAATTATATAATATAAATATAAATATAACTTATATTAGTTATGTAGGTTTTGAAATTCAAAAGCCATAAGGCTTGTTTGGCTAACATAATAAAAATAACTCATTAACACATATACATTGTTTGGTAAACCTAATTAAAATAAATGGATTAATCCTTATACCTTGTTTGATAAAAATACTATTATATTAAAGACTTAATATGCATTAAGGCTTGTTTGGCCAAAACTAAATTAAATTATTTTAATTTATTTTAATAACTCCTTTATAGCAATATTCTTTGTCACACTTCTATTTAATTAAATAATCAATTTAATCAATTCAAATACTAATCTATTAAATTACTTTAACACATAAATCACTACCATATAATTATAATTTCCTTTATAATTATAATTTTATATAACCAACTAACACCTTATTTTAATTACAAATTCCAATTAAAATATTATAATTTATTTAATCATTATAGGCTTTCTAACTTAATTATTAAATTAAATTAGTATATAATCTCATAACAATTAATTTTCTTAACTCCTTAATTATTTACTTAACAAATAATTAACTAGACCAAATCAAATCAAATTGAACAATTATTTATTCAACAATAAACATATCCATTAAATACTTATATAATTCAATAAATATTTAATATTACAATCTAAAATTTTGGAATGTTACAGGGCACGCGACCTCTTGGCGCGGGCGCGCCGTAATCCTAGGAAAAACTGGCACGGCCGCGCCAGTAGTCTGCCAGACCCAGTGAAGTCTGTTAATTCTGCAGACTTTGAAACTTTAACCTAGTTTAGTGATGTATTAATGTGAGAAAAATGTAATGTAAGGGTTAAAACAGAATAGTATCATGTGGTTTGTAACTCTAAAATGTAAAGTTAGTAAGTTGTGAAACTGATATGTATGATTTAAGAAACTGAATGAACAATGAATAGGGGTTATGAAATGTACACTTGTGATTCTGAAATATGTATGGTAAGGTAAGACTTGTTCTAAAATAACAAGTTTAGCTAGAGGTGAGTAGTATTTTTGAATGTGGATGTTAGTATATCTAATAGATATTATAATTCTAATACTATATATAGGTGAACGTGAGTTTTAATCTTATAGCTTACGCACGAGGCAAATTTCTAAACCTTATCTCTTTACATTGAGCAAGTTTCTTATTCTAAACATTGATTAAGCAAATTATTTTATTCTTAATCTTTATTCAAGCAAGCTCTAATTCTAATGTTATTCAAGCAAGCTTTGAATTCTAGTCATGGTTGAGTTGTTCTAACTTGTTTATAGTTAAGCAAGTTTTCTTAAGTTCTATTCTTTTATGATAAATGCAAACTTTTGAACTCTCGTCTCTAATATTAAACTGTTGTATTTCAATTACTTTGCATCATTTATTACCATGTTGAGCAAGTTTTATTTTCAGCTTGCTATCAGTTAATGTATGTTCAGTAATTTTGTTTCTAATTTTATAAGATCGTAACCTTAGCTAATTATTGTTCAAGCAAGGTTTACTGTTTCATTCAATACTTATGTTTTAGTTGTTTCCAAGCATAAGTTTAATAAGTAGTTAGTTCATCTATGATTATTCATTATTCCATACTATGTTGTTGGTGATCAACTGTAATGTTATCAAATCTTGTTGATTCAACTAATCCTTTAGTTGATGATCGTTAAAACTCTAAATTACACTTGAAGTTTATCCAAACCAAACTTTCTTTGGTGAACAACCCTATTATTAGGGGTTTACGCTTAGCGTTGAAATGTGCACAATACGTGGTACGAAGGGCTGATCCCCCTAAGTACGTGAAGTCCCTACAGTATAGCTGTTAAGGTTAAAGTTAAAATATTACTTGTAACCGTGGATATAGTTCGTGGTCTTACGACCCTCAGACCTATTTCTTATTTTAACTCTCGTTGTTGGTTATCATTGATAGAGTACTATTCAGTATTGATGAGCCTATTCATTGGTAGTTATTATTCTATTGGTGTTCATTGTTATATCTAGTGAGCATTTATTTTGCTCACTCTTGCATAAATATAATTATTGCAGCTAAAGTTGAGAAGGTCGATAAGCCTTCAAATAACAAAGGAAAGGAAAAAATGTACAAGTGATGAAGACTTGTAATTTCATTTATGGTTATGATGATAAACTTTCATTTAATGATGTGATGTAATTATTTTATTTCCGCAATTGAATGATGTTTAAGGTTAGACAACCTGGGATATTTTTGGATTTAATGATGTAACCCTTTTATAGGGATGATTTATGGTTTAAATGTTATTTTATTTGGGTAGATAGTATGAATGTATGAAAGGTGAACACCAAGTCTTAGGGGAAGAAAGTACCCAGATTTGGAGGTGTCACAAGTTGGTATCAGAGCTTTAGGTTATGAACCTTAGGTGGGGAAAAGCCTTAGGAAGTAACCTTTGAAAAGATAGTGGTGATAAACTCTTATCGAGTTTTAAGGGAAAAGTAATAAAATACTTATGTGCTTAAGTGATTACAACTTATGTGCTCGTGAGTGTCGAGTAATAATGATTAGTAATTTAAAACTTAAAATTTTATTGTCAGGATGGCTAATGTAGGAGAATCTAGTCAGGCTAGGGAGGAAGGATCCCAGATGCCTAGAGAGGAGGAGCCTCGAGATATTCAGGTAGTGTAGGAACAACTACTGCCACGGGAGTCTGCTCCGTTGGTCACAGTGGTTGAGCAAGAGGGTTTACTTGATGAGGATGATGAGATAAAGACGGACGAGAAGGACCCCGTTGAGTTGCCACAGTCGGATGAGGATGAGGAGGACGAGGAGGAAGAGATTCCACTTAACTCGATAACTGGCCGTATGTACGACGAAGTATACGACCGCAATGTGGAACTTCAGGATAGCGTCGAGGAGTTGCAAGAGGTAGTAGCTGAACAGCAGATCGCAATGGCGCAGAAGGACAATGAGATTTAGGATCTAGAGGAACGTCTAAATAATGTCGAGGAGAAGCTGGTTCACACCGAAGAAGAGAATGAACGAATGACAGCGGAGATTGTAGAGCTGAATAACAAGTTGAGGGAGGAATCGACTAAGAGGGCAAGAGCCGAAGATGCATACGAGGAAGCTTATCAACGAGCCGGGATAGCAGGAAGAGACGCACAAGTAAAGAGGATGAAGATGGAGGAGATGAATAACGTATTCAACACCGTGATCAATCGAGCTCAAGATCGGATCATGGGTTTTCCTATTCAGTTCGAGACCCTGCCATTATATATATTAGATCGCCGAACAATGTTTCGTATTATGGAAGAAGAGCGTCATAAGGCTACGCAGTATCTTAGTAGGACATCGTAGGGAATGTACCTGATATGCGATTATTAAGATGATAAATATTATGTAAATCCCAAGTGTGATGTAACCTATGGGATATGATGATGATGTTATCCTGGAACTTTAGTAGTTCAGGAAAGTAATGTAAATAGCAGTAATGCTATTGTTATGATGTTTTCAAAAAGATTATGAAGGAATAAAAGTTATTATTTTATTTTATTCCAAGTGTTATGTGTTTTATGATGATAATCTTTTATGATGTGCAACTTAAGTATAAAATACTTAAAAGAATTGAGAAACAATCTAATGGGTGTATTTTTAACAGAAAATGCCTCCAAGACGTCAACCACGTCATGGACCTACCAATAACAACAATGCTGAGGGTAATCCAGTTCAGCAATTCGTAACGCTACTGACGGGAGCATTACAGAATCAACCACAGAATCAAGCTGCAACATTTAAGGACTTCAAGGCGGTTGGGCCACCAGAGTTCCGTGGGTCCATGAATCCGGTTGAGGCACATACCTAGATCATGGAGATAGAGAAGGTTTTCGATGTTGCTAGGGTAGGGGATAATCAGAAGACTGCTTTTGCAACATTTATGTTGAAAGCAGAGGCTAGTTATTGGTGGTAAGCCAATAAAACCCGAGAAAGTCAAGGGGTAGTGTCTTGGGAAAGGTTCAAGGAAATATTCTTTGAGACCTATTTCCCAGAAAGTTCAAAGAATCAGATGGAAGTGCAATTTCTAGAACTAAAACAGGGTACAATGACGATGTCGGAGTATGCCGCGAAATTTAACGAGTTAGCAAGGTTTGCGCCATACCAAGTGAATACGGATGAACGCAAGGCAAGAAGATTCGAGCAGGGACTGAAGCCCTGGTTGTAAAGTAGGGTTTCCCTGTTCCAGTTAAAGAAGTTTACAGCAGTGCTTGAGAAAGTAATTCTCGCTGAGAGTGGAGGCGAAGCTGTAACAAAGCACAATTAAGAGCAGATAAAGAAGAAGAATGAAGGTGAAGCTAAGAATGGTGGTGGTGGTAACGGTGGAAATGGTAACAATAATTTGAAGAGGAAGTGGAATGCAAATGTGGGGGCTGGAAATCAGTAAGGTAACCAGCAGAAGAAGAAGATTGACGCATGTGCTACGTGCGAAAAGTTTCACTCGGGTATATGCTTAAGGGGAAAGCGTGTGTGCTTTAACTGTGGCTAGGAGGGTCACATTGCCCCAAATTGTAATCAACCCAAGAAGAATGTTTGCTACACCTGCAGGTCGAAGGACCATTTCGCTCGCGAGTGTCCAAAGAAGAAATCTGGTGAGATAACTGGAAGTAAAGGAAATGGCGGTGGAGGTACACTGACTATTGCTGGGCCAACATCATCAAATAAGCCTACAGCCAGAACCTTCAACATGACGGTACAAGACGCGGTGCAATCAAAGGATGTCGTATCAGGTATTATCCCAATCAATGATATAAATGCATATGTATTATTTGATTCGGGTGTTACTTGATTGTTTATATCTGATGAATTTGCTAAGAGGTTAGAAATACCTAGTGAAGAGTTGAATTTCCCTTTACAAATAGAAATTGTGAATAGGGAGGTAATTCTGGTTAGATTCGTATACAAGAACTGTAGGGTGAACATTAAGGGGAATGATATGACAGTAGATTTAATTCAGATAAAACTCAGAGAATTTGATGTTATATTAGGAATGGATTGGCTATTCAATTATGGAGCGATAATTGACTACCAAAAGAAGTGTGTAAACCTTATGACTCTGTCAAAGATAGTTTTCTATGGTAGCAAATTGCCTAGACAAATGAGATGTCTAATGGTTATGTAGGCCAAGAAGTTGTTGAGTCAAGGCTGTGTAGGATATTTAGCCTACATAGTCGATACTCAAAAGAAGAAGGAGATGAAATTGGAGGAGATACCAGTGGTTAAGGATTTTGTAGACGTGCTTCCGAAAGATTTGCCAGGACTTCCGCCTGATAGAGAAATCGAGTTCGTGATCGATTTAGCATCAGGAACTGCTTGAATATCGAAGGCCCCGTACAGAATGGCTCCGGGAGAGATGAAGGAACTAATAGTACAACTGCAAGAGCTTCTAGACAATAAATATATTCAGCCTAGTGTATCACCGTGGGGAGCGCCGATGTTATTCGTGAAGAAGAAGGATGGGTCAATGCGTCTTTACACTGATTATAGGGAATTGAACAAAGTCACTATTAAAAACAAATATCCGTTGCCAAGAATAGATGACTTGTTTGATCAACTGAAAGGTGCTAGATATTTCTCGAAAATAGATTTGAGAAGTAGGTATCACCAACTGAAAGTAAGGAAGGAGGATGTACCGAAGACGACATTCCGAACTCGGTATGGACATTACGAATTTTTGGTGATGTCTTTTGGTTTGACCAACGCCTCTGCAGCGTTCATGGATTTGATGAACAGGGTGTTTAAGCTATTTTTAGACAAGTTTTTGGTGGTGTTCATTGATGATATTTTGGTGTACTCCAAATCTCAAGAAGAACATGTGGAACATTTACGTTTGACGCTGGAGATGCTAAGAAAAGAAAAGTTGTACGCGAAATTCTCTAAATGTGAATTTTGAATGGAACATGTACAATTTCTTGGGCATGTGATTGACAAGGATGGGATTTCAGTGGATCCATCAAAAGTCGAAGCTTGGATAAATTGGGAACAACCAAGAACTCCTTCGGAAGTAAGAAGTTTCTTGGGGTTGGCGGGTTATTACAGACGGTTTATTCAGGATTTTTCCAAGATTGCCACTCCGTTGACAAATTTGACGAGAAAAGTTGTAAAATTTGTTTGAACGGAAAAATGTGAGGAGAGTTTTACCAAATTGAAGAAGAAGCTCAGTATAGCACCTGTGTTGTCATTACCAGATACTATAGGAAATTTTGTGATGTATAATGATACTTCACACAAAGGATTAGGTTGTGTCCTTATGCAGAATGGCAAAGTTATTGCACATGCATCAAGACAACTTAAGGATTATCAGAAAGGGTATCCGACTCAGGACTTAGAATTAGCTGCAGTAGTGTTTACTCTGAAGATATGGAGACATTATCTCTATGGAGAGAAATGTGAGATCTACACAGACCATAAGAGTCTGAAGTATATTTTCACACAGAAGGACCTGAACATGCGTTAAAGGAGATGGATGTAATTAATAAAAGATTATAATTGCAAAATCTTTTATCATTCGGGCAAAACAAACGTGGTTGCGGATGCCTTGTGTAGAAAGGGTCGTGAGAAGTTAATGTTATTAACCAATAAGGAGGAGCTTATTTCAGCGATGGCAAGGCTAGAGTTGGAAATCAAATTTCCAAAAGAATCTAACGAAAAATTGTACCAGATGGAAGCTAGTCCAACTTTGGTGGACAAGGTGAGGAACGCTCAACTACAGGATGAAGAATGCAGAAAAATAAAGGAAAGTGTTGTCGAGGGTAAAGAGGTGAAGTATAAGGTTAATACTGAGGGAATGCTAAGATTCGAGGAACGAATTTGGGTTCCAGCAGTACCGGATATTAAAGAAGAAATTTTGACAGAGGCTCATAACTCAAGATATTCGATACATCCGGGAAGTACGAAAATGTATCAAAATTTACGACGACACTTTTGGTGGCCAAATATGAAGGGAGACCATACAGAATGCGTTTCAAAGTGTTTGACGTGTCAGAGAGTGAAGGCAGAACATTAAAGGCCAAGAGGATTACTTCAACCGTTGGAAATACCGGAATGGAAATGAGACCATATCACAATGGATTTTGTAGTAGGTCTTCCAACGACTCAGAAGGGATTCGATGGAATTTGGGTGGTAGTGGATAGATTAACGAAATTAGCCCACTTTTTGCCAATAAAGATTAGGTTTAACCTTGATCAACTGGCAAAACTGTACGTCAAAGAGATCGTGTCGAGACATGGAGTTCCAGTGTCAATAGTATCAGATAGAGACCTGAGGTTCACCTCAAATTTCTGGAAGAGGCTACAGGATTGCATGGGAACGCAACTAAAGATGAGTACAACATATCATCCGCAAACCGATGGTCAAAGCGAATGAACAATCCTGACGTTAGAAGATATGCTCAGAGCGTGCATCATGGACTTTAAAGAAAACTGGGATGATCATTTATCGTTGGTGGAATTTGCATACAACAACAGTTACCATGCAAGCATTGGTATGCCGCCATACGAGGCGTTATACGGCAGGAAATGCAGAACTCCACTGTGTTGGAATGAAGTTGGTGAACGTCAACTGTTAGGACCAGAACTGGTACAACAGACCGCTAAAATTATAAAACTCATCCGAGCAAGACTGGTAGCTGCTCAAGATCGACAGAAGAAGTATGCTGATCAACACAGGCAGAATCGCGAATTTGGGGTAGGAAATTTCGTGTTCCTGAAAGTTTCTCCTTAGAAGGGGAAAATTCGTTTCGACAAGAAAGGAAAGCTAAACCCAAGGTTTATTGAACCTTTCGAGATACTACGAAGAGTGGGAGAGGTGGCTTACGAGGTAGCTTTACCTCCAGAATTAGAACATGTTCACAACGTTTTTCATGTGTCGGTATTGCGACCGTATAAACCTGATTACAAGCATGTAATCGAGTATGAACCGTTGCAGTTTAGTAAAGATTTATCTTATGAAGAGATTCCTATCCAGATAGTCGACAGGAAAGAACAAGTGCTCAGGAATAAAGTGATACCTTATGTAAATGTGATATAGAGGAACCACAGCATCGAAGAGGCTACGTGGGAACTCGAAGCTAAAATGATGAAGAATTACCCTGAGTTATTTGTTTAGTCTGTGTCTTCGATTCTGGGGACAAAATCTTTGTAAGGAGGGGAAGAATGTGACGATTTGATTGTTTGAGTTGTGATTATGGGGACATAATCCTTGTAAGGAGGGAAGGATGTAACAATCCATAATTTCAAATTATAATTTTAAATATTTATTGAATTATATAAATATTTATTTGATGTGTTTATTGTTAAAATTGATGAAATAAATATTTTATTGATGTGGTTATTATTAGTAAATATTTATGAATTAAATTTATTAGATAATATTCTAAAATAAATTAATTTATAATGTAGATAGTTGTAATATAACATGAGATGTTATATTGTTGTTTTAATTTAATAATTTAAAATGGTATGTTAAATTATTAAATAAAATTATA
This sequence comes from Panax notoginseng, assembly GCA_016801055.1. Lineage (NCBI taxonomy): Eukaryota > Viridiplantae > Streptophyta > Magnoliopsida > Apiales > Araliaceae > Panax > Panax notoginseng. Next base: position 111,992,233 of record CM029016.1, read on the forward strand.
ATGAAATTATAATTTTGTGATATTTGTTAAAATGGAATATTTATTTAAAATATAGTATGTGTAATTAATTTATCTGTTTAATATTGGATATGGAAATCCAAATAAATAATATGTGGTTATAAATTTTAAACTAAATGGTTTATTAAAATAAAATTAAAGTAGTTTAATTTAGTTTTGACCAAACAAGGCTTAAAATATTAAGCATTTATTTTAAAGGGTTTTGCCAAACGAAGCCTTATGGCTTTTGAATTTTGAATTATAAATAAAATAACATAAATAATAAATAAAATATAATTATAACCTAAACATTTATTTTGTAACTGATATTCCAATAAGTGAGCGTATTAAGGTTTATCAGTTTTTATTAAGAGAAGAACTATTTCAGTGTTTACAAAGAGGATTATCAAGCTAATTGAAGGTATTTTTATATAACCTAAAAAAATATATGTATATATACATGTATATATGTTTCACGGCAAGATTTTCTTATGTTCTGTGAAATCAATTTGTTGAATTGATGATATATATAGCTGGTAATTGTGATTATACGTGTTTATGATGCTAGAGTTTATGTTAGATAAGAATTTGTATGCGAATTACAGTTTAAAAAGGAAGAAAAGTATTACAGTGAATGTTTTTACATATGGTTTATGAAAGTACCAAATTTAGTGGCTAGTTGGGATGTTAATTTGCAAATTGAGTCTTGATTATGCTAGTCTGTGAAGAAACAAAGATAACGTAGTTTGAATGAAGTCATTTGGACAAGAATTGTGATCACGGCGATCATTTCTATGAACAATGTCAAAAAATGGAGTTTTGAATGAAAACATGAAATTCAAGGAATTAAATTAGTTGAAGTTATTGTTTAATTGTGTTAAATGGTTGAATACGTGAGGAAACATGTTTGTGTTAGTTATATACCAATTGTATATGTTAACTCATATACATTGTTTGGTAAACCTAATTAAAATAAATGGATTAATCCTTATACCTTGTTTGATAAAAATACTATTATATTAAAGACTTAATATGCATTAAGGCTTGTTTGGCCAAAACTAAATTAAACTCCTTTAATTTATTTTAATAACTCCTTTATAGCAATATTTTTTGTCACACTTCTATTTAATTAATAATCAATTTAATCAATTCAAATACTAATATATTAAATTACTTTAACACATAAATCACTACCACATAATTATAATTTTCTTTATAATTATAATTTTATTTAACCAACTAACACCTTATTTTAATTACAAATTCCAATTAAAATATTATAATTCATTTAATCATTATAGGCTTTCTAACTTAATTATTAAATTAAATTAGTATATAATCTCATAACAATTAATTTTCTTAACTCATTAATTATTTACTTAACAAATAATTAACTAGACCAAATCAAATCAAATTGAACAATTATTTATTCAACAATAAACATATCCATTAAATACTTATATAATTCAATAAATATTTAATATTACAATCTAAAATTTTGGAATGTTACAGGGCACGCGACCTCTTGGCGCGGGCGCGCCGTAATCCTAGGAAAACCTGGCACGGCCGCACCAGTAGTCTGCCAGACCTAGTGAAGTCTGTTAATTCTGCAGACTTTGAAACTTTAACCTAGTTTAGTGATGTATTAATGTGAGAGAAATGTAATGTAAGAGTTAAAACATAATAGTATCATGTGGTTAGTAACTCTAAAATGTAAAGTTAGTAAGTTGTGAAAATTATATGTATGATTTAAGAAACTGAATGAACAATGAATAGGGGTTATGAAATGTACACTTGTGATTCTGAAATATGTATGGTAAGGTAAGACTTGTTCTAAAATAACAAGTTTAGCTAGAGGTGAGTAGTATTTTGGAATGTGGATGTTAGTATATCTAATAGATATTGTAATTCTAATACTATGTGTAGGTAAACGTGAGTTTTAATCTTATAGCTTACGCACGAGGCAAGTTTTTAAACCTTATCTCTTTACATTGAGCAAGTTTCTTATTCTAAACATTGATTAAGCAAATTCTTTTATTCTTAATCTTTATTCAAGCAAGCTAATCTTTATTCAAGCAAGCTCTAATTCTAATGTTATTCAAGCAAGCTTTGAATTCTAGTCATGGTTGAGTTGTTCTAACTTGTTTATAGTTAAGCAAGTTTTCTTAAGTTCTATTCTTTTATGATAAATGCAAACTCTTGAACTCTCGTCTCTAATATTAAACTGTTGTATTTCAATTACTTTGCATCATTTATTACCATGTTGAGCAAGTTTTATTTTCAGCTTGCTATCAGTTAATGTATGTTCAGTAATTTCGTTTCTAATTTTATAAGATCGTAACCTTAGCTAATTATTGTTCAAGCAGGGTTTACTGTTTCATTTAATACTTATGTTTTAGTTGTTTCCAAGCATAAGTTTAATAAGTAGTTAGTTCATCTATGATTATTCATTGTTCCATACTATGTTGTTGGTGATCAACTGTAATGTTATCAAATCTTGTTGATTCAACTAATCCTTTAGTTGATGATCGTTAAAACTCTAAATTACCCTTGAAGTTTATCCAAACCAACCTTTCTTTGGTGCGGACTTGTACTCTAAATACTGAGATGAACAATCCTATTATTAGGGGTTTACGCTTAGCGTTGAAATGTTTGTGCACAATACATGGTACGAAGGGCTGATCCCCCTAAGTACATGAAGTCCCTACAGTATAACTGTTAAGGTTAAAGTTGAAAGATTACTTGTAACCGTGGACATAGTTCGTGGTCTTACGACCCTCAGACCTATTTCTTATTTTGACTCTCATTGTTGGTTATCATTGATAGAGTACTATTCAGTATTGATTAGCCTATTCATTGGCAGTTATTATTCTATTGTTGTTCATTGTTATGTCTAGTGAGCATTTGTTTTTCTCACTCTTGCATAAATATAATTATTGCAGCTAAAGTTTAGAAGGTCAATGAGCCTTCAAATAGCAAAGGAAAGTGAAAAATATACAAGTGATGAAGACTTGTAATTTCATTTATGGTTATGATGATAAACTTTTATTTAATGATGTGATGTAATTATTTTATTTCCGCAATTGAATGATGTTTAAGGTTGGACAACCTAGGATATTTTTGGATTTAATGATGTAACCCTTTTATAGGGAGGATTTATGGTTTAAATGTTATTTTATTTGGGTAGATAGTATGAATGTAAAGAAAGTGAACACTAAGTTTTAGGGGAAGGAAGTACCCAGATTTGGGGCTGTCACACCTATCATGCTCAACTCTAGAAATTTCCATCTCTTGACATAAGCTTATACGTGTTAACGTGAGCCTCCAGTTTAAATTTCGTGGCCATCGAAGTCATAGAACTGCGGTTATAGCCGTTTTCGTTGGAAAATCCTAAAAATTGAAATGGCCATAACTTGGTCATTTTAAGTTGGAATGAGCTCATTTTTGGACAGGAGCTACTTTATACGATATATTTTTATGTCCCAAAAAGACGGAATTTATTTCATAAACTAAGTGGCTGAAACTGCCCTTGCAAAATCTGGAATAGTAACTATTTTGGAAAAAATGAGTTTTTAGTACTTTGCTAAAAACAGTCCATACAGAAATCTACAACTCCTTTTTTCAGTGATTCCACTTGGAGATATTAGAAAACTTATCATATTATCATCCCAAATTTTTCCAGAATATTTGAATGTCAGAAAAATAACAAAACTACCCCTAACAATGACTGTTCAAAAATGGTCTATTTTTCTTTATTGACAACGAAACTATTTTTGCTAAAACCGTCACTATAGACTGTGTACTCAACATTTTTGAGTGCTACTACTTTGGTTTAGTGGTTAACTTATATATCTAGCACCTCTCTTTGACGGATAGCAAAAAGAAGGTGTAGATCAAAAACGGTGGAAATCCAAAGTATATACAAATTATGGTTTTCTATACTAGAAAAAAATTACTTTTCTTTTCTTTTGATTTCCAAACAAATCAACAGCCAATATGGGTATATCTAAACATAAAACACTCATCAACAAGTATATTCATGGTTTTTGAGTTTAGAAATATATATTTAAGTTTTTATTTATAATAATCAAAAATACATAACAAAAGGTATTTATACCTTTGATTTTCATGCTCTTCTTCTTCTTCTTCTTCTTCTTCTTCCCAAGATGGCTATGGAGCTAAGAGAATTTGAAGAAAACTCTCTCTCCTCCCCCTCTATGGATGCCGAAGCCTCTCCTCTCTCTATTTGGTTTTTCTTTGTTAGCTAAATGAAAGAGATGAAAGAGAAAGAAACAAGATAGCTTGTTATTAGATATATTATAATTATCTCCACATGCACCTCTCCTTTTCTCCCACAAACCACCAGCCATTTTGCCTTTTATCTCCCACATGTTAGTTAACATGAGTGGCTTAGCAATATAATGACACATCAGATATAAGTGGGTAAAATATCTTTTGCAAAAATGTGGCTTAATTGATGACATGCTCCTTTTCTTCCTCACATTGCATCCGGCCAAGTGGCCTTTATTTCACCAAGTCTTGCTTTTATTTTTTTTCTTATTTAGTGTGTCAAATGTCTAAAATACCCCCTCTTCAATTGGGCTAAGCTTGGGCTTTGAATTAAATTCTTTTAGGCTTCCTATCTAATTCTTTGGGCCATGTAAATTATTATAGTCCAACATTTTTTAATTTTATCCTTCCCTAATTATTTAATTAGGGTTTTCATTTCCTCAATTATAACTTAAATCCTTACTTATGCACATTTATTTTCTTAACCCAATTAGACTTGCTATAATTAGATTATAAAATTAATAAATTGGGATGTATAAAATAAATCCCTTGGAATTAGTATATAGTTTAAATACTTTTATTCTCCCATTCCATAACCTTTAAGTTATTAAATTTTTCATTCATAATATTTAATTAGGTTACCTTAGTTTCTTTTATTTGTTTATATTAATAAACAAATATAAACCATTACATATTATTCATATTCACTTACTCACATATTCACAATACACAAAATCATATAAGTCTTTCACAAAATTTTTAAATCCATACCTTATTTCCAGTCTAGGTCTTATTATTCAACCTTTATTTAATCATTTAAGATTTTATTAATCATCTAAATTCTCGAGTTGTCACATGAACTGTGACACCCCCAAATTCGGGTTACCTGACCCCCGAGTTTGGTGTTCACGATCCACAATATAATACCATTTAACTACCCATTCATATATAAATAGGAATACGTAAGTCATTAACATATGTTGTTAATACATAAGTCCCAGGTCCACTAACCTTAACATTACAGAAATACCCCTTAAATATACAAAAAGGGTTTACAATACAACATAATAATAATGATGTTCATTATAACTACTCCAGCATCTTGCCTTTGCCTTTGTTCTTCTTTGACCCACTGGCCTCTTCGTTCCTAGCTGAAATGTTTTATTTATAGCAAGGGCAAGCAACTAGTTTGCCCCGCAAGTTAATACATACAATAAATGTATACGAATCAATGAGAACACACTATCTATTTTGATAGAATGAAACCAAAGTTCGGTGAACTTTGAAATAGCTAAACAAATCATTAATTAATAACAAGTTTTCTCGTATTCTAGGCAACGCAATAATCTAATAATGAAAGAGTACAACACTTTCAAAGTTTCTACGATATTCTATTGAATAATCAAGAATCAATTCTACGCAATAACAAAGTGGAATATTTTTCAGATTTATACTGAGTGATCTCACCAGATCTTTGAACTTATTTTCTCGGGTATCTATCAAAGATTTACTTTGATACATACGCAGGCGTATCAGATAACCATAAAGCTTAAATCATACCCCTCTGCAAGTATAACAAGTGATCAGCTTTATTATACCCTATATTATGCATAATACTTAACAGCGCGCAATGGTCGAATATACGACCCAAAATGTTCCCTTTATATAAAAAGTTGTTCTTCTCAGTCTCAAAATCAAGATTTTTGATTTAACAACGAAATACTGTGATTTCAAATTTTATCTACTTATTGATCTAGCCGAAACAATTGGCATCGATCTATCAGTAACAATTAATTTCTCTTCTCGTATTTATCAAGTTCTAACAAATGTTCGTCTAGCCAGAATAATTAGCTAAGACATTTCTCAATATAATTTGACAATAAACAGGAATTATTTGTACTGTCAATATTAGTTTCTACAGATATAAATATCCAACAATAGTAATTCTACGAATATATATATTTTTTGAATCAGTAATTCAATTTGAATTATTAATCATGCACTAACTGCGAATAATCAACAATAACTTCCCTGGACATGGTATAATTAGTAATAATTAACCATAATAATTGAATGAATATAACTCAAGGTTGAGTTAGGAAACTTGCCTTTCACATTGATTACAGCTACACAATATAATTAACTGCGTTCGTAAGACCTATAATCAACAATGTCGGCCTCACAATTAGCACAATCATTTATAACACGTAACATTGTATTCTACAGTTAAACTTCTCCTAGGCACATTACCACATAACCACATCAGTGTTTATAACCTATATAAACACTTATCAAGTATAACTATTTCGGTCTGGTTAGACTTCGGTCCATTTTCGGTGTTCTGGTTACCCTATCAGACAATTAACACATTGATTGTCAATTAAACTTGGTCTCTAAGCTTCAATATTTTTTAGATAAGTCAAATATCGTTTATAATATTTTTCGGAAGCTTTTAATAATATATAAACAATTATTATAATTTATAATAAATTTTCAAACACTTAAATCATTTTTAAATGATTTAATTATCAAATAATCTTATCATTATTAATATTTAAAAATATTAATAACATACTTGTCAAAATATTAAAGTTATTGTTAATAACTTAAAATATTTTTAAATCATCAATATTCTACTTAAACGATTTTTAAAGTAATTAAAATCATTTTTAAATCATCACCATTAATATTTAAATATTAATGTAATTATTATCAAAATATTAAAAGTCATTAATTATAACTTAAAATACTTTTAAACCATTTTTCTCATTTTTAAATAATTTTTAAATCAATAAAATCATTTTTAATTCCTTTATTTAATTTAATAAATAAATAATCTAATATCATTAATATTAAATTATTAATTAAAATTCTCCAAAAATATTAAAAATTATATTTTATAATTCAAAATATTTTTACATACATTATTCTTATTTAAAATAATTTTCATAATATTAAATTATTTTTCTCTAATTTATTTAATACACTGATTAAATAAATTAAATACTTTTAATATTTAAATAATTATAAATATTAAAGAAAAATATTTCAATTGGTCAAAAATTATTTTTCGTAATTTAAAATAATTTTTAAAACTATTTTTGGTAATTTTTAGAATTTATTTCTATTTTTAATTAATTTTCGAAATATTCAGAAATTAAAATAAATCAAACCGTCGCTAAAGGGCTTTAGCGACACAAAGTGTCGCTGTTGGTGTTCTTGAGCCTTAAGAACACTGACAGCCGGCAGTGCTAGGGTCAACATTTGACCACCCTTAATTCTCTGTGTAAATCGTTTCTGGGCTTGTTTGTGCATGGATCATGTAGCTGAATTGTAAGACTATAACAACCAACCATCAACTAGGCCATAACACAACACAACATGACGATCTGGGCAATCAAACATGCTGTCAGACGTCACTTGGGTTTTCCAGAAATCCAGGCAGTTCGAGTGGCTATATTGAAGCTCGATTAACTAAGTGTTCTGATCATGGTTCATATGATCTATAGGCTCAAATATGTACTTCGTATGTCAAGAAACATCCCTAAATTAATATATCAATTTATCATTAACAGGATCACCAGGAATCATACGGTCAAAGTATGTCAGACGTCTTGTTCTTATGGTTTTCTGGAATTTCCAGAAACTCAAAATCAGTCTAGGATGGCTACTTTGACCATCTCTTATATCCAACACAATTGTTGTTTAACAGGTTTTAAGGCACAGATTTACACTCCATCTGTCAGGATATAACATGCAATCAACAACATCAACAAACAACAAATATTCTAACAGATCTGGACGTCGCAAAAACCTGTCAGACTCTGATTTAACAGTTCTGGGTTACCTAGACTTGCAGCTGGTCAACGTCGGTTAACCGACTTTGACCGTTAATAACTTCTGATCTAGACATCCAATGACCCTGATACCACTTGCAGATTAAAGACAACATATCAGGCTACAAATTCAAAACTTAAACCAACAAAAATCTTAAACGAGCAAGGATCTGTGGCGACTGACATTACTTGTCAGACCACAAAAGTTGCTCAAGAACAGTTTTTTGGAAAACACTATTTTAAAGCCATTTGATGCTATGGATCCATTATGGATCATCATAGATCAACTAAAAACAACTTCTAACACTGGTTTAAACACATAAACACAAAATTTTCTAAGCAACAAAGATCAAAATTTAAAATTTGATATATACCTTTAGCTTTCAATTCTTGATTTCAATTCTTGATCTAAGCTCTCCAATATGTTATTGATTGATCAAGGGGCTGAAATTAGGACTGATCTAACTTAGAATTTCGGAGCTTTGGTGAAAGAGAGAGTTAGTGAGAGCAAAGTTGCAAAATAGTTAGCTTTTATGAACTTTCTCTCTCTAATTCTCTTATATACTCTCTAGATGCAATGTATGATATGTTATAGCTTTCAATTGGGTATTAAATGACTGAGATTTAAGTCACAAATGTCAAAATAGTTGGTGACCAACTAAAGTTAAGCCAATTTTTACAAGTTAGCTCTCTAAAATAAACAAAAGGGCATTTTTGTCATTTCTAATACAATTAATGGCATTCTTGATATTTGTACAAACCCTTAGGGTTTAGGGTTTAGGTTAGGGTTTAGGGTTTGAACCCTTTAGCTTTACAATTTAATTTCCAAGATTTCCAATTTAGGTTCTAAAAATCGAAAATTAATATTTCTAAATTATAATTAGAATTTTCTAATTATATTAAAATTTCTTAATCGTAACTTAAATATTGCTAATTAGGATTAATAATTCCTAATTAAAATTGCTAATTAAGCAATTAGGGTCGAAATGGTCATTAGGGTTTATAACCCACGAATTAGGGTTTTAATTAGAAAAATAATATTTCAAATTTCGAAATTAGATTTTTCTAATAAGATTAGAGTTTTCTAATCATATTAAAGTTTAATACACACATTAGGCTTGCCAATTAGGGTTAGGGTTTCTAAAGCTGTTAAGCACAACTCTACTCTAATTTCTTAGTTAATACACAAGTTGACTCATTCTCTAAACTCGTATCACAGATACTTGTAACAAAATTGATAATTAATATTAATATTAATAAAAAAAAATTATTCGAAAAATTCGGATTATTCGAAATCCCGGGTTATCACATGAACCTCACGTTCATCATTCTTTCTTAATGTCGAAGCCATATAGTTCGTTGTATGCTAAGACCGATCGTTCATTGCATCCACATTGCGTTTATATTCTTTGTCTTTTAATCCCATTCAATCTTTCCGTTCAACCCTCACTATAGGTTTAAATCACTTAATTAAGTGTTACATTAGGTGAACTATATGTTCGTTATCTTTCCTTATACTTTCCCCAAGAGTTGAGCAATTAAAAGCTCTTCTATGGGTTTTGCCCTGCACCGGAGCTCCAGCGCCGGTTCCCTTGTTATTTCTGGCACTGCAGCGCGAGTCTTTAGTAGCTTAGTCCCCGGGCTGGCGCTGTGGCACCGCTTCCCAAAGCATAACTGGCGCTGCGGCGCCAGTTCTAAAACTTAAAAAAAATTTCTAAGTGTTGAACATGTTTGAGACGCTTACTTTACAATCTCATAACTTCTTCGTTATAACTCGGAACGAGGTCGTTCCAAAGCCATCTTCTTACTCTTATCACGTTCTTTAACTTCCCTTGGACAGAAATTCATTCTATATCCATTAACATGCCATTCAATTGTCTTAAATTTCATTATTAGTTCGTTTAACGTTATTAACGTTCTTTGTTCGTTCGTCCGTAATTCGGTCATCCGAACTCTAAATTCGTTCGTTCTTGAGTCCACGACTCATGTTTACTACGTTTTCTTACATTCTTATGAAACCCTACATATTCGGGTTCATTTACATAATTTCTACTTTTCGTTCATCTTTTACGAAATTTCGCCGTAACTTCGTTATAGCTAAGTTTAATCCATTCTTCATGAACGTTTCTATTATTCCTAACCAAGAAATAAGTATCTAACTTATGCGCGAAAGTTTTAAACTTGTCCATCAACAACAAGTTCTAACTATATGATGGTCTTAAATTTGTCCATCAACAATGTTCTTCGTGTGTTCTTCGCGTTCTTCGTTCGTTCTTCATTTTTAATCCATACTTTGATTATGATTTCACTTTTTCTTGGAATTTAGTGTTATAAAACACCATTCCTTATTTATTTCACCGAATCGTTCATATGATTCATTCGAAACGTTCAAATTCATTACGAAATTCATACTTCCTTAAGAAAGCTTTTATAAATAAATCTTTAATTCTTCATACTTCATTTTCTTATGATTTCAACCATATGAAATCATTCTTAACATCTTCTTCTCCTATTTTCATTAAGCTATGTATTTAATATATGACACTTAAAGAAAATTAACTTATAAGTTAGGTTTCCAATACCTTTCTTCTTTAATCTTCTTCCGTTGGACAAAGTTTGCATTCGGGCTAGCATTTTCTTTTCCTTTCTCTCGCCATCCGAACTCTCTCTCTCTCTCTTAAGTGTTGGTGATTTCCAAAATCACCAACAAATGAGCTAAGGCTCTCCTATATAGAAAACCAAGGCTAAGGGTATTTTAGTTATTTGTCCAACCGCATTACTATTCACACCTCCTTAACTAACCCCCTTACTATTCACGAAACTTCTCTTGGAAGCTTCGTGCTTCCGTCTTTCAGGATTCGTCCGACAGTTCAAAAAATTACGATTCTCGGAATCCAAATATTTTTGGATATTTCGTCTTTCTTTTACATATTATCTTTTACGCATTCTTCAAAACTTTGAAAAACTAAAAAACACTTTTTAATAATAAGCGTTTTCCTTCAAGTTTTCCCCTAACGTAGTTAAACGAATGAAAAGTACATAACAATACTTTTTGTCATTTTTATTTCGTCCGATTTCTGCATGTTTTTCGAGAAAAACCTTTATTGGCTAACTTAACTTTTCACGACATATTATCGTCAATTCTTTCAACAGAATGTCATTTTGACATACCGATCTCTCAGAAAGGCTTAGGTTATTCAAACCCTAACCCTTAGGATTTCGTCAGGTAAATAGTGTCTATTTCGTCTTTTTCCTCAAAAATATTTTTGTTCCCAGAAATTTTTTATTTTTGTCTTGAACATTCTTACTCGTTCAGTTCAGCTCGTAGCCAGAATCCTCCCGTTTTATAATCATCATAGGTTCTAGAACGATTAATAAACACACAGCACAATATTATTAATAAAAATTTATTTTATTAATAACTAATTCTTTAAACTTAAATTATGGACAATTCGGTTTTTCCCGGGTTATCACACCGATTCTCCTATTTGTGTGGGGAGACCAGGTAATTCCATCCCTTTGGTCTAAGCCGATGAGGTGGTGTAAAGGTTTGAAGGATAATCCTAGTACCATTAATAAGGTTTTATGTTTTTGGTAGGGGTGAGACCGCACCGTGAATGGTGCCTATGTATTCCCATTAATGAGGGGAGATCAGGTATGCGTAGTTCTAACCTAGCATGAAAAGGTTGAAAGGTGAGAAATGAGGAGAGATTTTTTTTTGTTTTTATTTTTTCTATAGTTAGACCGAACCATAAAAATGGCTGCCTACGTACTCCCGTGTATTGGGGAGATCAGGTCTGCGTAGTTTGCCCCTGATGGGACAAACTGAGGTTGTGAGGAAGTGTTTTATCCCTAGTGGGACAAACTGAAGTTGTGAAAGGTTTTATCCCTAATGTAACAAACTGAAGTTGTGAAAGGTTTTATCCCTAGTGGGACAAACTGAAGTGGTGAAAGGTTTTGTTGTGAGAAAGGTTTTGAAAACCTAAATTGACTGATGGATCTGATGATCCAGAACCAGGATGCTGGTTTGCAGGTAACTTTAGACATAGTACCATTTCACGGTGTTTGAGTTGATGAGTTGGGTAAATTCCTCGCCATCCATCTCTTGTAATCTGAGGGTTCCTCCTGTTAATACCTCCTTGACAACAAACGGGTCTTCCCAGTTTGGGACGAATTTTCCTTTAGATTAATCTTGGTTGTCAAGAACTTTGTTTAAGACCAAGTCATATTCTTTGAACTGCCGTAGCCAGACTTTCTTGTTGTAGGATCGAGCGATCCTCTGTTGGTACAACTGACCATGGAAGATGGTTGTGACCCGCCTTTCATCTATTAGAGACAATTGGTGGTAACGATCTTGTAACCATTGGTCTTCATCCAACTAAGCGTCTATCAACACTCTTAGGGATTCCATTTCCACCTCTATGGGGAGCACTGCTTCCATGCCATAGGTTAATAAGTAGGGGGTTGCCCCAATGGAAGTGCGCATTGATGTTATGTAGGCTAATAAAGTCAGAGGCAACAAGTCAGGCCATCCTTTGTGAGTGGCGAACATCTTCTGCATGATCTTTTTGATATTCTTATTAACCGCTTCAACAACACCATTCATCTTTGGATGATAGATGACGGAGTTGAGATGCTTGATATGGAATTTGCTGCATAATTCCTCCATCATCATTTGGTTGTTGAAGTTTTTAGCATTGTCTGATACAATCTCCTCTGGTTGTCCGTATCGACAAATGACATTATTTCTAATGAAACCAATGATCACCTCTTTAGTAACCCTGGGGGAAGAGGCTACTTCTACCCACTTGGTGAAGTAGTCGATCATAGTGAAGATAAACCGATGACCATTACTAGCTTTGGCCTCGATGGGCCCAATCACATCCATTCCCCACATTGAGAAGAGCCACGGTGAACTCATGTTGTGGAGCTCCCTTAGAGAGGTGTGGACAACATTCCCATGAATTTGACATTGGTAACACCTCTTGACGTGATCATCATAGTCAGCCTTGAGAGAGAGAGGGAGAGAGCTAGAAATGCCTTGTTCTTAGGATTTTCTTGACAAGTAGAGGGCCGCTCATGTGTGGGCCGCATACTCCACCATGGATTTCATCCATGAGCCTCTTAGCTTGGTCTTTATCTAGGCAACTGAGAAGGCCTTGTCCTGTATTTCTTTTATAGAGTGCGTCTCCGCTCAGATAGAAGTTCATGGCCATTCAATGGATCCGCTTTCTTTCAGCTTGACTCACCTCAGCGGGTGTAGATCCATCTTGTAGATACTCCTTGATATCCTGATACCAAGGGTGTTGAATAGGAGGCAGTTCATCCGATACTTCTCCAATGTAGTTTCCGTAAGCTGGTGCCTTTTGCCGGGCAAATGTGATATTTAGCATGTCTTCCTTATCAAGTATGTTGATTAAGGAGGCCAAAGTTGCTAGTGCATCCGCAAAATTATTCCTATTCCGAGGAATGTGGAGGAAGGATATTTCTTCAAACTCCGAAGCCATCTGGATAACTTGCCGATGGTAAGGTAGCAAATGTAATTCTTTGGTATGATAGATCCCAGTGGTTTGTCTGATTACCAATTCAGAATCTTCAAAGACAGTTAACCATCTAACGCCCATGGATTGGGCGAGTTTCAACCCCATGATATAGCCTTTATACTCAACTGTGTTGTTGGTGTTGACAAATTGCAATTTGATGGCAACGGGATACTGCTCTCCCGAAATGGATACTAGAACTGCTCCAGCCCCATAACCTCCCATGTTTACAGCTCCATCAAAATACATCCTCCATAGTTAGTGTGTATTGTCCTGATGGTGTTGTTGAATTGTCATTAACCCTTCATCAGGAAAATATGTTTCCAAAGGTTTGAAATCGTTGAACGTGCGACGATCAGTTGATCCGCAATTCCCTGACCTTTGATAGACTTTTGAGTCACGTAGATGATGTCAAATTACTGGAGGATCAACTGCCATTTGGACAGTCAACAATTCAACATAGGTTTACTGAACACGTACTGGCCGGAATAAGATCGAAATCGAGCTTGAAGTAGATGTTGTGTAAATGGCAAGCATGACAACTCTTAGCTTTGATTTTCGTTGATAAAAAATCCATAACTCTCGCATCCGAACTCCGTTTGGGACGATTCAAGATGTTCCGAAAATCTAAGAAGAAACTCTACAGTATAATCCAAGTTCTAAGCCAAGAACATGCATCTAACTTGGTGTTAAAAGTCCTTCAATCTTTCCTTCTTACATTTGCTTGCGTATTTTGGTCCAAAAGATGTCCTAATTGCTTTCCCTTGCTTCTGCATGCCAATGTTATGTCATAGCCTACAAAATAACATAAAATGTAAGAAAAGTAACTAAGAAACATAGGTTTTGTGACACCCCCAAATCCCGGTACTTTATTACCTCAAGATTTGGTGTTCACTTAATCAAACATTCATATCTAACTACCCAATTATAATAAAATTAAATCATAAATTCTCCCTTTAAACAGGGATACATCATTAAATAAAAATCTTCCCAGGTTGTCTAACCTTAAACAATATATAAGTGCGGAAATAAAATTATTACATCACATCATTAATTTAAAATTCTATCATCATAACATTAAATGAAATTACAAGTCTTCATCACTTGTACATTTTTCCCTTTCCTTTGCTATTTGATGGCTCATCAACCTTCTCAACTTTAGCTGCAATAATTATTTTATGCAAGAGTGAGCAAAACAAATGCTCACTAGATATAACAATGAATCAACGAGATAATGATAACTGCTAATGAATAGGCTCATCAAAACTGAAAAGTACTCTATCAATAATAGCCAAAGACTGGAATCAAAATATGGAATATATATCTGAGGGTCATAAGACCACGAACTATGTCCACAGTTGTAAGTAATCTTTCAACTTCAACTTTAACAGTCATAAGACTATAAGGACTCCTCGTACTTAGGGGGATCAGCCCTTCGTACAATGTATTGTGCACAAACATTTCAACGCTAAGCGTAAATTATCCCTTAATAATAGGGTTGTTCATCTCAGTATTTAGAGTACAAGTCCGCACCAAAGTAAGTTTGGTTTGGATACACTTAAAGGGTAATTTAGAATTCAACGATCATCAACTAAGGATTAGTTGAATACAATATTGATAACGTCATGCTATGGAATAATCATAACTAAATCGACATTATAAATTTGGATCATGCTTTAGGAATAAACTAATAGCATAAACATTGAATAATCATAACGTGCCTTGCTTGAACAATATTAAGCCAAGGTTATTTAGAAGCATTCATAACAAATAGTAATTTAAACGATAAAGCTAGTTCAACATTAGTATATCAGAATATGTAAACTTGCATGCTAGATAACAAGTTAAAGACAAGAATAACTTGTTCAATATCAGAATAAGATCTAGATTTAGAAATCATAAACAAACTTGATACAAGAGCTTGCTCAATAGTAAGAATAAACTTGCATTATGTAATAAATGAACTATCTCAACGAAAGGGTAGAGTTAGAAAACTTGCTCAATTGTAAAAGTAGAATTAGAGAACTTGCTCAATGTAAAGAGATAAGTTTAGAAACTTGCTCAATCAAAAGAATGAAATTACACAATGTAATAATAGAACTAACTCAACGAAAGTGTAGAGTTAGAAAACTTGCCTCGAGCGTAAGCTAAAATATTAAAACTCATGTTCACCTATACACACTATTAAAACCACAACATCTATTAGATATACTAATATTCACTTTTCAATGTAAAACGCATTACTAGTTAAACTTGATATTTTAGAACAAGTCTTATGCTACCATATATATTTCAAAATTCCCAAGTGTTAACGTCACAACACTTATCTAACATTCATTGTATAAACTAAGTTATGCATAAAACGTTCGTAACTTACTAATTACTTTTACAACTTTGAATTTACAATCCACCTAACATGACTCTGTTTAACCGTGTTGTTACATGATTCTCACATTAACTTAACATTAAGCTAAGTTACATTGAACGTCCAAAGTCTGCATAATTAGCAGACTTCACTGTCTGTGACAGGGTACTGGCGCGACCGCACCAGTTTTATACTGGATTGCAGCGCGCCCACACCAAGAGGCAGCGCGCCCGTGCGATACATCAGTTTCAGTTTTGCAGAACGTGATTCGACACAGTTTTTAGGCCAACTAACACGAATTTCACCTACCAAACAGTAATAATAACATGTAAAAATGGTATAGACTATCACAAACATGTTTGCTAATATATTTAACCAATTAGTACAATTTAACAACAACTAAAACTATTTTTGATTTCTCAAATTCCATGTTTTTCATATAAAACTCAATTTTTGATATTCATCCCAAAAATCATCACTGCGAATTCAATACTTGGCCAAATCACTCCATTCAAATTACGCTATGCTCATTTCTTAATGAACTAACATAATCAAGCTTCAATTTACAATTTCACATACTAATTGGCCACTACAATTGATACTTTTCATGAACCATATGAAAATATATATACTGACATTATTTTCTTCCTACTGTCAACGAATTTTGCATTCAAATTTCTTGTTTAAACATAAACTCTAGTATTATATCACATATAACCACCATAACTTAGTTACATAACAACAATTCGGAAGAAATAGAATTCACAGAGCATAACAAAACTTTGTCGTGATACTCATAAACACATATAATATCAAAGTTGTGAACATACCTTCAAGTTAGCTTGCACAACCTTGCAATTGCAGACAATTTTCTCAAGTTTCATTCTCAAACTCTCTCAATTCTCTCTATAATTCTCTTAGTCTTAGCAACTAGAATGAAAACACTGATAGCTATAATGCGTAAACTCAACTGATAGACAAGCGTAAAAAATAAAACTGATAATCTTAATACGCCCACTTAATAAAATAACAGTTACAAAACTATCGTATATATTATAATTATATCTATTATTTTATTTATTTTATTTAAATTCAAAAATTAGAAATTCAAAAGCCATAAGGCTTTGTTTGGCAAAACTCTTTAATTTTTAAAGAATTAATATACTAAGCCTTGTTTGGCAAAAACTAAATTAAACCATTTTTAATTTATTTTAGTAAACACTTTAGTTTATAATTTATAATCACATATTATTTATTTGGACTTTCATATCCAACATTAACCCATTAAATTAATCACATACTATATTTTAATTAAATATAGCATTTTAGCAAATATCACAAAATTATAAATTTCATTATAACTTTATTTAATAATCTAATATACCATCTAAATTATTAAATCAAAACAACAATATAACATCTCATGTTATACTACAATTCTCTAAATTATAAATTAATTTAATTTAGAATATTATCTAATAAATTTAGATTCATAAATATTTACTAACAACCATCACATCAATAAAATATTTATTTCATCAATTCAACAATAGACGCATCAAATAAATATTTATATTATTCAATAAATATTTAATATTACAATTTAAAATTTTAGATCGTTACATCCTTCCCTCCTTACAAGGATTCTGTCCCCAGAATCACAATTCAAACAATTAAATCGTCACATTCTCCCTTACTTACAAAGATTCTGTCCCCAAAATTGAAGACACAGATTAAACAAATAACTCAGAATAATTCTTCATCATTTCAGATTTGAGTTCCCACGTAGCCTCTTCGACATTATGGTTCCTCCATATCACCTTCACAGAAGGTATCACTTTATTTCTGAGCACTTGTTCTTTCCTGTCGACTATCTGAATAGGAATCTCTTCATATGATAAATCTTTACTGAACTGGAACGATTCATACTCGATCACATGCTTGTAATCGGGTTTATAAGGTCGCAACACTGACACATGAAAAACGTTGTGAACGTGTTCTAATTCTGGAGGTAAAGCTACTTCGTAAGCCACCTCTCTCACTCTTCGTAGAATCTCGAAAGATCCAATAAACCTTGGGCTTAGCTTTCCTTTCTTGTCGAAAAGAATTTTTTCCTTCCAAGGATAAACTTTTAGGAACACGAAATTTCCTGCTTCAAATTCGCGATTCTGTCTGTGTTGATCAACATACTTTTTTTGTCGATCTTGAGCAGCTACCAGTTTTGCTCTGATAAGTTTGATAACTTCAGCGGTCTGCTGTACCAGTTCAGGGCTTAACAGTTGATGTTCATCAACTTCATCCCTGCACAGTAGAATTCTGCATTTCCTGCCGTATAACGCCTCGTATGGCGGCATACCAATGCTTACATGGTAACTGTTGTTGTATGCAAATTCTACCAACGGTAGATGATCATCCCAATTTCCATTGAAATCCATTATGATTGCTCTAAGCATATCTTCTAGCGTCTGGATCGTTCGTTCGCTTTGCCCATCGATTTGCAGATGATATGTTGTACTCATCTTCAGTTGCGTTCCCATGCATTCTTGAAGTTTCTTCCAGAAATTTGATGTAAACCTCGGGTCTCTGTCTGATACAATTGACACTGGAACTCCATGTCTTGAGACAATCTCTTTAACGTATAACTTCTCCAGCTGATCAAGATTAAATCTAATCTTTATTGGCAAAAAGTGTGCAGATTTTGTTAATCTATCCACTACCACCCATATCGCATCGTATCCTTTCTGAGTCGTTGGATGACCTACCACAAAATCTATTATGATATGCTCCCACTTCCATTTCGGTATTTCCAACGGTTGAAGTAATTCGCTTGGTCGTTGATGCTCGACCTTCACTTTCTGACATGTCAAACACTTTGCAACGCATTCTGTAACATCTCTTTTCATGTTCGGCCACCAGAAATGACGCTGCAAATTTTGATACATTTTCGTACTTCCCGGATGAATCGAATATCTTGAGCTATGAGCTTCCATCAAGATGTCTTCTTTAATATCCTGTACTGCTGGAACCCAAATTCGTCCCTCGAATCTTAGCATTCCCTCAGTATCGACCTTGTACTTCACTTCTTTACCCTCGACCACACTTTCCTTTATTTTTCTGCATTCTTCATCCTGTAGTTGTGCATTCTTCACTTTGTCCACCAAAGTTGGACTAGCTTCTATCTGGAACAATTTTTCATCAGATTCTTCTGGAAATTTAATTTCCAGCTTTAACCTTGGCATTGCTGTAATAAGCTCCTCCTTATCTGTTAACAACATCAACTTTTCTCTGCCTTTCCTACTCAAGGCATCTGTAACCACATTAGCTTTGCCCAGCTGATAAAAGATCTCACAATCGTAATCCTTCATCAATTCCATCCATCTCCTTTGCCGCATGTTCAGGTCTTTCTGTGTAAAAATATATTTCAGACTTTTATGGTCTGTGTAGATATCACATTTCTCTCCATAGAGATAGTGTCTCCATATCTTCAGTGCAAACACAACCGCCGCCAACTCTAAATCATGAGTCGGATACCCTTTCTCGTCGTTTTTCAGTTGCCTTGATGCATACGCAATAACCTTGCCATTCTGCATAAGGACACAACCCAATCCTTTGTGTGAAGCATCACTATACACTACAAAGTTTCCTGTATTATCTGGTAACGACAACACAGGTGCCACACTTATCTTCTTTTTCAGTTGTTGAAAACTTTCCTCACACTTTTCCGTCCAAACAAATTTTACAAATTTTCTCATCAAATTTGTCAACGGAGTGGCAATCTTGGAAAAATCTTGAATAAATCTTCTATAATAACCGGCCAGTCCCAAGAAACTCCTCACCTCCGACGGTGTTCTTGGTTGTTCCCAATTGATTACATCTTCCACTTTTGATGGATCCACTGAAATCCCATCTTTGTCAATCACGTGCCCAAGAAATTGTACACGATCTAGCCAAAATTCACACTTAGAGAATTTCGCGTACAACTTTTCCTTTCTTAGTGTCTCAAACGTCAAACGTAAGTGTTCTACGTGTTCCTCTTGAGTTTTAGAGTACACCAGAATATCATCGATAAATACCACCACAAACTTGTCTAAAAATGGTTTAAACACCCTGTTCATCAAATCCATGAACGCTGCAGGGGCGTTTGTCAAACTAAATGACATCACTAAAAATTCGTAATGTCCATAGCGAGTTCGGAATGCTGTCTTCGGTACATCCTCCTTCCTTACTTTCAGTTGGTGATACCCACTTCTCAAATCTATTTTCAAGAAATATCTAGCACCCTTTAATTGATCAAACAAGTCATCTATTCTTGGCAATGGATATTTGTTCTTAATAGTGACTTTGTTCAATTCCCTATAATCAATGTAAAGACGCATTGACCCATCCTTCTTCTTCACGAATAACACCGGCGCTACCCATGGTGATACACTAGGCTGAATATATTTCTTGTCTAGAAGCTCTTGCAGTTGTACCATTAGTTCCTTCATCACTACCGGAGCCATTCTGTACGGAGCCTTCGATATTGGAGCAGTTCTTGGCGCTAAGTCGATCACGAATTCAATTTCTCTATCCGGCGGAAGTCCTAGCAAATCTTCCAGAAATACGTCCACAAAGTCCCTAACCACTGATATCTCTTCCAGTTTTACCCTTTTCTTCTGAGTATCGACTATGTAAGCTAAATAACCCACACAGCCTTGACTTAACAACTTCTTGGCCTGCATAACCGTCAGACATCCCTTTGTCTAGGCGATTTGCTACCATAGAAAACTACCTTTGACGGAGTCAGAAGGTTTACACATTTTCTTTGGCAATCAATTACTGCTCCATAATTGAATAGCCAATCCATTCCCAAAATAACATCAAACTCTCCAAGTCTAATCGGAATTAAATCTACCATCATGATATTCCCCTTAATGTTCACCCTACAGTTCTTGTATACGAACCTAACATGAATTACTTCCTTATTCGTAATTTCTATGTTTAAAGGGAAATTCAATTCTTCACTAGGTATTTCTTACTTCTTAGCAAATTCATCAGATATAAACGAGCAAGTAGCACCCGAATCAAATAATACATATGCATTTATATCATTGATTGGGATAATACCTGACACGACATCTTTTGATTGCACCGCGTCCTGCACCATCATGTTGAAGGTTCTGGCTGTAGGCTTATTTGTTGATGTTGGTCCAGCAATAGTCAGTGTACCTCCACTAGCATTTCCCTTGCTTCCATTTGCCTCACCAGATCTCTTCTTAGGGCATTCACAAGCAAAATGATCCTTGGACCCACACGTGAAGCAAACGTTCTTCTTAGGTTGAGTGCAATTTGGGGCGATGTGACCCTCCTGGCCACAGTTGAAGTATACTCGCTTCCCCATCAAACACACACCCTTGTGAAACTTCCCGCACGTAGCACATGCTTCGAACTTCTTATTTTGCTGGTTTCTTTACTGATTTCCAGCTCCCACATTTGCATTCCACTTCCTCTTCAAACTGTTGTTGCAATTTCTGTCGTTACCACTACCACCATTCTTAACTTCACCTTCACTCTTCTTCTTCCTCTTCTCTTGGTTATGTTATGTTACAGCCTCGCCTCCACTCTCAACGAGAATTGCCTTCTCCATTACCACTATAAACGTCTTCAACTGGAACAAGGAGACCCTACTGTATAACCAGGGCTTCAGTCCTTGTTCAACCCTCTTCGCCTTGCGTTCGTCTGTGCTGACTTGATATGGCGCAAACCTTGCCAACTCGTTGAATCTTGTGGCATACTCAAACACCGACATCGTTCCCTGCTTCAGTTCCAAAAACTGCACTTCTAGCTGACTCTTCGAACTTTCTAGAAAATAGGTCTCAAAGAACATTTCTTTGAACCTTTCCCAAGTCACAATCCCTTGACCTCCTCGGGTTTTATTGGCTTGCCACCAATAACTAGCCTCTGCTTTCAACATGAATGTTGCAAAAGCAGTCTTCTGATCCTCCCCTACTCTCGCAACATCGAACACTTTCTCTATCTCCATTACCCAGGTCTGAGCCTCAACTGGATTCATGGTTCCACGGAATTCTGGTGGTCCAACCGCCTTGAAATCCTTAAACGTTGTACCTTGGTTCTGAGGTTGATTCTATAATGCTCCCGTCAGTAGCGTTACGAATTGCTAAACTGGATTAGCCTTTGCATTTTTGATATTCGTAGGTCCCTGTAGTGGTTGACGTCTTGGAGGCATTTTCTGTTAAGAATACACCCATTAGATTGTTTCTCAATTCTTTTAAGTATTTTATACTTAAGTTGCACATCATAAATGATTATCATCACAAAACACATAACACTTGGAATAAAATAAAATAATAACTTTTATTCCTTCATAATCTTTTTGAAAACACCATAACAATAGTATCTCAGTTATTTACTTCACTTTCCTGAACTACTAAAGTTTCAGGAAAACATCATTATCATATCCCCTAGGTTACATAACACTTGGGATTTACATATTATTTAACATTTTATTAGTCTCATCACAGGCACATTCCCTACGATGTCCTACTAGGATACTCCGTAGCCTTATGACGCTCTTCCTCCATGATTCGGAACATTGTTCTGCAATCTAACATGAATGATGGCAACGTCTCGAACTGAATCGAATAGCCCATAACCCGATCTTGAGCTCTATTAATCACTATGTTGAATACGTTGTTCATCTCCTCCATCTTCATCCTCTTTGCTTGCACATCTCTTACTGCTATCCAGGCTCGTTGAAAAGCTTCTTCGTACGCATCTTCGGCTCTTGCCCTCTTAGTAGACTCTTCTCTCAGCTTGTTCTTCAGTTCTGCGATCTCCGCTGTCATTTATTCCTTCTCTTCTTCAGTGTGAACCAGCTTCTTTTCGACATT
The DNA here is from genome assembly GCA_016801055.1 of Panax notoginseng. Classification (NCBI taxonomy): domain Eukaryota; kingdom Viridiplantae; phylum Streptophyta; class Magnoliopsida; order Apiales; family Araliaceae; genus Panax; species Panax notoginseng. Next base: position 112,015,151 of record CM029016.1, read on the forward strand.
ATTCAGACGTTCCTCTCAATCTAGGATCTCATCGTCCTTTTGTGCCATCGAGGTTTGTTATTCAGCTACTATCTCTTGCACCTCCTCGACAGTATCCTGAAGTTCCACATTGCGGTCGTAGACTTCATTGTACATACGAGCAGCTATCGAGCTCAGTGGAATCTCTTCTTCCTCGTCGTCATCCTCATTCTCCTGTGGCAGCTCAACGGGATCATCCTCATCCGTCTCTACATCATCATCCTCCTCTTCAACCACTGTGACCAACGGGGCTAACTCTCATGGCAGTAGTTGTTCCCAAACCACCTGAATGTTGCGAGACTCCTCTTCTCTATGCATCTGGGATCCTTCCTCCCTAACCCGACTAGACTCTCCGACATTAGTCATCTTGACAACAAATTTTAAAATTTTAATTATTAATCATTACTACTCGACACTCACGAGCACACAATTTGTAATCACATAAGTACATAAGTGTTTTATTACTTCTTTCTTAAAACTCGATAAGAGTTTATCATCACTATCTTTTCAAAGGTTACTTCCAAAGGCTTTTCCCCCACCTAAGGTTCATAACCTAAGGCTTTGATACCAACTTCTGACACCCCCAAATCCCGGTACTTCATTACCTCAAGATTTGGTGTTCACTTAATCAAACATTCATATCTAACTACCCAATTATAATAAAATTAAATCATAAATTCTCCTTTTAAACAGGGATACATCATTAAATAAAAATCTTCCCAGGTTGTCTAACCTTAAACATCATATAAGTGCGGAAATAAAATTATTATATCACATCATTAATTTAAAATTCTATCATCATAACATTAAATGAAATTACAAGTCTTCATCACTTGTACATTTTTCCCTTTCCTTTGCTATTTGAAGGCTCATCGACCTTCTCAACTTTAGCTGCAATAATTATTTTTATGCAAGAGTGAGCAAAACAAATGCTCACTAGATATAACAATGAATCAACGAGATAATGATAACTGCTAATGAATAGGCTCATCAAAACTGAAAAGTACTCTATCAATAATAACCAAAGACTGAAATCAAAATATGGAATATATATCTGAGGGTCATAAGACCACGAACTATGTCCACAGTTGTAAGTAATCTTTCAACTTCAACTTTAACAGTCATAAGACTATAAGGACTCCTCGTACTTAGGGGGATCAGCCCTTCGTACAATGTATTGTGCACAAATATTTCAACGCTAAGCGTAAATTATCCCTTAATAATAGGGTTGTTCATCTCAGTATTTAGAGTACAAGTCCGCATCAAAGTAAGTTTGGTTTGGATACACTTTAAGGGTAATTTAGAATTCAATGGTCATCAACTAAGGATTAGTTGAATACAATATTGATAACGTCATGCTATGGAATAATCATAACTGAATCGACATTATAAATTAGGATCATGCTTTAGGAATAAACTAATAGCATAAACATTGAATAATCATAACGTGCCTTGCTTGAACAATATTAAGCCAATGTTATTTAGAAGCATTCATAACAAATAGTAATTTAAACGATAAAACTTGTTCAACATTAGTATATCAGAATATGTAAACTTGCATGCTAGATAACAAGTTAAAGACAAGAATAACTTGTTCAATATCAGAATAAGATCTAGATTTAGAAATCACAAACAAACTATGTAACACCCCCTTTCCAAAATAGAAAGAGAGGTTACTCAAAACATAACAAAATGATGAATATATAACAAAACTCTAATCCACAAAAGAATAATCTTTTACTGATTAAATATCTTAGAACAAACCATAATAAATGTCACACTGGCTCAAACCACAATCTGAAATAACTATTACAACTATAAATAAATCAATGTATCATAGCCTAACAAAATATATCGAAACTATTGGATAGAAGGGAGCTCTCGTCACACTTGCCCTTGATCCCCTTGATTACCTGCCGGAAGAAAAACACAGCATGAGCCAAATGCCCAGTACGGATATAGAATACAAATAATGAATCGAAATAACTAACTCAATTAAATAAAATGAAACGAAACGAACTGAAACGAAACAAACAAAACTAACACGACGAAATAATAGGCTGAATCAAATGGCTGGATGTTATTTCATACCGAGCTCAAAATAAAACAAAATATACCTTGCCACACAGGCAAGTCAAATAATGCCACACAGGCAAATCAAATAATGCCACATGGGCAAGTCACACACATTGGACCGCGAATCTAATGCATGTAAAATCGGAAGGTGTGTTTGGCACAAATATCACCATTCCGCAGAACAAAACAGAACAAAAACTAGGGTCGACCCATACGCCTCCCACAACAAAACACCAAATGGCCAACTCCCACCGGAGCACAAAACGGAGACACCGTGGACTGATCACACCGCCACGGAAGGTGTCATACCTCGGTGCCAAAAGGACATGCCTGTGGTACCCCCACAGGTGGTTATAGCTCAGGTATACCCTACGGTATTCTAACAAAATATAATGTCACAAAACATGCGACACAATATCAACACAAAGGGGTTCTAATGTGTACATGTTAAATCGAACGAATCATCAACACAAGCCTCCAAAAATACTAACCTGCACTTTACTACAAGATCAAAATAAATATATAGACATGTTACACTAGTCTAAAGAGTACAAATAGGAGTTCCAACTATGAACGCCAAACGAAACTATAACAATGAATTTGATAAGGAATAATTATGAGAGGTAATACAAAAAAATTTTAAACGAGTAGCAAAACGAACGAATTAAAATTAAAAGAATCTCGGTAAAAGAGTACGGAATCCGTACCTGAATTAAGCAATGTAATACCCAAAGATTATATTCCACATATAACTCCTTAAATTCCCTCCGTTCGAACTAATTAAACAAAATAATAATAAATATAAGTTACTTAATATCTATAATATATAATAACATGAATTTATTTCCTACTTTACATCATTTTTATGATACAAATTCCAATTAAATTATAATTGATGTTTTAATCATTTCTATTATATATATATATATATATATATATATATATATATATATATATATATATATATATATATATATAGAGAGAGAGAGAGAGAGAGAGAGACAAATCAATAATTCTATTATATATATGTACACAGACTAAGAACAGTAGGCTTTTAAAAAAAATCAAGTTACGTTTATATATATATATATATATATATATATATATATATATATATATATATATATATATATATATATATATAATAGTAATAATAATAATAATAATAATAATAATATACACATACCAGTTACTGCTCTTACATGATGTTAATTTTTTTCAAATTCTATATATATATATATATATATATATATATATATATAGAATTAACCACTCAACACACACATGGCCTTATATATAATAACCCACTCAACACATATGACTATATATATGAATTAGGCATCTAAATTTCAGAAGATCAAAAATCAAGACTTCATAATACACAATATTCAATATACAGATAAAAGAAAAGTACCTATTTTACTTTCTGATCTTTACTGCCGCCGTTTCTCTTCTATTTCTTTCTGCCTCACGCCCAATTATTTTTCTTTTTGAACAAAACTACTTAACATAGGGTTAGGTTTTAGATATTTATTTATTAATTACTTTTTATATTTTACTAACTCTCCTAATTTTGATAGAATTTTAATTTGACCCACATATAAAATAAACCAGATTAGTTTTATGACCCAATTTTATCAACTCAATTTATTCATCATTTATTACTACTTATTAGCCCAAAAGTAAATGACTAGTTTGATCCAAATAAAAGATAAAATACAATTAATATATTTTAAAACAAAATAATTTTATTATTTAATATATATTTTTTTCGAGTATTACATCACCTACCCCTTAAAAAGGATTCTGTCCCCGGAATCAAAAAAAATGGAACACGCCTAATTTTCAAAGAGATGCGGATACTCCGCTCGAATAGACTCCTCCATCTCCTATGTAGCCTCCCTCTCCGAATGATTTCTCCACAAAACCTTAACAAACGGAATAGTCTTCCTCCTCATAATCCACTCTTGACGATCCAAAATAGCCTCGGATTGCTCATCACAAGTAAGATCCTCCTGAATCTTATCGAATGGATATTGCACCACATGTAACGGATGATAATGATAACCCCTCAACACCGACACATGGAACACAATATGCACATGAGCTAGCTGTGGAGGCAAAGCTAACCGATATGCAACCTCACCAACACTCTCCAAAATCTCAAATAGGCCAATATAACGCGGACTAAGCTTTCCTTTCAACCCAAATAGCCGAATGCCCTTCCAAGGAGAAACTTTTAGAAACACATGCTCCCAAGGTTCAAACTCTAAAGTCCTCCTATGCTTATCAGCATAACACTTCTGCTGTGATCAAGCTGATTTCAATTTCTCCTTAGCCACTGCTACCTTTTCCATAGTGATTTGAACTAACTCAGGCCCTTCTATGGCCCTTTCGCCAACCTCATCCCAACAAGTTGGTGCTCGACACTTCCTACCATACAATGCCTCAAACGGAGCCATCTCAATACTTACATGCCAGCTGTTGTTGTAAGAAAACTCAACTAGGCTCAAGTAATCATCCCAATTACCTGACTATTCAAGTGCACAAGACCTCAACATGTCCTCCAACGTCTGAATAGTTCGTTCGGATTGCCTATCAGTTTGCGGATGGAAAGAGGTACTAAAGTTGAGTCGAGTGCCCCATGCTCGTTGAAACCCTTTCCAAAATCTAGAAGTGAACCATGGATCCCGATCTGAAACAATTGACACCGAAGTACCATGAAGTCTAACAATCTCCTGCTGAAAGATATGTGCCAACCTATCCACCGAGTAACCCTCGTGGATAGCCAAAAAGTGTGCCGATTTGGTCAGTCGGTCCACCACTACCCAAATGGCATCATTCTTCTTATAAAAGTCTTCGACAAACCAGTCACAAAATCCATTGTGATATCTTCCCACTTCCACACTAGAATATCTAACTGTTGCAGCAAACCACTAGCTCGTTGATGTTCTATCTTCACTTGTTAACAAGGAAGACACTTCCCAACATATTCAGCCACGTCTCGTTTCATCCCATTCCACCAAAAATTCTTCTTTAAATCCATATACATCTTTGTAGAACCTGGATGAATAGAAAATGGCGAACTATGAGCCTCAGCCAACACCACCTCCCGAATGATTGGATCAGACGGTACACACAATCGCTCACCAAATCACACCATAGTCATCAATACGAAACTCGGACTGTTTGCCCTCCTCTAGATTCTGCGTCATACTCCACAACTCCCCATCTTCTTTTTGAGCTTCTTTGACCCGTGAGATAAGAGAGGGCTCCACTCTCATACCCACCAAATGCCCATCTGAACCTCGTACGTGCAATTCCAGCCGCTCCATATCCGAAATAAGTTGAGGTTGTGTAATAAGGGCTGCTACACTCCCTGAACTCTTTCGGCTAAGAGCATCTACAACCACATTTGCCTTCCCCGGGTGATACTGAATCCTAGCATCATAGTCTTTTAGAAGCTCCAACCAACGTCTTTGCCTCATATTGAGCTCCTTCTGAGTGAAAATGTATTTAAGACTTTTGTGATCGGCGAAGATATCACAAGTCTCTCCATACAAATAATGCCTCCAAATCTTTAAGGCAAATATCACTGCTGCCAACTCCAAATCATGTGTGGGGCAGTTCACCTCATAAGGTTTAAGCTGCTTAGAAGCATAAGCAATCACCTTACCGTGTTGCATTAAGACACACCCCAAACCTTTCTTAGAAGTATCGCTATAAATCTGGTAACCTCCAGTCCCCGACGGTAATGCAAGTATAGGAGCTGTCACAAGCCATTTCTTCAACTCCTCAAAAGTCTTCTCACGCTCTTTATTCCACACAAACTTCATGCCCTTTCTCATCAACTGGGTTAATGGTAAGGCAAGCAGGGAAAACCCTTCCACAAATCGCCTATAATACCCTGCCAAACCCAAGAAACTCCTAATCTCTGTCACCTTAATAGGTCTCGGCCATTTAGTGATAGCCTTAACCTTCGCAGGATCTACCTTAATGCCTTTAGCAGAAACAACATGTCCCAAAAATGTGACCTGCTATAACCAAAACTCGCATTTAGAGAATTTAGCATACAATTTCTAGTTTTGCAAAATCCCCAACACTGTCCGAAGATGCTCCTCATGCTCTTCTTTAGACTTGGAGTAAACCAAAATGTCATCAATAAACACAATGACAAATTGGTCCAAGTACTCCCTGAACACCCGGTTCATCAAATCCATAAATACCGTCGGAGCGTTAGTCAACCCGAATGGCATCACCAGAAACTCGTAATGCCCATATCAAGTATGAAAGGCCGTCTTAGGGATGTCCTCATCCCTCACCCTCAACTGATGATAGCCCGACCTCAAGTCTATCTTTGAAAAATATTTTGCCCCTTGAAGTTGGTCAAATAAGTCATCAATCCTCGATAATGGATACCGATTCCTGATGGTGATCTTGTTCAACTCTCTGTAGTCTATACACAGCCTTATAGACCCATCCTTCTTCTTTACAAACAAGACCGGAGCACCCCACGGCAAAACACTCGGGCGAATCACACCACGATCTAACAATTCCTGCAACTGCTCTTTCAACTCCTGTAACTCCAATGGTGTCATCCGATACGGCGCCTTAGAGATAGGCTCCGCACTAGGAACAAACTCAATAGCAAACTCCACTTCCCACTGCGGTGGTAACCCTGACAACTCCTCAGGAAACACATCAAAAAAATCACGAACAATTGGAACATCCTCAATACGGGACTAACCCTTAGAGGTATCCTTTACAAACGTCAAATACCCCTCACAACCCTTTGCTACCAACTTCACAGCCTTCAAAGCTGAAATCAACTTCAACACCCTACTCGGCTATGAACCCTGAAACACGAACTCTGGAGACTTCACATCTCCAAATATAACCTTCTTCGCCTGACAATCGATAGTGGCTTGGTGTTTATCCAACCAGTCCATCCCAAGAATGACATCAAAATCGTGCATACACATCGGAAGAAGATTAACGCTACGGATCTTATCCCCAAAACTGATCGGACACCCTCAATATAAATCAGAAATAACAATAGAAGTCCTCATCGAGGTAGCAATAGACATAACAGAATCTAAAGACTGAGATGGCACATCTAGGTGTCGAATAAAAGACTGAGCAACAACGGAATGAGTAGAACCTGTATCAAATAAAATAGATGCCCCACGATTTCCAACTAAAAGAGTGCCAGAAACAATACCTGGTGCACCTGCTACCTGGTTATACGTCAAAGCAAATAATCGACCACCCTGACGTTGACCTCCATTGCCACCGTTATCACCACCTCCACCATTTCCACGTGGCCCGATACAATCTCTAGCCATATGACCTATCTGTCCACACAAGAAGCATGCACTGGTGAGTCTGTGGCACTGCCTCCCCGGATGATTAGCCCCACAAGTAGCACAAGGAGCTATCAGAATGAGATTCGGGTTACCCCCACTAGCTGGTCCTGGATAACGACCCTAATTTTGCCCCTACTGACGATTATATATGTAAGACCCCAACTTTTTGAATAAAGATGAATTTTCTATAAATATTATTTTTGAATATTATGGAGTAAATTTGATATAATGTTATAGTTGTGGGTAATATTTATAAATTTTGCAAAGTACGCAAGTTGTTATATAATATTCGATTGGTCGGGGAATATTCTTTTTATCGGGGAATATTCGTACAACGGCACAATTATTTGTGGACCCCACAATGGAATTATTGTCGGATTGAGAAAACGACAAAAATATTTTATTGAAAATAACGGCGAAAGTTTTACCGTTAATACTGTTGAACTACTCGGTAGTAAAAGCACAGTAATACGCGTGGTTGCATAGTGGCACACGGTACTGATTATTGATGCTTACGTGAGAAGTCACTCAGTTTTGTTCAATTATTTCTACAGTAATTGCTGCATAATATCTCACGTTATTTGATTCAATTATTGTCAATATTTTATATATTATTAAATCAATAATTGAGATGACAAAGTTATTAATATTATTATTTGTAATATTAACGATGTCTAGAAGTTCTGTCAAAGAGAGGTTTGGTCACCTAATTGCGCGGCAATAGGGAGAAATCCTTATTGAAAAGCCTCCTCTTTCCTGGGAACGACCTGGTCGATTAATATTGTGAATTATAATAATGATGATGAAGGTTGTTAAAAATATTGAGGGGTTTTTATGAAGTATTTGATATAAATTTTTTTATTTACCCATTTTTTAAAAATATAATAATCGGTATAAATTATTTTGTATATATATATATATATATATATATATAAGATGGAGGCCCACGGGTGGAATAAGTGGAGAGCAATATGGGAACCAAAATGAATTGGTTGGCATGGAAAGTCAGGAGTGCTTTATTAAGTTTATTTTATATATATAAGTTTTGTATATATATATAAAGGCTTGTGATAAGAATATGGCGGTGGGATGTTGATTCACGGGGTTGTAACCCATGAATGATAATGCGATTATATATATAATATATTTTATTAGTTTTATTTTATTAGATTATAAATAGAATATATTATATTTTATTGTAAACCAATCTGGACCGTCCGTTTAAAAGTAAATCAATCTGGACCGTTCATGAATTAGTTACTATGCAGTCCATTCTTCTATAAATAGAAGCTCATTCCTTCATTATTTCTTACGAATTCACTAAAACTCTAGAGAGAGAAATTATAAAAAAACTATAGAAAAGTATTCTGCTACTTCCCTACTCTTATATCCAGTTTTTTTTACGGTAAGGGGTGTTTTTCTTTCTTATTCATGAAGAGAACTGTTGTTATTCTATTTCTTATTATTCTGTTGGAATAACATGTATACGCGGTCTACCCTATACTTGGTGACATTCTTCTATTATTATGTTAGAATATCCTGTCTGTGTGTTTTACACCGGACCTGGTTCCGTTTTTATTATTATTCTGTTAGAACATCCTGTCTGTGTGTTTTACACCAGACCTGGTTCCGTCTTTATTATTATTCTGTTGGAACATCTTGTCTGTGTGTTTTATACCAGACCTGGTTCCGTCTTTATTATTCTGTTGGAACATCCTGTCGGTGCAAAATTTGCCTGACCTGGTTCCGTTATTATTATTCTGTTGGAATAACCTGTCTATACAAAGTAGTGCATGCATGGTGATTTCTTTTGTTATTCCATTCTTTATTATACTCAGTTAGTTAAAGTTTTGATTTATATACTCCATGAAATTAGTAGAATATCCTTGATATTTGCGCTTCATCCAGTATCTTTTCATAGAAATATTCTTCTAAGCATTCTTGAATTTTACTGCACAAAGCAGTATCATGTTGACAACTTGGACGTTATTAGTTCCTGAATAAATTAATTCTTGAACTTGTTTTATTGAATTCTTATATCATTGTCATCATCCTCATGTTTATATTTTGTTGAAAGTCATCTGTGACCTGTAGTGCATAGATGGACTTGGTATGATTATGACCAGGGATTATTCGGTGTAATTATGACTGTAATGTTACAAATGATGTGGTAAAGTTCTCATTGGCCTGTAGTGCATTGATGGACAGTTGTTTGCGTAATCATGACCATTAATGAATACACAAATATTCTTGGCCCGTAGTGCATGGATAATTGTGGTCGTGATACTAAAGAATATCCTTGTCCGTAGTGCAAGGGTGATTCGATGATGTGGATTATTTATTAAGCTGAGTCTCAGTGATAACAGTGATGAAAAACTTTTTAAATCATAAAAGATTATAGATTTTATTTTCTACTTGGCTCTTTTAATGGATTGCTTGTTCCGTTGCAGTTAAACTTGATGTCTATTATATTTTATCAGTTTAACATTGTAGAAGACTAATGATAATTTATTTTGCATTATCTTAGTCATAATATTTCTTACTGGGCTAGTTGAGCTCACCCTTTATTTCACTGTTCTCTTTAGGAAATGAGAATATAGCTGGGACGAGTTGGGGACGGAGTGATGGTCTAGAGGATAGCATTAGTAGTCCTCACTATTCTGTGAAATAGTGTGATAATAATTGTAATGAGGACTCCTTTTGAGTTTGTATACTCTCTAGTAGACAATATTTGTATTCAAACTCACAGTTTATGTTTTGTCGTATTGTACACGACAGTTGTATAATTATGTTGTATTTGTATTTTGTACCATGTATTTGACGACTCAGAATAGGTGATGTATACCTATTTTGGGGGCGTCACAGTTAGTATCAAAGCCTAGGGATATGATCCCTGGCTAAGATGTGAGACTAGAACTAGGAGGGGAGAGACGGAGAATTCCTTCACTAGTATGACCTACCTAATTTTATTTGGTATTTAATTGGTTGGTCAGAGTATAGAGATAATTTGTTACATGTCAACTAACCCTTGTTTTGTGGTAGTATCTGAAAATGACATCCGAGAATGTTGAGAATAACAATGGAGCACAGGAGACCGTTGAGTCTCCACATATCAATAATCAGGATAATGTGCATCAGGAAGGCGACAATCCTCAGGTGAACAACAACACTGACCAAATGATGAATGATGGATTGTTCAGAGGCTTTATGCAATTCATGCAACATCAGGCGAGAGCGGCTCCTGTCCAAAATGTAGGTGAAAACACTGGCAACTCTCGGACGGTCACCGCTAAACAGTTCAAGGAGCTAGGACCACCGGAGTTTATTGGAGAGCCAAAACCACTTAAGGCGGAAATGTGGATAAAGCAGATCACCAAGATATTTGATGTCTTGGGATGTTCCGAGGAGAAAAAGGTTCCCTTTGCCACCTTTATGTTGCGAGGAGCGGCTGATTACTGGTGGGAATCGGTAAAGCGTACTCAACCTGCCGCACTGAAGATGTATTGGGGGAAGTTCCAAGAACTGTTCAATGACAAGTACTTTTCCGAAAGTATTCATCATATGAAGGAGGTAGAGTTCATCAAGTTGGAGCAGAATAATATGACCGTGTCACAGTACGAAGCTAAGTTTGCCGAGTTGTCTCGGTTTGCGTCCCAATTAGTGGATAATGAAGAGAGAATGACGCGGATATTTTTAAGAGGTTTGAAGCCGGAGATACGTCAACATCTTATTTCTCATAAACTATGTTTGTATTCAGATGTTATGAATAGGGCTCAGTTAGTGGAGCGTGATAACGAGTCAACGCAACCAAAAGAGAGCAGTCGGCAAAATGATAATACCAGTGAGAGCAGTCATCGAAGCGGTGACAACAAGCGTTGAGGGAATCAACAGGCCAGAAGTGGTAATCACTTCGGTGGTAATCAGGGCCAAAATAATAAGAAGGGACATTTTAAGAAGAGGAGATTCAACAATGATGGAAAGACGTCAGCACCAGTACCCGTTGTTAAGGAGAACGATCGCCTATCATATACTTCAAATGCGGAGGGGAGGGACACATCAGTCCAAACTGCGTGATGTCATCCAAAGCATGTTATAATTGTGGAAGAGAATGTCACTTAGCTCAATTTTATCGTTTATCGAAGACAAGTTCAGTTAGGATGGAGGCACCAAAGGCCATCCCAGAAAAGTCAAAGCCGATAGTGCAAGGAAGAGCGTTTGTTGTGACCTCCCAGAAAGCAAAGAACCCAAACGAGGTCGTCACGGGTAAGCTTATAATAAACTTAGCGAAGTCTATACCTTATTTGATATCGGTTCTACCCATTCTTTTATTTCTCCTACTTGCGCTCAACGATTAAATTTGACTCCGGAGAAATTAGACTTTGACTTATCTGTGGAAACTCCGTTGGGAGAAACCTTCATTACATCCAATGTTTATAAGTCTTGTTTGGTTCAAATTGGTACCCTCACATTACCTGTCGATCTTATTTCATTGAAAATACTTGCATTTGACGTGATTCTAGGAATTGATTGGTTAACTACTCATCATGAAAAAATTGATTGTTTTCGTAAGGTTGTTAGTTTTCATATTCCTAACCAACCTATTATGCGAATTCAATTAACTAAACCATTAAAATCAATCAATGTCATTTCAAGCCATAAAGTTATTCGTTTATTGAAAAACGGATGTCAGGCTTTCTTAGCTCATGTCACGGATCTAAACAAAAATACGTCAGTTTTGAATGATATTTCTGTTGTTAATAAATTTCCTGACGTATTCCCCGAAGAACTTCATGGCCTACCCCCAGAGCGTGAAATTGAATTTTGTATCGACCTTGAACCCGGTACAAAACCCATTTCCAAAGCCCCTTATCGAATGGCTCCTATTGAACTTCAGGAGTTAAAGACCCAACTGCAGGAATTGTTAGACATTGGCTTTATTCGTCCTAGTACTTCTCCTTGGGGTGCTCCTGTTCTATTCGTGAAGAAGAAAGATGGGAGTATGCGACTTTGTATTGATTATCGGGAGTTGAATCATGTCACCATCAAAAATAGGTACCCATTGCCACGTATTCATGACATGTTTGACCAGTTGCAAGGAGCCAAATTCTTTTCAAAGATTGATCTTCGTTCTGGATATCACCAATTGAATATTAGAACCGATGACATTCCAAAGACGGCTTTCAGAACTCGGTACGGGCATTATGAATTCCTAGTCATGTCCTTTGGATTGACTAATGCTCCTGCTGCCTTCATGGATATGATGAACCGAGTATTCAAGGAATATTTGGATCACTTTGTGGTCGTCTTTATTGATGACATCCTTATTTATTCCAAAAGCCGTGAAGATCATGAGCAACACTTGAGGCTAATACTCCAAAAGCTTCGTGAATACAAGCTTTATGCCAAGTTGAAGAAATGCGAGTTCTGGCTTGAGGAAGTAGCATTCCTTGGGCACGTGGTATCAAGTCATGGAATATCTGTTGACCCAGCAAAGATTGAAGCTATTCAAAGCTGGGAGCAACCTAAATCAGTGACCGAAGTACGTAGCTTTCTCGGTTTAGCTGGTTATTATCGGAGATTCGTGGAAGGATTTTCTCGAATCGCTACTCCATTAACTCAGCTGACTCGAAAAGATACAAAGTTCGGTTGGAGCGAGGAATGTGAAAAGAGTTTTCAAGAACTCAAGAGGAGACTCATTTCAGCACCTGTTCTGACAATACCATCTGGCTCGGAGGGATTTGTCATCTACAGTTATGCTTCGGGCAAAGGGTTGAATGTGTTCTCATGCAACATGGGAAAGTCATAGCCTATGCCTCACGACAACTCAAAGAATATGAGAGGAATTATCCTACTCATGATCTAGAGTTGGCAGCTGTTGTTTTGGCACTAAAGATTTGGAGGCATTACTTGTATGGGGAGAAAGTGGAGATCTTTACGGATCATAAAAGCCTCAAATATTTCTTCACTCAAAAGGAACTCAACATGCGACAACGACGTTGGCTTGAATTGTTAAAAGATTATGATCATACCATCCAATACCATCCTAGATAAGCAAACGTGGTAGCTGATGCATTGAGTAGAAGATCATATGCAAGTGCGAATGCGATATTGTCAACGCAAAGGCCCATTTTGTGTGACTTGCAAAGGATGGAGATAGAGTTAAAGACTCCAGAGACCCATGTGATGATGGCGAATATACGAGTAGAACCGACTTTAATTGATAAAGTTAAAACTGCTCAAGCTACAGACCTATAGCTGATACATATGAGGAAGAAAGTGCAAGAAGGTGCTATGCCGGAAGCAAGAATCGATGAAGAAGAAATACTTCGAGTCAACTCCAAACTTTGTGTTCCTAACGACCCTGATTTAAAGTATAAAATCATGATGGAGGCGCACAATACACCGTTTGTAATCCATCTTGGGAGTACCAAAATGTATCATGATCTTCGACATACATTTTGGTGGAGCAATATGAAGAGAGAGATAGCGCTGTTTATCTCAAGGTGTCTAACTTGTCAACGAGTCAAGGCAGAGCATCAAGTACCAAAAGGTCCATTGTAACCACTTGAAATCCCAGAATGGAAGTGGGAGCACATTACCATGGATTTCGTTACCGGTCTTCCTAAGGTTTCTCAAGGTATAGATGCGATTTGGGTCATTGTTGATAGATTGACCAAGTCTGCTCATTTCTTACCGATACGAGAAACTTATACACTTGAACGTCTTGCTCATATGTATATAAACGAGAATGTAAGACTGCATGGTATGCCAGTATCCATAGTTTCTGATCGAGACCCAAGATTCACTTCACGATTTTGGGTTAGTTTGCAAAAAGCAATGGGCACGAATTTACGATTTAGTTCGGCATATCATCCTCAGACGGACGGACAATCAGAGAGGACTATTTAAACTCTGAAAGATTTATTAAGACTCTGTGTCCTTGACTTTAAGGGAAGTTGGGATAAGTTCTTACCATTGGTAGAGTTTTCCTACAACAACAGTTATCAAGCAAGCATTGGCATGGCTCCATTCGAGGCGTTGTATGGAAGAAAGTGTCGTTCTCCAGTATGTTGGGATGAGGTGGGTGAAACAACGTTGTTGGGACCGGAGTTGGTACGTATGACTACGAAAAAGATTCAAACGATCCGACAATGTATAAAAACCTCACAAGATCGACAAAAGAGTTATGTTGATCTTCATCGAAAGGACGTGAAATTTGATATAGGAGATCATGTGTTTTTACGAGTTGCTCCGTGGAAAGGAGTTACGAGATTTAGAAAAAGAGGAAAGCTCAATCCTCGATTCATCGGCCCATTTTCAATCCTCGATCGAGTAGGAACTGTGGCCTATAGACTCGCTTTACCGCCAAGTATGTCTCGTGTTCATAACGTTTTTCACATATCCATGTTACGTAAATATGTGGAAGACCCGAACCACATTATTGAGTTAGAACCAGACGAAATAGCGGAAGATTTGACGTATGAAGAGGTTCATGTTCAAATCTTGGATAAGAAGGAATATATTCTACGCTCCAAGGTTATACCTCAAGTCAAAGTTTTATGGAGAAACCACGATGTTGAGGAAATGACTTGGGAATTAGAATCTGAAATGAAATCAAGGTATCCTTACCTCTTTGACATACCAGGTACGCACCCTAATTTCGAGGGTGAAATTTCATAAGAAGGGGAGGTTGTAAGACCCCAACTTTTTGAATAAAGATGAATTTTCTATAAATATTATTTTTGAATATTATGGAGTAAATTTGATATAATGTTATAGTTGTGGGTAATATTTATAAATTTTGTAAAGTACGTAAGTTGTTATATAATATTCGATTGGTCGGGGAATATTCTTTTTATCGGAGAATATTCGTACAACGGCAAAATCATTGATGGACCCCACAATGGAATTATTGTCGGATTGAGAAAACAACAAAAATATTTTATTAAAAATAACGGCGGAAGTTTTACCGTTAATACTATTGAACTACTCGGTAGTAAAAGCACAGTAATACGCGTGGTTGCATAGTAGCACACGGTATTGATTATTGATGCTTACGTGAGAAGTCACTCAGTTTTGTTCAATTATTGCTACAGTAATTGCTGCATAATATCTCACGTTATTTGATTCAATTATTTTCAATATTTTATATATTATTAAATCAATAATTGAGACGACAAAGTTATTAATATTATTATTTGTAATATTAACGATGTCTAGAAGTTCTGTCAAGGAGAGGTTTGGTCATCTAATTGAGCGCCAATAGGGAGAAATCCTTATTGGAAAGCCCCCTCTTTCCTGAGAATGACCTGGTCGATTAATATTGTGAATTATAATAATGATGATGAATGTTGTTAAAAATATTGAGGGGTTTTTATGAAGTATTTGATGTAAATTTTGTTTATTTACCCATTTTTTAAAATATAATAATCGGTATAAATTATTATATATATATATATATATATATATATATATATATATATATATATATATATATATAAGATGGAGGCCCATGGGTGGAATAAGTGGAGAGCATTATGGGAACCAAAATGAATTGGTTGGCATGGAAAGTCAGGAGTGCTTTATTAAGTTTATTTTATATATATAAGTTTTGTATATATATATATAAAGGCTTGTGATAAGAATCTGGAGGTGGGATGTTGATTCACGGGGTTGTAACCCGTGAATGATAATGCGATTATATATATAATATATTTTATTAGTTTTATTTTATTATATTATAAATAGAATATATTATATTTTATTGTAAACCAATCTGGACCGTCCTTTTAAAAGTAAATCAATCTGGACCGTTCATGAATTAGTTACTATGCAGTCTATTCTTCTATAAATAGATGCTTATTCCTTCATTATTTCTTACGAATTCACTGAAACTCTAGAGATAGAAATTATAGAGAAACTATAAAAAAGTATTCTGCTACTTCCTTACTCTTATATCCAGTTTCTTTTACGGTAAGGGGTGTTATTCTTTCTTATTCATGAAGAGAACTGTTGTTATTCCATTTCTTATTATTCTGTTGGAATAACCTGTATACGCTGTCTACCCTATACTTGGTGACATTCTTCTATTATTATGTTGGAACATCCTGTTTGTGTGTGTTACACCGGACCTGGTTCCGTCTTTATTATTATTCTGTTGGAACATCATGCCTGTGTGTTTTACACCGGACCTGGTTTCGTCTTTATTATTATTCTGTTGGAACATCTTGTCTGTGTGTTTTACACCAGACCTGATTCCGTCTTTATTATTCTGTTGGAACATCCTGTTGGTGCAAATTTTGCCTGACCTGGTTCCGTTATTATTATTCTGTTGGAATAACCTGTCTATGCAAAGTACCGCATGTATGGTGATTTTTTTTGTTATTCCATTCTTTATTATACTTAGTTGGTTAAAGTTTTGACTTCTATACTCTATGAAATTAGTTGAATA
Organism: Panax notoginseng; assembly: GCA_016801055.1. NCBI lineage: Eukaryota > Viridiplantae > Streptophyta > Magnoliopsida > Apiales > Araliaceae > Panax > Panax notoginseng. The sequence goes on from CM029016.1 coordinate 112,032,062, forward strand.
TCCTTGATATTTGCGCTTCATTCAGTATCTTTTCATGGAAATATTCTTCTGAGCATTCTTGAAGTTTACTGCACAAAGCAGTATCATATAGACAACTTGGACATTATTAGTTCATGAATAAATTAATTCTTGAACTTGTTTTATTGAATTCTTATATAATTGTCATTATCCTCATGTTTATATTTTGTTGAAAGTCATATGTGGCCTGTAGTGCATAGATGGACTTGGGTATGATTATGACCAGGGATTATTCGGTGTAATCATGACCGTAATGTTACAAATGATGTGGTAAAAGTCCTCATTGGCCCGTAGTGCATTGATGGACAGTTGTTAGCATGATCATGACTATTAATGAATACACAAATATTCTTGGCCTGTAGTGCATGGATAATTGTGGTCGTGATACTAAAGAATATCCTTGTCCGTAGTGCAAGGGTGATTCGATGATGTGGATTATTTATTAAGCTGAGTCTCAGTGATAACAGTGATGAAAAACCTTTTAAATTATAAAAGATAGTAGATTTTATTTTCTACTTGACTCTTTTAATGGATTGCTTGTTCCGCTGCAGTTAAACTTGATGTCTATTGTATTTTATCAGTTTAACATTGTTGAAGACTAATGATAATTTATTTTGCATTATCTTAGTCATAATATTTCTTATTGGGCTAGTTGAGTTCACCCTTTCTTTCACTGTTCTCTTCAGGAAATGAGAATATAGCTGGGACGAGTCGGGGAACAGAGTGATGGTCCAGAGGATAGCATTAGTAGTCCTCACTATTCTGTGAAATAGTGTGATAATAATTGTAATGAGGACTCCTTTTGAGTTTGTATACTCTCTAGTAGACAATATTTATATTCAAACTCACAGTTTATGTTTTGTCGTATTGTACACGACAGTTGTATAATTAAGTTGTATTTGTATTTTGTACCATGTATTTGACAACTCAAAATAGGTGATGTATACCTATTTTGGGGGCGTCATAATATCCCTGCTGATGATTCTATCCATACCAAGGTAGCTGAAGCTGACGATTTTGCCCTTACTGAGGCATCTGCTGATAACCCCTGTTCTGATTCTGTCCACGCCACTGCCCCTGCTGGCCACCACGGTTCCTATTCCACTGACCACCCTGACTTCTCCCATGCTGAACTGGAGTTTGACCCTACTGGTCATCTCTGTCCCTCTTTCGACTCCCTTCCGGTTTAGAAGATCGAAAGTCCTGTCGCTCCATCTCAATATTTTTGGCCACATTTACTACAGCCGACACATCTGCAAACTTGTTGTTTATAAGATGTTGGCGATACCTATAATGAATTCGCCACTTGAACTTCTCTACCTGTTCTGCCGCCGTCCCTGCTTTGGTTCCCGGAAAGCCTGCCAACCTGGTGAACCTCGTCATGAAATCCGTGATGGACTCATCATCTTTCTACCGAATCGACAGATACTCTCTAGCATAGGCTTCTTTATCCGCAGCTGGGAAGTACTGCAGATAAAAGACCTCACAAAACTCTACCCAGCTAAGTGCCTCAACATAACCATCACCCTTTGTCACTTTCATCACTTTCCACCACCTCTGTGCATCCCCTTCTAGCTTGTAAGCTGCAAGCAACACTTTCTAATTATCTGAGCACCCCAACACATCAAAGATCTTCTCTAGGTGAGCAATCCAATTCTCTGCATCAATTGGAGTAGGAGCTGAACTGAATGCATATGGTTTCTGCTTCTGAAACCTTTCCAACCAAACATACATTGGAACCACCTGCTGAGTATAACCATCTACATTCCCTTCCTCTTCGTTTGCTTGTGGACCATTTTTTCCAGGGTTCTCCTGCTCAGGAATTTCTGGTGGCGGCTGCTGCATTGCCTATACAACCTGTGCCACCAACTGAGGTAAAGCCTGATTCACCGCCTGATTCACCAAGGTAGCCAATTGAGCATTAATCTGATCATTAGGTTGCTCATTGGGCTGACCCTCACCTCTTCCCCTATTGTTACCTCGCCTCCCAACAACTCTGGCAAATCTACGAGCCATCTAAAAAAGAGATCACGAATAGATAACAAAGCAGATTAGAGACAGATTTGAATATAGTTGATATAATAGCTGAACAGAAAATCAAACGGAACAGAAACCTAACCCAGAAGTCTACCCACAACTCACAGGTCAAACCTAAATAGGTTTTCTGCAAGAAAGAACCTAAGCTCTGATACCAACTCTGTAATACCCCCTTTCCGAAATAGAAAGATAGGTTACTCAAAACATAACAAAATGATGAATATATAACAAAACTCTAATCCACAAAAGAATAATCTCTTACTGATTAAATGTCTTAGAACAAACCATAATAAATGTCACACTGGCTCAAACCACAATCTGAAATAACTATTACAACTCTAAATAAATTAATGTATCATAGCCTAACAAAATATATCAAAACTATTGGATAGAAGGGAGCTCTTGTCACACTTGCCCTTGATCCCCCTGATTACCTGCCGGAAGAAAAACACAGCATGAGCCAAATGCCTAGTACGGATATAGAATACAAATAATGAATCGAAATAACTAACTCAATTAAATGAAATGAAACGAAACGAACTGAAACGAAACGAACAAAACTAACACGACAAAATAATAGGCTGAATCTAATGGCTGGATGTTATTTCATACCGAGCTCAGAATAAAATAGAATATACCTTGCCACACAGGCAAGTCAAATAATGTCACACATGCAAATCAAATAATGCCACACAGGCAAGTCACACACATTGGACTGCTAATCCAATGCATGTAAAATCGGAAGGTGTGTTTGACACAAATATCACCATTCCACAGAACAGAACAGAACAAAAACTAGGGTCGACCCATACGCCTCCCACAACAAAACACCAAATGGCCAACTCCCACCGGAGCACAAAACAGAGACGACGTGGACTGATCACACCGCCACGGAAGGTGTCATGCCTCGGTGGCAAGAGGACATGCTTGTGGTACCCCCACAGGTGGTTATAGCTCAGGTATACCCTACGGTATTATAACAAAATATAATGTCACAACACCTGTGACACAATATCAACACAAAGGGGTTCTAATGTGTACATGTTAAATCAAACGAATCATCAACACAAGCCTCCAAAAATACTAAACTGCACTTTACTACAAGATCAAAATAAATATATAGACATGTTACACTAGTCTAAAGAGTACAAATAGGAGTTCCAACTATGAACGCCAAACGAAACTATAACAATGAATTTGATAAGGAATAATTATGAGAGGTAATACAAAAAAATTTTAAACGAGTAGCAAAACGAACGAATTAAAATTAAAAGAATCTCGGTAAAAGAGTACGGAATCCGTACCTGAATTAAGCAATGTAATACCCAAAGATTATATTCCAAATATAACTCCTTAAATTCCCTCCGTTCGAACTAATTAAACAAAATAATAATAAATATAAGTTACTTAATATCTATAATATATAATAACATGAATTTATTTCCTACTTTACATCATTTTTATGATACAAATTCCAATTAAATTATAATTGATGTTTTAATCATTTCTATTATTTTATATATATATATATATATATATATATATATATATATATATATATATATATATATATATATATAATGTGACGCCCCCAAAATAGGTATACAACACCCATTCTGAGTCGCCAAAATACATGGTACAGAAACAACTACATCTTTATTATTACAACACAAGAACTGTGAGTTTAAATACAAATATTGTCATTTAGACAATATCCACACTCAAATAAGTCCTCATTACAATTATTGATACATTATTTCACAAAAATGGTGAGGACTACTAAAGTAACTTCTAGAACCATCATTCCATACCCCGACTAGTACTCGCTACATTCTCGCCTCCTGAGAAAAATGGAACAAAAAGAAAAATGGTGAGCTCAACTAGCCCAGTAAAGAACATTATGACTAAGATAATACAGAACAAATTATCGTTAGTCTTCAACAGGGAAAAATCTAATAGAATACAATAGACAACAAGTTTTAAATCAATAACTGCAGCGGAAACAGCAAACCATTAGAAGAGTCAAGTAGAGAATGAGTTCTACTATCTTCTAAGATTTAAAAGTCCATCATCAATATTTTATCCCTGTAACAACAATCAATAACCATCTTTAATCAAATATTCATCTTTGCACTACAGGCCAAAGATATTCATTTGTATCACCAGTCGGTCATGTTCATCTCAACACCTGTTCATCTTTGCACTACGGGCCAAAGATATTCATCAGTTAATCATTCATCTTTGCACTACGGGCCAAAGATATTCAGTAATATCATCATTTAGGACTGAGGATGATGAAAAATATCTTAAAAAAACGAATCCAGTGAAACAAAATAACAAATATTAAGGATTCGTATTTCGATTTATCCATGTCCAAAAATACCTTATAATTATTCATAGTGAAGTAGAATTCAAGAATGATCAAAACATGGATACAATCAAAGCTAGTACCCAGAATAGATATTTTGGACGAAAAGAAGAAAATTTTATTTTTCGGTGAATAGTAACTCGTGAATAGTAACTCATGAATAGTAACCCCGACGTGAAAAGTTTTAAATTTGATAAAAATTTCCAACCAATATTTCGGTATAATGATATTGAAGAAATAATATCATTTTTGAATAAAATAACATCCCTTACCTCGTAAAGACAGTACTTCTGGTCGGAATACCGGTATAAGGCTGAAAGACACTTGCTCTGATGAATAGAAACTCTCAAAGTATCTAAATACTCACAAAATACACTCAATAATCTAGAGAGAGAAAGAGAGAAAACTTGTTTCTGGTGTGATTTTCAATTCTAACTTAGCCCTCTATTTATAGGAAAATGTTAGCACGCCGAAGCAGACTTAACCTGCAACCTGATGGCTTTACCTGCTACTATTCCCACCCACCACATTTGAATAAAAATCTCAGCACATTTCTTCACCAACCAAGAGTGGGGCCCACCAATTCTAGAATTTTCTACCAAAATGATTAACTCCGAAAATTCAACAATTTCTGAACCAGTCATCTCGTAAAATTCATAATAAATCATACGTTCATTTTTAACGGTTCAAAATTTGTGGACATATACTCAACTTATATATGTATAACATATCCAAAAATTACCACAATCCAACGGTCGGATTAAAAATTATAACCCCCGCAAAATATCTCAAAAACCCTGATTTTTAATACCTCCATTCCGACAAAAATACTGATAAAAACCTCAACATTAACTCCTTCATTTTTAACCACAAAAATATATCCCTCATTTATATCCACAAAAATAAATATTTCCTTATCATATGAATCAATAATTAATTATTCACAAATAATATTACAGAATCACATTTATGACAACCAGGCCGTTCCCAGGAAAGAGGGGGCTTTCCAATAAGGATTTCTCCTTACTGGCGCGCAATTAGATGACCAAACCTCTCCTTAGACAGAACTTTCTAGACATTGCCAATAATGTTATCTAATAATATTATTCAAATAATATGAATTATTGATCTGATAATGGGAAATACTGTGTAGTGACAATTATTGAAACAACAGTAATATAAAATATCAACGCAGCAATTATTGAATCAATAAAATAAAATACTGAACAGTAATTACTGTAACCATTATTGAGTAGTGCCTTCTTACGTAAGAATCAATAATTGGTGCAATTCAGTGTGCTACTGTGTAACAACGCGTATTACTGTGTTTTAACCACCGGGTATTCCAACAGTATTAACGGTAACAACTACGCCGTTATTAATAAAAAACATATACTTGTCGTTTTCTTCATCTAATCGCTTTCCGTTATGGGGCCCACAAAAGACTGCGCCGTCGTACGAATATTCCCCGACAGGAAGAATATTCCACGACCAAACGAATATTCCCCGACAACAATGAATATTTTATAACCACCTGCTTATTTGAAATATTTACGCATTTTACCCATAACTAACCTCATTAATCAATTTAACACTTACTATTTCAAAATAATAAATAGAGGGAATTTAAATTTCATTTATTAATAATTTGGGGTCTTACAACCTCCCCTCCTTATGAAATTTCGTCCTCGAAATTGACGTACGTACCTGGTGTTTCGAAAAGATGAGGATACCTCGCTTTCATTTTCGTTTCCAACTCCCAGGTCATTTCCTCAATAGCATGGTTTCTCCACAAAACTTTAACTTGTGGTATGACCTTCGTGCGTAGGACATGCTCCTTTCTATCCAAGATCTTGACAGGTACCTCTTCGTACGTTAAGTCTTCAGCTATCTCGTCCGGTTCTAACTCAATAACGTGGTCTGGGTCTTTCACATATTTACGTAACACAGATATATGAAAAACATTATGAACACGAGACATACTTGGAGGTAACGCGAGTCTATAGGCCACATTTCCTACTCGGTCAAGAATCTGAAATGGACCAATAAATCGTGGATTGAGCTTTTCTCTCTTTCCAAATCTTGTAACTCCTTTCCATGGAGCCACACGCAACAATACATGATCCCCAATGTCAAATTCCACGTCCTTTCGATGAAGATCCGCATAACTCTTTTGTCGATCCTGTGCCGTTTGTATACGTTGTCGAATCGTTTGGATCTTCTCTGTAGTCATGCGTACCAACTCTGGTCCCAACAATGTTGCTTCACCCACCTCGTCCCAGCATACTGGAGAGCGACACTTTCGTCCATATAATGCTTCAAATGGGGCCACACCTATACTTGCCTGATAACTGTTATTGTAAGAGAATTCCACCAATGGTAGGTACTTATCCCAACTCCCTTTGAAATCTAGGACACAAAGTCTTAATAGATCTTCAAGAGTTTGAATAGTCCTCTCTGATTGTCCGTCCGTTTGAGGATGGTATGCCGAACTAAATCGTAAATCTGTGCCCATAGCTTTTTGCAAGCTAACCCAAAATCTTGAAGTGAATCTTGGGTCACGATCCGAAACTATGGATACTGGCATGCCATGCAGTCTCACAATCTCATCTATGTATATACGAGCAAGACGTTCAAGGGAATAAGTCTCCCGTATCGGCAAGAAATGAGCAGACTTGGTTAATCTATCAATAATAACCCAAATAGCATTTATGCTTTGAGAAACCGTGGGAAGACCCGTAACGAAATCCATGGTAATGTGTTCCCACTTCCATTTCGGAATCTCAAGTGGTTGCAATGGACCCTTTGGTACTTGATGTTCCGCCATTACACGTTGACAAGTTAAACACCTCGAGATAAACTTTGCAATCTCTCTCTTCATATTATTCCACCAAAATGTATGTCGTAGATCACGATACATTTTGGTACTTCCAGGATGGATTGCAAATGGTGTATTGTGTGCTTCCATCATGATCTTGTACTTCAAATCAGAATTGTTAGGAACACAGAGTCTAGAGTGGACTCGAAGTATTCCTTCTTCATCGATTCTTGCTTTGGAATAGAACCTTCTTGCACTTTCTTCTTCATACGCATCAGCTCTATGTCCGTAGCTTGAGCAGCTTTAACTTTATCGATTAAAGTCGGTTCTACTCGTATATTTGATATCATCATGTGGGTACTTGGAGCCTTCATCTCTATCTCCATCCTTTGCAAGTCATACAAAATGGGCCTTTGTGTTAACAACATTGCACTCGTACCCGCATATGATCTTCTACTCAATGCGTCAGCTACTACGTTTGCTTTTCCAGGATGATATTGGATGGTATGATCGTAATCTTTCAACAGCTCGAGCCAACGTCGCTGCCGCATGTTGAGTTCCTTTTGGGTGAAGAAATATTTGAGGCTTTTATGATCTGTATAGATCTCCACTTTCTCCCCATACAGGTAGTGTCTCCAGATCTTCAACGCGAAAACTACTGCTGCCAACTCCAAATCATGAGTAGGATAATTCCTCTCATATTCTTTGAGTTGTCGCGAGGCATAGGCTATGACTTTCCCATGTTGCATGAGAACACATCCTAACCCTTTGCCTGAAGCATCACTGTAGATAACAAATCCATCCGAACCAGATGGTATTGTCAGAACAGGTGCCGAAATGAGTCTCCTCTTAAGCTCTTGAAAACTCTTCTCGCATTCCTCGCTCCATACGAATTTGATATCTTTCCGAGTTAGCTGAGTTAACGGGGTAGCGATTCGAGAAAACCCTTCCACGAATCTTCGATAATAACCAGCTAAGCCTAGAAAGCTACGTACTTCGGTCACCGTCTTTGGTTGCTCCCAACTTTGTATTGCTTCAATCTTCGCCGGGTCAACAGATACTCCATGTTTTGACACCACGTGCCCTAGGAAAGCTACTTCCTCAAGCCAGAACTCGCATTTCTTCAACTTAGCATATAACTTGTTTTCACGCAGCCTTTGGAGTACCAGCTTCAAATGATGCTCATGATCTTCACGGCTTTTGGAATATATGAGGATGTCATCAATAAAGACAACAACGAACTGATCCAAATAATCCTTGAATACTCGGTTCATCATATCCATGAAAGCCGCAGGAGCATTAGTCAATCCAAAAGACATGACTAGGAATTCATAATGTCGTACCGAGTTCTGAAGGCAGTCTTTGGAATATCCTCAGTTTTAACCTTCAGCTGATGATATCCAGAACGAAGATCGATCTTTGAAAAGAATTGTGCTCCTTGTAACTGGTCAAACAGGTCATCAATACGAGGTAGCGGATACCTATTCTTAATAGTGACATGGTTTAATTCCCGGTAATCAATACAAAGTCGCATACTCCCGTCTTTCTTCTTTACAAATAAAACAGGAGCACCCCAAGGAGATGTACTAGGACGAATGAAACCGATGTCCAACAACTCTTGTAGTTGGACCTTTAACTCCTGAAGTTCAATAGGAGCCATTCGATATGGGGTTTTAGAAATGGGCTTTGTACCAGGTTCAAGATCAATAAAGAATTCAATTTCTCATTCCGGGGGTAGACCGGGAAGTTCTTCAGGAAATACGTCAGGAAAGTCAATAACAACAGGAATATTATTCAAATTTGACGTGTCTTTATTCAAATCCATAACATGGGCTAAGAAAGCTTGACATCCGTTTTTTAATAAACGAATGGCTTTATGGCTTGATATAACAGTGATTGATTTTAATGGCTTAGTTGTTTGAATTCGTACAACAGGTTGGTTAGGAATATGAAAACTAACAACCTTACGAAAACAATCAATTTTGGCATGATGAGTAGTTAGCCAATCAATCCCTAAAATCACATCAAAAGCAAGTATCTTTAAAGAGATAAGGTCAACAGGTAAGGTGATGGTGCCAACTTGGATCACACAAGATTTATAAACAGTGGATGTGATGAAAGTTTCTCCTAACGGAGTCTCCACAGATAAATCAAAGTCTAACTTCTCCGGAGTCAAGTTTAAACGTTGAGCACAAGCAGGAGAGATAAAAGAATGGGTAGAACCGGTATCTAATAAGGTATAAACTTCGCATGAATTTATGATTAGCTTACCCGTGATTACCTCGTTTGGGTTCCTCGCATGTTTACCAGTCACGACAAACGCTCTTCTAGGAACCGTTGACTTTATCTTTTCTGGGACAGCTTTTTGAGTCACCATCCCCGCTGGACTTGGTTTTGCTATAGTGCAATCTCGAGCGATATGTCCTTCCTTTCCACAATTATAACATACCTTAAACTGTTGTGGGCAGTTTGGGCTGATATGTCCTTCTTTTCCGCACTTATAGCATATAATCGGTGGTCGTTCTCCTCCCTTGGAACCAGTTGCTGCTGGTGCTGACGTCTTCGTATTGTCATTGTTGAATCTCCTCTTTTTAAAATCTCCTCCCGACTCGCTTCTTCTATTTTCATAAACACGATTACCACTAGAGTGGTTGCCGTTCTTGTCTGTATTTTTCTTTCTCCGCTGGTTATCATTGTTCTGATGACTGCTGTCACCGATATGATCCTGGTTGTGGTCCCTCAGTTGACCGTACTCATTATCTCGCTCTAATAATTGAGCCCTGTTGACAACATCTGAATAGAGAGAAAATTTATGAGAAATGAGATATTGACGTATGCCAGGTTTCAAACCTCTCAAAAACATCCTCGTCATACGTTCCTCATTCTCCACCAAATGAGGTGCAAACCTGGACAACTCTGCAAACCTCGCCTCGTACTGAGACACCGTCATGTTATTCTGCTCCAGTCTAATAAACTCTACCTCCTTCATATGACGAATACTTTCAGGAAAGTACTTGTCATTGAACAGTTTCTGAAATGTCTCCCAAGACATGCTGAGTGCGGTTGGATGGGTACGCTTCACAGACTCCCACCAGTAATCTGCCTCGCCACGGAACATAAAGGTGGCGAATGGAACCTTCTGTTCCTCCGTGCATCCCAAGACATCGAATATCTTGGTAATTTGCTTGACCCACGTTTCCGCCATGATCGGATCCGGCTTTCCCTTAAATTCTGGTGGTCCCAATTCTTTGAACTGTTTGGCTGTGACAAACCGTGAATTGCTATCATTTTCTCCTGTATTTTGAACACGAGTCTCCCTCGTCTGGTTTTGCATGAATTGCAAAAAACTTCTAAACATTCCATCATTCATCATCTGCTCATTGGTGTTGTTCACAGGAGGAACATTGCCAGCCTGTTGCACGTTCTCCTCGTTGGTAAGCACCGGTGTCTCCACGGTCTCATTTACTCCACTGTTAATATTCTCAGTCGACATTCTCAAATACTGCCATAAAACAAGGGTTAATTAAATAAATTAACAAATCACATAATACCCCTATATTATGACTGACCAATAAATAAGCTTAGGTAGGACACACTAGCGAAGGATTTATTCGTCTCTCCCCTCCTAGTTCTATTCTCCGATCTCCGCCAGAGATCATATCCCTAAGCTCTGATACCAACTGTGACGCCCCCAAAATAGGTATACAACACCCATTCTGAGTCGCCAAAATACATGGTACAGAAACAACTACATCTTTATTATTACAACACAAGAACTGTGAGTTTAAATACAAATATTGTCATTTAGACAATATCCACACTCAAATAAGTCCTCATTACAATTATTGATACATTATTTCACAAAAATGGTGAGGACTACTAAAGTAACTTCTAGAACCATCATTCCATACCCCGACTAGTACTCGCTACATTCTCGCCTCCTGAGAAAAATGGAACAAAAAGGAAAATGGTGAGCTCAACTAGCCCAGTAAAGAACATTATGACTAAGATAATACAGAACAAATTATCGTTAGTCTTCAACAGGGAAAAATCTAATAGAATACAATAGACAACAAGTTTTAAATCAATAACTGCAGCGGAAACAGCAAACCATTAGAAGAGTCAAGTAGAGAATGAGTTCTACTATCTTCTAAGATTTAAAAGTCCATCATCAATATTTTATCCCTGTAACAACAATCAATAACCATCTTTAATCAAATATTCATCTTTGCACTACAGGCCAAAGATATTCATTTGTATCACCAGTCGGTCATGTTCATCTCAACACCTGTTCATCTTTGCACTACGGGCCAAAGATATTCATCAGTTAATCATTCATCTTTGCACTACGGGCCAAAGATATTCAGTAATATCATCATTTAGGACTGAGGATGATGAAAAATATCTTAAAGAAAACGAATCCAGTGAAACAAAATAACAAATATTAAGGATTCGTATTTCGATTTATCCATGTCCAAAAATACCTTATAATTATTCATAGTGAAGTAGAATTCAAGAATGATCAAAACATGGATACAATCAAAGCTAGTACCCAGAATAGATATTTTGGACGAAAAGAAGAAAATTTTATTTTTCGGTGAATAGTAACTCGTGAATAGTAACTCGTGAATAGTAACTCATGAATAGTAACCCCGACGTGAAAAGTTCCAAATTTGATAAAAATTTCCAACCAATATTTCGGTATAATGATATTGAAGAAATAATATCATTTTTGAATAAAATAACATCCCTTACCTCGTAAAGACAGTACTTCTGGTCGGAATACCGGTATAAGGCTGAAAGACACTTGCTCTGATGAATAGAAACTCTCAAAGTATCTAAATACTCACAAAATACACTCAATAATCTAGAGAGAGAAAGAGAGAAAACTTGTTTCTGGTGTGATTTTCAATTCTAACTTAGCCCTCTATTTATAGGAAAATGTTAGCACGCCGAAGCAGACTTAACCTGCAACCTGATGGCTTTACCTGCTACTATTCCCACCCACCACATTTGAATAAAAATCTCAGCACATTTCTTCACCAACCAAGAGTGGGGCCCACCAATTCTAGAATTTTCTACCAAAATGATTAACTCCGAAAATTCAACAATTTCTGAACCAGTCATCTCGTAAAATTCATAATAAATCATACGTTCATTTTTAACGGTTCAAAATTTGTGGACATATACTCAACTTATATATGTATAACATATCCAAAAATTACCACAATCCAACGGTCGGATTAAAAATTATAACCCCCGCAAAATATCTCAAAAATCCTGATTTTTAATACCTCCATTCCGACAAAAATACTGATAAAAACCTCAACATTAACTCCTTCATTTTTAACCACAAAAATATATCCCTCATTTATATCCACAAAAATAAATATTTCCTTATCATATGAATCAATAATTAATTATTCACAAATAATATTACAGAATCACATTTATGACAACCAGGCCGTTCCCAGGAAAGAGGGGGCTTTCCAATAAGGATTTCTCCTTACTGGCGCGCAATTAGATGACCAAACCTCTCCTTAGACAGAACTTTCTAGACATTGCCAATAATGTTATCTAATAATATTATTCAAATAATATGAATTATTGATCTGATAATGGGAAATACTGTGTAGTGACAATTATTGAAACAACAGTAATATAAAATATCAACGCAGCAATTATTGAATCAATAAAATAAAATACTGAACAGTAATTACTGTAACCATTATTGAGTAGTGCCTTCTTACGTAAGAATCAATAATTGGTGCAATTCAGTGTGCTACTGTGTAACAACGCGTATTACTGTGTTTTAACCACCGGGTATTCCAACAGTATTAACGGTAACAACTACGCCGTTATTAATAAAAAACATATACTTGTCGTTTTCTTCATCTAATCGCTTTCCGTTATGGGGCCCACAAAAGACTGCGCCGTCGTACGAATATTCCCCGACAGGAAGAATATTCCATGACCAAACGAATATTCCCCGACAACAATGAATATTTTATAACCACCTGCTTATTTGAAATATTTACGCATTTTACCCATAACTAACCTCATTAATCAATTTAACACTTACTATTTTAAAATAATAAATAGAGGGAATTTAAATTTCATTTATTAATAATTTGGGGTCTTACATATAAAACGTAACTTGATTTTTTTAAATGCCTGTGTACATATATATATAATAGAATTATTGATTTGTCTCTCTCTCTCTCTCTTTATATATATATATATATATATATATATATATATATATATATATATACAATGCTCCATATTCAATACCATCATGCTACGAATTTTATATATATATAGAATTAACCACTCAACACACACATGGCCTTATATATAATAACCCACTCAACACACATGACTATATATATGAGTTAGGCATCTAAATTTCAGAAGATCAAAAATCAAGACTTCATAATACACAATATTCAATATACAGATAAAAGAAAAGTACCTATTTTATTTTCTGATCTTTACTGCCGCCATTTCTCTTCTATTTCTTTCTGCCTCACGCCCAATTATTTTTCTTTTCAAACAAAACTACTTAACATAGGGTTAGGTTTTAGATATTTATTTATTAATTACTTTTTATATTTTACTAACTCTCCTAATTTTGATAGAATTTTAATTTGACCCACATATAAAATAAACTAGATTAGTTTTATGGCCCAATTTTATCAACTCAATTTATTCATCATTTATTACTACTTATTAGCCTAAAAGTAAATGACTAGTTTGACCCAAATAAAAGACAAAGTACAATTAATATAATTTAAAACAAAATAATTTTATTATTTAATATTTTTTTCTGGGTATTACAAACTAGATACAAGAGCTTGCTCAATAGTAAGAATAAACTTGCACTATGTAATAAATGAACTATCTCAACGAAAGGGTATAGTTAAAAAACTTGCTCAATTGTAAAAGTAGAATTAGAGAACTTGCTCAATGTAAAGAGATAAGTTTAGAAACTTGCTCAATCAAAAGAATGAAGTTACACAATATAATAATAGAACTAACTCAACGAAAGTGTAGAGTTAGAAAACTTGATTCAAGCGTAAGTTAAATATTAAAACTCACGTTCACCTATACACAATATTAAAACCACAACATCTATTAGACATACTAATATTCACTTTTCAATGTAAAACGCATTACTAGCTAAACTTGTTATTTTAGCACAAGTCTTATGCTACCATATATATTTCAGAATTTCCAAGTGTTAATATCACAACACTTATCTAACATTCATTGTATAATCTAAGTTACGCATAACACGTTCGTCACTTACTAATCACTTTTACAACTTTGAATTTACAATCCACCTAACATGACTCTGTTTAACCTTGTTGTTACATGATTCTCACATTAACCTAACATTAACCTAAGTTACATTGAACATCCAAAGTCTGCATAATTAGCAGACTTCACTGTCTGTGACAGGGTATTGGCGCGGCCGCACTAGTTTTATACTGGATTGCAGCGCGCCCGCGCCAAGAGGCAGCGCGCCCGCGCGATGCATCAGTTTCAGTTTTGCAGAACGTGATTCGACACAGTTTTTTTGGCCAACTAACACGAATTTCACCTACAAAACAGTAATAATAACATGTAAAAATGGTATAGACTATCACAAACATGTTTGCTAATATATTTTACCAATTAGTACAATTTAACAACAACTGAAACTATTTTTGATTTCTCAAATTCCATGTTTTTCATATAAAACTCAATTTTTGATATTCATTTCAAAAATCATCACTGTGAATTCAGTACTTGGCCAAATCACACCATTCAAATTGCGCTATGCTCGTTTCTTAATGAACTAACATAATCAAGCTTCAATTTACAATTTCACATACTAATTGGCCACTACAATTGATACTTTTCATGAACCATATGAAAATATATATACTGACATTATTTTCTTCCTACTGTCAACGAATTTAGCATTCAAATTTCTTGTTTAAACATAAACTCTAGTATTATATCACATATAACCACCATAACTTAGTTACATAACAATAATTCGGAAGAAATAGAATTCACAGAGCATAACAAAACTTTGTCGTGATACTCATAAACACATATAATATCAAAGTTGTGAACATACCTTCAAGTTAGCTTGCACAACCTTGCAATTGCAGACAATTTTCTCAGGTTTCACTCTCAAACTCTCTCAATTCTCTCTATAATTCTCTTAGTCTTAGCAACTAGAATGAAAACACTGATAGCTATAATGCGTAAACTCAACTGATAGACAAGCGTAAAAAATAAATCTGATAATCTTAATACGCCCACTTAATAAAATAACATTTACAAAACTATCGTATATATTATAATTATATCTATTATTTTATTTATTTTATTTAAATTCAAAAATTAGAAATTCAAAAGTCATAAGGTTTTGTTTGGCAAAACCCTTTAATTTTTAAAGAATTAATATATTAAGCCTTGTTTGGCAAAAACTAAATTAAACCCTTTTTAATTTATTTTAATAAACACTTTATTTTATAATTTATAATCACATATTATTTATTTGAATTTCCATATCCAACATTAACCCATTAAATTAATCACATACTATATTTTAATTAAATATAGCATTTTAGCAAATATCACAAAATTATAATTTTCATTATAACTTTATTTAATAATCTAATATACCATCTAAATTATTAAATCAAAACAACAATATAACATCTCATGTTATACTACAATTCTCTGAATTATAAATTAATTTAATTTAGAATATTATCTAATAAATTTAGATTCATAAATATTTACTAACAACCATCACATCAATAAAATATTTATTTCATCAATTCAACAATAGACACATCAAATAAATATTTAATATTACAATTTGAAATTTCGGATCGTTACAGGTTTAAGCAACTAATTCAAGTAATAGATACCGGATAAGTAAGTATAAAACCTACTTATCAACAGTGACGAGAAACAGGGTCGACCAGCAGTACTTAATAAGTACAGGGCATACCGGGCTAATTACCCACTATGTCCGTAAGTTATGACGGTTTGCGGATGAATTTTCATAAAACCTTTGCGAAAATGACAGACAATAGTCTATATAACTCCTCAGCACAATTTTAAAATTTTAATTCTTGTGAGAAATGTATTGGGTAGCATGTGATGATGAGAATGAATGGTGAATGGTGCAAGGTGTAAGGTAGAAGGTATAAGGTAAATTTTGGGGACGAAATTTTTAAAAGAATGGGTGAATGTGACAACCCAAGAATTTGAATATTTATAGAATATTAAAATAATGAATTAATATTAAATAATAAACCTAGACAGAAAATAAGTGAATGAATTTGAGATTTCTGAGAATGAATTTTGTGAATTTAAAATTTCTGTGGTGAATTATTCAGGATTAAGTATATAAGTGAATATGTTCCGTGTATATGGTATTATATGTGTACAGTATGTGGTTAAGGGTCAAGGGTTGACCAAATAACCTATATCAGTGTCAAACCCTAATATTATATTAAGAACATCAACGTTCAGTTAGAAAATTCTTACGATTAATAAGAAACCCTAAAATCGGCTCTGAAAACCCTAATTTTAGTTCCGAGAATTCGAAACCCTAATTCAGAAGATGAAACCCTAATTTAGAAATTCAAAGGCTAAATTTAATGATTTAAGTATTTGTGATTATAAATATAATTAGGGATAACCCTAATTTAATATTTAGAAAATCCTAATTCTTGGGTTATAAACCCTAATGTACAATTATGACCCTAATTGCTAAATTAGCAATTTTAATTAGGAAATAATAATCCTAATTAACAAGCTTGGATTATGATTAGAAAATTTTAATATAATTATAAAATCTTACTTATAATTTAGAAATATTAATTTTCTATTTAGAAAACCTAATTTTTAAATCTTAGAAAATAAATTTTTAGGAACCTTAGGTTTTAACCCTAACACTACTATAAAATCATAAAAAGACAATATTTTAAAGATTACGTTTTTATAAAAAATGTTGTGGTATTTTTTTTATAACGTTTTTTAATAAAATATTGTAGATATATATAAAAAAATGTTATGTATTTATAAGGGGTAATTTTTTTATTTTAAATAGATAATATTTTTTTTAAAAAAAACGTTATCAATATAATAAAACACGGAGCAAAATCCTCTTTTCAAAAATGCTCAAACCCTTCTTTAAAAAACACGGAGGCCTGGATATTGCCGTGCCTTTGTTCTCTTCCCCTTTTCAAAATCCTCAAACCCTAACTCCACCATTTTACTCGTTCGCTAGTTCACAGCTCGCTACTTCTGTCGAATCATTTTGCTAGGGTTACCATTTTTTCAATTTTCTCATCCCGATCGGTGAAACTGTAAATCAAATGAGAAGAAGAAGAGAAGATTGTTAGTGTTTGTTCGAAGAAGACGGTGTTCCAAATGCAGCAGCGCGAGATTCAGGGGATGCTAAAAGCAATCTATAAATTCTCACTCTGTAAGTTGACTTCCCTAGATTGTTAACGCAGACAGCCAAAAATGGCATCATCACTCATTCTTTCTCCCCAATTTCCTTCTCGAACACTCTATGGCATTTCCAGTTCGCATCGACCCATCTTCCTCTTTCGCCATAATTTCTATCGAACCCGTTTACCTCTTCTTCAAGCTTCCAGACCCATCTCCAATTTTCCTCAGGTTTGATATAAATGTATTTATTTATTTAGTTTGATTGAATTGAACTCGGGAGATATGATTGAGCTCTGGAATTTTTTCAGAGAGGTGATAATTTCGTTGGTGATCCTCGGGACTGGAAGCGAAATTTGGATTTTTATGGGGGCGAAGATGAAATTGATGATGACGACGATTAGGAGGAGGAGGAAGAAGATCGAAGTTTGGATCTTCTGATTAAGTTTGTTCAAAATGTGTTCAAGAAAATCTCTCGAAAAGCCAGGAAGGTCGTTCGATCTGTTTTACCCATCAATATTTCCACTAAACTGGTATATATTCTCTAAACAACTTCTTTATTTTATTTTATTAAAAAAAACTATATGTTTTTAAAAGTGAACTTGAATCTGAACAATAGTTAGACAGATTGTTCTAACTACTGCTTACACGTATATAATGTGTAAAAGCAATCTATCTCTCGGAACTCGACGAAGTTGTTCTCACGAACATTGATGCTTGCAAACAACTATCCACCATCACCAAAACTTCTATCGGTACCAATGGTTGGTATTACTCGAATTATTTACTACTTTGCGATTTTCTCTAAGATTTCTCTTCATTGGTAATGTACTGCTAAAATTTTCTCTAAGATCTCTCTTCAAGAATAGTGTAATTTTGCTTCTGAATTGTTTACATATGTTAGCTGTAATTTACTACTCTGTTTATTTATAAATTCTTCTCACCAGTACATCGGTACTGCAGATTGAACCTCATGACTATATGGCCAAACTTTTTGATTCAGTTGTTCGGTTCAACAACATCTTGATTGATTTCGATAGAGACATCTGGGGTTATATCTCCTTAGGTTACTTCAAGCAGGTGAGCATTCTGATATACCTCCTCATAAACCCACCCTTGCAGATATAGATTGTGATAGATTTTTTTTACCTATAATTTCCCAGAATAGCTTTGGTATTTTTATTATTCTTATTAATTTTTTTTGTAGAATAACATATCATAAAGTTTTCTGGAAAAATCTTCGGTTTCATTGCTATTGTTTGCTATAGGGATGCTGAGGCATTAACTGATGAGATTGAAGAGGAGTCTCAGATTTTTGGGGAGGTTTTGAGAATCAAAGAGATTGTGGAAAACAGTGAAGATGAGGTTTTTTTCTCATCATTTTCTACTTGTATTCTATTTGTTTGTTAGTGTATTTATATGAAGATGTTTGTTAATTAGTTCTTTTTAGATGGGGTTTGAAGAATTGTTTGGTGAGATTGCGTGATTTTAGTTTGTTTTGAATGGATTTATTAGTTTTCCTGGGAGAGTAGTATTGATTGTTTGTTCTTTTTTTAAAGTCCTATTCGTTATTGTTCGATTCACTGAGGCGGCTTGAATTGACGGCTTTGTCTGTCGAAGTTCTGAAGGTTTGGATTTAATGTCTTTTAATTGTCATTGGGTTTTTTTGTTGTTGCCATTTTCTTTAGGGTTAGTTGCAACTTGTTAAACTTATTCACCATCATTATTGAGTATGGCATGCTTATATAAGTTTTATACTTCAGGCCACTGAGATGTTAAGTTTACCCCAGTACTTGAGAGTAGTTGAGATCTATGCACCTTGTTAATATTGTCAGTAATTTCTTGTCTTTCAATTGCTAGAAGGAAAACAAAATGTTAGATGGTTTAGCTGGAACTGCAGAATAGATTACTGCTCTGATATTCAGCTGGATATCTCTTTCTCTAGTTATTGGGTTGCCATTTATGTAGCATCTGTAGTGATCTTTTAATAACAGAAATACAGAATATGTAAGAAGTTGGTTAGTAGGCATCTAAGAATATGACTTTGTGAGTAATTAGTCATTTCTTCGGTGGAGATAAGGTGGCAAGTAATGGAGAGTAACCTAAAGTTTCCTGGTTTCTATAGTAATTTTATGTTACAGTGACTTTCTTACCCAATAATGGGTCTATTTGAATTTGCTTCTGGTTTTTTTATATTTGGATTATTATTGAGTTTGTTGAAATAATCTAAAAACTTTTGTGTTCTTATTAAAAATTGCATAAAGATTTAGGGAAATTTGTTGCCTTAAAATGTTGAATCAAGTATTCTGGTTTTTAAAAATCTGAAAAATGGCTCCCACTTGATGGGGATCGCAAGTCTAAAGCATTGAAGAATTGTTTTTATTTATTGTTTGGGATTTTATTATGTTGATTGGAAATAACAGTAGCTAATAAGACTAGATGTTCAAGTAAAACTGGAAGCCACAAAGAGGAAGCTCCAGGAGCGCTACCAACAAGCTGAGAACGGGTTGTCTATTCTTTTTGAACCTGAACTTTTGTCTTTTATGGCTTTGCGATCTTGAATTTTCATTTGTTTTAGACCTAGGTAAACTTAGAACCAGAAAATTTAGAACTCAAAGCTTGAAATTTGTGGGAATAATATACTAGAGTGAGTTTGTGATGAGTGTGCCCTCACAGTGAGCTTGGTATTCCGGCGGTTGACTGCTCTCCATAGCTTTTCCTCTATATTGAAATTGTATTGCTAATGTCATCATCTGAAAAAAGGGTTACTTTGAAAACTATGTGAATTTTATAGCATAAATAGAAAATTCATCTGATGGTTCTTTATAATTCTTCTCAACAGCCAAGAGGCAACGGACAATACAGGTTATGGAATTGCATGATCTCCCCAAGCAGGGTCTTGGTCATAAAAATTCTCATGTGAGACATGGCAACCATAATAGGCACTGGGCAATTATGCTAATTCATAAAAATTCTACTATTTTTACTATGATGCAGAAAGAATCTCAACTGTAAGCTTTTTGCTAATTCATTAATTGGAGTAGGAGTTGCATCAAGCTTATACCATGTTTCAAGAGGCAGATTGAGAAAATATCTGAGATGGGCTAACTATACTATGATAGGTACAGCTATGGTGGTAAGTTATAATCCTGTTGCAACTTAGAATTTGGAAGTTAAATTATGTATGAAGTGAATATCTGAGATGGGCTGACTAAAATTTTGCAGACAATATAAGTTTTCTAAAGCTAGAATTTGGAGCTCGTAATATGTAATTGTATACAACTGCACCAACACTTGGAGCTACTTTAGCTAGGCATCGGTCAAAACCTCGTGTGTACATTGGATGCATGAAATCTGGTCCTGTCCTTGCTCAAAAGTAAAAGCTAAAGTTCCCCTGTATCTTTATTTCAATTGATTAATCTTCTTTTCCTTTTCCTAGTTTCTAACTTTTTACTATCAGGGGAGTGAGATATCATGAACCCGAGTACTGGAAATTTGGTGAGTAAGGAAACAAGTATTTCCGTCATGCTACAGGACAACTATATGCTATTTCGAAAGATTTAGCTACTTATATATCAATAAACCAGTAAGTGGTCAATTGATATTATACATATTATAATAAATCAGGTCAGGGGTGACACGCTAATATATCATACAATGCTCTTGTTATTATCGAGCACTAGAACTCATATTTGGTGCAACGGAATATACTACCTCAATTGATATTTGGTCTGCTGGCTGTGTCCTTGCTGAGCTTCTTTTGGGGCAGGTTTGTAGTGACATTTATTGCACTATTGATTTTGTTGGTTATTATTAGTTTCCTGAAGAGGACTTGGATTTCAATCAAGTTACTTGGCTCACTTCAGATTGTTTCAAATTAATCACAGCCATTGTTTCCTGGCGAAATAGCAGTGGACCAACTTGTAGAGATTATCAAAGTGCTGCCAATGTTATTCCTGTTTACTAATAGGCTTTGTAACCACACGATTGCTTGTACTCACTTTAGAATTCTGTCCAGTTGTGATGTCGGCATCTAGGCCCTTCAGCACTCCTACAGATGGTATATATTTTGTATATAGTTTGGTATATATTTTGTGGATGTAGTAATTTGAAACTGTAAATGAATAGTATTATTGGGATGTATTTTGAATAGTTGATACATTTTGGCTTTAAATTTGAATGAGAATTTAGACTTTTTAGCTATATATCATGGCATTAGCATATTGCATGTGCATTGGTAATATAGGTGAATCACAATCATTTTTTTTTATCTACAACATTTTAAAAATGTTGTATATTTGTATAAATAAATGACACCTAAATAGATGACACATTATAAATGTTATGTAAATGTGTTTAAACGTTGTATGATATATTAAACTACAACATTTTTAGTCAGAAAACGTTGTGGAATCATTTCTACAACGTTTTCAAGCATCTACTAATTTATGAAAAATAAATCTATAACATTTTTTTTTTAAAAAATGTTGTAGAATGTGTCTAATTATAACGTTTTAAAAATATTGTGTAAGTGTGTTAAATAGATGACACTTTTAATCACAACGTTTTTTTGATTAAAATCACGTTTTTTTTTGAGTTATCTATTTACTGTTTTGTAGTAGTGTAAGGGTTAAACCCTAAGGGTTCAAACCATAAGGGTTAAACCCTAAGAGTTGTAGCAAATGTCCATTATGCCATTAAATTTACAAATCAAATGATATTAATGCCCTTTATGTATTCTTATAAGGTAGTTTGTAAATCTTGCCAATATCTTGAGTTGGTGACCAACTCTAATTATCCCATGTGACTTATATCTAGCAAATCAGCCACCTTGTGCCACCTAGCAACACTTGGTGCATTGAATCAAGAAATATAAAAGATTAAAGTGCACTTTATTTCTCATTTTTTTCAAGACCCTTCTCTCTCTAAAAATTCGAAATCTAGAGTGAGTGAGAGTGAGGAACAAAGACATGATCCATTCATAGCATCCCAATATCAGATTCAAAAGATCAGAAACTAGATCAAGACTCAAAAAGGTATAAAAATCCTAAACCTAGAAATCCTGTGATCTGATGTTATTTGTTATGATTTGTTGTTAAAAGATGTGTAATAGGGTGTTAATTAGTGATCTAGGTTGTTAGATCCCAGATCCATAACATCAAAGTGCTTGAAATTTGAGTTTTTAGAATTCTAAAAAAAGTTAGAAAAATGGCCTGACAGCCATATGTCAGGGCTTCTAGATCTCTGTGTATTAGATGTTTAAGGTGTTTTTTGTTATAGATCTGTAGTATGCCATGTGGACTAGGATCTGGAACTGAAATCAGGTTCATATCATGTTTATATTGCAAGTTATGAACGGTCAAACCTCGTTAATCGATCACGGGAATGCTTTCTGGGCAGCCTAGAATTTCTCAGGTGGCTCTGACAAGCTTTTCAAAGCCTCTGATCTTACTGATCTTTACCGTTTTGGCCAAGTTGTTGTTGTTATGTTGTAGACTGGTATGTGAAATACATATACAAGTCAGTAGAACACCTAGATCCATAATATAATCAAAGTAGTGAGTGATCAAACCAGCGTTGACCACCAGCTTTGTGAAGAAATCTGGAAAACCCAAATTTCTCAAGAACACATTTTTGACAAGATGTTGACCGGCCTAGATCTTACTGTTATGATGTTGCTAAGTTGATATGATGATTTGTTGTTGTTCATTGACACAAGAACTACACGATTGAACTAATAAAACATAAAAACCAAGCCTGGAAAGCAAATATTTAAATGCTCAAAGTAGGGACCTTGCACCGTTCTTCATTTCTAGGTAACCCAGAAAATGAAGAACATGCCTGACATGATTTTTGGGAGGCTTATATCTTTCTGCTATGATGTAGGATTGTCATAAAACTTGATTGGGATTGTAGTATTACATTAGTACTACACTCCTAACACTTTAGGGAGCTCAGAAACAGAATGATCAAAGATCTATCACTGGTCAAACCTACCCACTTGTCCACTGACATGCATTTCTGTGTTGATGAAGAACATGCTCAAGAACACCTATAGCGACGGTTCTGTCGCTATAGGGCCATTTATTAGTAATTATTTTCCAAAAATTATTTATTTTAATTAATAAATGAATAAAAATGTTTTTAATTATTAAAAATACAAAATAAATTCCTAAAATTTATTTTAAATTCTAAAAATGAGTTTTTAATAATTTTGAATATATTTCATAAATATTTAATATTTTTGGAATTTAAATGGTATTTAATTTATTTAATTATAATATTTAATAAATTATTTAAAAATGATTTTTAATACAAGAAAAATCATGAAAAATTATATTATAGTATAAGAAAATATTTTAAGTTATTTTTAATGACTTTTAATATTTTGTGATGAAATTCATTAATTAATTAATATTAATGATAATTAATTTATTTAATAAATGTATTAAATAAATTATGAAAAAATAAAATTAATGATTTAAAAATCATATAAAAATTATTTAAGTGTTATAAAAATATTTTAAGTTATAAAATATAACTTTTGATATTTTGTCATGAAAATTTTAATATTTTAATATTAAATGTAATTATCGGATAATAGATTTAACTGTTTAAAAATCATATAAATATGATTTTAAAGTATTAAAAATATTTTGAGATATTATAAATATATTATAATATTATATCGTGATTTTTATTAATATTTGGTATTAAATAAATATTAATGATAAAAGAATTATGTGGTATTTAATTCATATAAATACATTATTAATGATTGAAAAATCATGATAAATGATAATAATTATCTGAAAATTATTACGAACTTATGAAAAATGTTTTAACTGATAATATAATTACCTAAGATAATTGTTAAGTGTTAGGCAGAGTTTAATTGAACTTAAACTCGATAATTATCCGATTAGACCGTCGGGATGTCTGAATTATACCGAACTCGACTCAGACTGTAAAAGTTTGACTTGAGGATAGGTCGTATGTGTGTTATAGAAGGATATGATTATGTGATAATGTGTTTAGGTTATTTTAAATACTGTGATGATATTATTCTAATTTGTATATCGATATTATTTATATATTAGGTCGTCAGACAAAGCTTATTAATTGCGTAATTATAATCAACGGTTCAGGAAATTTTTTCTTAACTCTACTTTGAGTTATTGTATTCAATTGTACTTGTGGTTAATCATTGTTGATTGCCATGTCTAAGAATTGTAGAATTGTACTCTGTACATATTGCGTGTATAAGTCAGGTATGAAAGGCTGATCACCTTCATTACCATTCGGTCCAGATATATTTGTTCATGTTCAATACTTGTTCAGTCAAAAATTTGTTCATGCTAATTCACAATTATATTATTGAATTATAGCCAGCTTATTATTCAAACTCTTTCAATCATGATATATCCTCAAATAAATTATACTTGCTGGGCAAACTTATGCTCACCCTTGCTATATCATGATAAACATTGCAGATTAAGACGAATGCGTCGGATACAAGGAAATGTTAAAGATAGTTCCAACTTTAAGTTTATGTGTGCAGTTAAGTTTGTATAAGTATTGTATATTAATGTTATTGTAAGTCAAATAAGTTGTGATTTGTATATAAGTTAAGGTTACTCGACCTTGGGGAATATTGTGGAATATTTAATGTATAAACAATTTATGTTTATATCTTCCGCAATAGTTATAGAATGATTGTACCAGATCCGCGGTGATTCGGGACTCGGATTTGGGGCTCTCACAACTTCCTTAGACATTGTCAATAATGCTATCTAATAATATTATTCAAATAATATGAGTTATTGATCTGATAATGGAAAATACTGTGCAGTAATAATTATTGAATCAACAATATATATAAAATATCAACGTACCAATTATTGAATCAATAAAATAAAATATTGAATAGTAATTACTGTAACAATTATTGAGTAGTGCCTTCTTACGTAAGAATCAATAACTGGTGCAATACCGTGTGCTACTGTGCAACACCGCGTATTACTATGTTTTAACCACCGGGTATTCCAACAGTGTTAACGGTAACAATTACACCGTTATTTATAAAAACCTCATACTTTTCGTTTTTTTCATCCAATCACTTTCTGTTATGGAGCCCACACAAGGCTGCGCCGTCGTACGAATATTCTCCGACAGTAAGAATATTTCATCACGACCAAACGAATATTTCCCAATAACATTGAATATTTTATTACTTGCTTATTTAAAATATTTGCGCATTTTACCCATAATTGTGAGACCCCGAATTTTATGAAATAAAAGTATTCAATTTTTCTATTTTGGTAAATAGTTAATTTGATAAAAGTTTAAAGTTAAGGGTAATATGTGAATTTTTTTTTTCAAAGTAAGTAAGTTGATATAAAATATTCGTTGTGTCGGGGAATATTCGATTAGTCGGGGAATATTCTTTTTGTCGGAGAATATTCGTATGACGGTACAATCATTGGTGGACCCCACAACAAAATTATTGTCGGATTGAGAAAACGACAAAAATATTTTTATAAAAATAACGGCGGAAGTTTTACCGTTAACTGTTGAAACACCCGGTGTTAAAAGTACAGTAATACGCGTGGTTACATAGTAGCACACGGTATTGATTAGTGATGCTTACGTGAGAAGTCATTCAGTTTTGTTTTATTGGTATTATTAATGTAATAAAACAGAAAAGCTTTTTATATAAAACATAATACTTTTATAAAGTTATTCGTTTTATTAAGCTAATAGTAAAATCTTTTTATGTACTTTTATAAAGTTATCTGTTTTATTAGACAATAATTAGAATATATTATATTTTATTATGCATAATATTTGCATAGTAAAATCTTTTATAAAGTTATTCGTTTTATTAGATTATAAATAGAATATATTATATTTTATTTAAGAGATTTTGCTTTAAATATGGACTGTCCGATTAAAAGTAAATCAATCTGGACCGTTCATGAATTAGTTACTATGCAGTCCGTTCTTCTATAAATAGAAGCTCATTCCTTCATTATTTCTGACGAATTCACTGAAACTCTAGAGAGAGAAACTATAGAGAGAAAAAAAAAAGTATTCTGCTACTTCACTACTCCGATATCAAGTTTTTTTACGGTAAGGGATATTATTTGTTGTACTCGTAAATGGTATTCTTGCTTTCTTATTCATGAAGAGAACTTCTGTTATTCCATTCTTTATTATTCTGTTGGAATAACCTGTGTACGCGGGCAACCCTATACTTGGTGAAATTCTTCTGTTATTATATTTTTATAATTCTGTTGGAACATCCTGTCTGTACTTTACGCCGGACCTGGTTCCATTATTTATTATTCTGTCGAAATATCCTGTCTGTGCTTTACGCCGGACCTGGTTCCATTATTTATTATTCTGTCAGAATATCCTGTCTGTGCGTTTACGCCGGACCTGGTTCCATTATTTATTATTCTGTCGGAATATCCTGTCGGTGCATTTACGCATGACCTGGTTTCACTATTTATTTTTCTGTTGAAATAACCTGTCTGTGCGGTCTATCGCATGCCTGGTGATTTCTTTTGTTATTCCATTCTTTATTATACTCAGTTGGTTAAAGTTTTGGCTTTTATACTCCATGAAATTAGTGGAATATCCTTGATATTTGCGCTTCATCCAGTATCTTTTCATGGAAGTATTCTTTTGAGCATTTTTGAATTTTACTCCACAAAGCAGTATCATGTTGATAATTTGGACGTTATTGATTCCTGGATAAATTAATTCTTGAACGTATTTTATTGAATTATTATGTCATTGTCATCATCCTCATGTTTATATTATGTTGAAAGTCATCTGTGGCCTGTAGTGCATAGATGGACTTGGTATGATTATGACCAGGGATTATTCGGTATAATCATGACCGTAATGTTACAAATGATGTGAAAAAGTCCTCATTGGCCTGTAGTGCATTGATGTAGAGTTTTGGGTATGATTATGACTATGAATTCTCTTCGGCCATGGATGCAAAGATGAATTATTTTATGGCATAATCAGGACCGTTGATGAAAACACGATTATCTTTGACCCGTAGTGCATGAATAATTCGTGGTCGTGATACTAATGAATATCTTTGGCCTGTAGTGCAGGGATGATTCGATGATGTGGATTAATTATTGAGCTAAGTCTCAGCGATGAAATATTAATTCATGGATGTGATAATAATGAATATCTTTGGCCTTAGTGCATGGATAATTCATGGATGTGATACTAACGAATATCCTTGGCCGTAGTGCATGGATAATTTGAAGGTGTGAATTATTTATTAAGCTGAGTCTCAGCGATAAAATATTGGTTATACACTTTTAATTGGTAGAAGATAGTAGATATCATACTCTACTTAACTCTTCTAAAATACAGTTGTATATCTTTGGCCGTAGTGCAAAGATGAATTTATTAGTATGATTATGAACAAAAATTGTGATTTGGTATAACCATGATTTTTGATGTTTCAGGTGAATATAGGTGATGAAAATTATCTTCGTTCTGGGTGCGAAGAGGAATTTAGAATCACAATTATGATTATGAGTTATTCATATGATTGTGGACAAGAATGGTTGATTGATGTTACAGGGATAAAATATTATTGGTGAACTTTTAACATGGAGAAGATAATAGACCTAATGGTCTATTTGACTCTTCTAATGGATTGCTCGTTCCACTGTAACTATGGTTGAAAAGTTGTATCAGCTACCATATGTTCTAAATCTCTGATTTATTAATGATGAAGGCTATTGATGATGTAAATTAGCTTTAATTATGATATTCTTTACGGGGTTAGTTGAGCTCACCCTTTTGCTTTCATTGTTCTCTTCAGGAAGTGAGAACACAGCAGGGACTAGTCGGGGAACGGAGTGACGGTCCAGATGATATCATTAGTAGTCCTCACTATTCTATGAAATAATGTGATAGCTGTGGAGGTTCTCCCTAAACAGTATTAAAAAATGTGTTATATTCTATACATCATTTAGTAGTTATATTTGGTAAATCAAATAGGGTGAGGCGAACCCAACTTTGGAAGGGTGTTTTGCCACTGTCATACAAGATGTCTAATGACATACAACCTCGTGTTCTCATAAGACATGGTTGTGCACATCCACTTGCTGAATATATCTACGAGCACTATCTATATGATTTTAGAGTTTATTTGAAGTATAATTTTTACTTGGAGACAACGGAGATATTAATATGTCAAGAGAAGACTCACCATTGGAAAGAAGATGATAATAATCTTCTTGTTTTTATTTGGGGACTTTTGGGTCAACCAAGTATAATTCTATGGACATATGATATCTATCATAACCTAGACGTATGACCTCCCATGTACGAAGGTTTCCTTGAGCACTTTTCAAATATTTTAATTTCTAAAACAGTTTTTGACTATACTTTTATGTAAAGTATCATTGTAAGGTTGTGGTCGAGGTACCATGAGAGTTACATACATTTGTATTAAAACTCATAGTTAACTGTGGTCGTATTCTATACGACAGCTCAACAGTTGTATAAATGAAGTTGTATTTAAATTTTGTACCATGTATCTGGCGACTCAGAATGGGTGATGTATACCTAATTTTGGGGGCATCACAGTTGGTATTAGAGCTTAGGGATATGGTCGCTGGCGGAGATAAGAGTCTAAAACTTGGAGGGGAGAGACGATTTATATACTTCGCTAGTGTGTGACTTACCTAAGCTGAAATTGTTTACTTGATAAGTTGACAAATTATGATATGTCAATTAACCTTTGTTTTGAAGCTATATTCTAGAATGATATCTGAAATACAGAAGATGAGAAATAGAAAAATCATGATAGCGAGGAAATTACCAGGAAGGTACAATCTGAAAAGAAAGCAAGGTATTCTCATCTCTTCGAATATCAGGTACGTACGTAAATTTCGAGGGCGAAATTTCGTAAGGAGGGGTGATTGTGAGACCCCTAATTTTATGAAATAAAAGTATTCAATTTTTCTATTTTGGTAAATAGTTAAATTGATAAAAGTTTAAAGTTAAGGGTAATATATGAATTTTTTTTTCAAAGTAAGCAAGTTGATATAAAATATTCGTTGTGTCGGGGAATATTCGATTAGACGGGAAATATTCTTTTTATCGGGGAATATTCGTACGACGGTACAATCATTGGTGGATCCCACAACGAAATTATTGTCGAATTGAGAAAACGACAAAAATATTTTTATGAAAATAACGGCGGAAGTTTTACCGTTAACTGTTGAAACACCCGGTGTTAAAAGTACAGTAATACGCGTGGTTGCATAGTAGCACACGGTATTAATTAGTGATGCTTACGTGAGAAGTCACTCAGTTTTGTTTTATTGGTATTATTGATGTAATAAAACAGAAAAGCTTTTTATATAAAACAGAATACTTTTATAAAGTTATTCGTTTTATTAGGCTAATAGTAATTTTTTTTATATAAAACAGAATACTTTTATAAAGTTATTTATTTTATTATGCATAGTGTTTGCATAGTACCTGCATAGTGTTTGCATAGTAAAATCTTTTATAAAGTTATTCGTTTTATTAGATTATAAATAGAATATATTATATTTTATTTAAAAGATTTTGCTTTAAATATGGACCGTCTGATTAAAAGTAAATCAATCTGGACCGTTCATGAATTAGTTACAATGCAGTCCATTCTTCTATAAATAGAAGCTCATTCCTTCATTATTTCTGACGAATTCACTGAAACTCTAGAGAGAGAAACGATAGAGAGAAAGAAGAAAAGTATTCTGCTACTTCACTACTCCGATATCAAGTTTCTTTTACGGTAAGGGATATTATTTGTTGTACTCGTAAAGGGTATTCTTTCTTTCTTATTCATAAAGAGAACTTTTGTTATTCCATTATTTATTATTCTGTTGGAATAACCTGTATACGCGGGCTACCCTATACTTGGTAAAATTCTTCTGTTATTACATTTTTATTATTATGTTGGAATATTCTGTCTGTGCTTTACGCCGGACCTGGTTCTATTATTTATTATTCTGTCAGAATATCCTGTCTGTGCTTTACGCCGGACCTGGTTCCATTATTTATTATTCTGTCGGAATATCCTGTCTGTGCATTTACGCCGGACCTGGTTCTATTATTTATTATTCTGTCGAAATATCCTGTCGGTGCATTTACGTATGACCTGGTTCCACTATTTATTTTTCTATTGGAATAACCTGTCTGTGCGGTCTATCGCATGCCTAGTGATTTCTTTTGTTATTCCATTTTTTATTATACTCAGTTGGTTAAAGTTTTGGCTCTTATACTCCATGAAATTAGTGGAATATCCTTGATATTTGCGCTTCATCCAGTATATTTTCATGGAAGTATTCTTCTAAGCATTTTTGAATTTTACTCCACAAAGTAGTATCATGTTGACAATTTGGACGTTATTGATTCCTGGATAAATTAATTTTTGAACTTGTTTTATTGAATTATTATGTCATTGTCATCATCCTCATGTTTATATTATGTTGAAAGTCATCTGTGGCCTGTAGTGCATAGATGGACTTCGTATGATTATAACCAGGGATTATTCAGTATAATCATGACCGTAATGTTACTAATGATGTTAAAAAGTCCTCATTGGCCTGTAGTGTATTGATTGACAGTTTTTGGTATGATTATGGCTATGGATTCTCTTCGGCCAAGGGTGCAAAGATGAATTATTTTATGGCATGATCAGGACCGTTGATGAAAACACAATTATCTTTGGCCCGTAGTGCATGGATAATTCGTAGTCGTGATACTAATGAATATCCTTGGCCTACAGTGCAGGGATGATTCGATGATGTGGATTAATTATTGAGCTGAGTCTCAGCGATGAAATATTAATTCATGGATGTGATAATAATGAATATCTTTGGCCGTAGTGCATGGATAATTCATGGATGTGATACTAACGAATATCCTTGGCCGTAGTGCATGGATAATTCGAAGGTGTGGATTATTTATTAAGCTGAGTCTCAGCGATAAAATATTGGTTATACACTTTTAATTTGTAGAAGATAGTAGATATCATGCTCTACTTGACTCTTCTAAAATACAGTTGTATGTCTTTGGCCATAGTGCAAAGATAAATTTATTAGTGTGATTATGAACAAGAATTGTGATTTGGTATAACCATGATTTTTGATGTTTCAGGTGAATATAGGTGATAAAAATTATCTTCGTCCTGGGTGCGAAGAGGAATTTAGAATCACAATTATGATTATGAGTTATTCATATGATTGTGGACATGAATGGTTGATTGATGTTACAGGGATAAAACATTATTGGTGGACTTTTAAAATGGAGAAGATAATAAACCTAATGGTCAATTTGACTCTTCTAATGGATTGCTCGTTCCACTGCAACTATGGTTGAAAAGTTGTATCAGCTACCATATGTTCTAAATCTCTGATTTATTAATGATGAAGGCTATTGATGATGTAAATTAGCTTTAATTATGATATTCTTTACGGGGTTAGTTGAGCTCACCCTTTTGCTTTCATTATTCTCTTCAGGAAGTGAGAACGCAGAAGGGACTAGTCGGGGAACGGAGTGACGGTCCAGATGATATCATTAGTAGTCTTCACTATTTTATGAAATAATGTGATAGCTGTGGAGGTTCTCCCTAAACAGCATAGAAAAATGTGTTGTATTCTATAGATCATTTAGTAGTTATATTTGGTGAATCAAATAGGGTGAGGCAAACCCAACTTTGGAAGGGTGTTTTGCCACTATCATATAAGATGTCTAATGACATACAATCTTGTGTTCTCATAAGATATGGTTGTGCACATCCACTTGCTGAATATATCTACGAGCACTATCTATATGATCTTGGAGTTTATTTAAAGTATAATTTTCACTTGGATACAACGGAGATATTTATATGTTAAGAGAAGACTCGCCATTGGAAAGAAGATGATAGTAATCTTCTTATTTTTATTTGGGGACTTTTAGGTCAACCAAGGATAATTCTGTGGACATGTGATATCTATCATAACCTAGACGCATGGCCTCCCATGTACGAAGGTTTCCTTGAGCACTTTTCAAATATTTTAATTTCTAAAACAGTTTTTGACTATACTTTTATGTAAAGTATCATTGTAAGGTTGTGGTCGAGGTACCATGAGAGTTACATACATTTGTATTAAAACTCATAGTTAACTGTGGTCGTATTCTATACGATAGCTCAATAGCTGTATAAATAAAGTTGTATTTGAATTTTGTACCATGTATCTGATGACTCAGAATGGGTGATGTATACCTAATTTTGGGGGCGTCACAATAACTAACCACATTAATTAAATCAACCCTTACTATTTCAAAATAATAAATAGAGGAAATCTAGATTTGTTTGGGGTTTTCTGAGGTTCTGAGGTTGAAAGTGGTGGTTTGATCAAGATTTGGTTTGGGTTTGTCTTTGACCCATTCTTTGATCTCCTGAGGTATCTCATAGTCCTCTTGTATGTCCATCAAGTTTGAGTCCAACTTTACATCAAAGTTACAGTCCTTGTGGAGAATAGACACCTCATTAGCAAGTATAGGCACATATAACTTTAGAGTCCTGAAATAAAATACTTTCACTTAATATATGAAACTGTTTAATCATACAAAGTGTTATCATGTAATGATAAAAGTAACTGCTAATACTGTACATAAAAAGTAAGCAGTTATTGCTATCTACAGGGCAGAGGGAATTTTTGCCCTTTTTACCATTGTCGGCAAATGCAAGGAGTGCTACTCCAATTGCTAAGGGTGAAGTCCTGATGGACAGCTGTGATGAAGGGGCTGTTGTCGTCCTCCTTCTCCCGAATGATGACCATGATGTCTGGGCAATCATTGTCTGGGATGTCTCTGTTCATATCCTTAGTATGGACTATGATGCGTATGTTTGATAAGCGCCTTGCAATGTCCTGCTTACGCTTACGTTCCTTTTCTTCCACTTCGGGGTTGGAAATTAGGACTTCCTTTCCCTTAACCGCTATTGACTTAGGAAATAGCATAGCTACCACACGGGCAGGAACCTTTACTGAAGTTTGTAAAGATTCAGCTTCTGTAGGTACAGGAAATCACCGTATGGCTAAATATGAAGGAACCTATTTGTGTTTGTGAGGATTCTTCTGACTGGACCTAGTAGAATAGCCTAGTCCGGTTGTCCCTGTTTGGCTGGGAACTTGAATTGGGCGCTTAATGCCCTGATAATCCTTTCCTAACCCTTTTCCAGGTTGAAAACCCAAAGAAATCATCTCTTGACTTGCTGATATTACTTTGGCGGAAACTTTCGATATTAGAGGTGGCACCCCATGAGTTGATAGTGAGTGTTGCTCACCTCAAAGGCCTGGAAGCTGACATGCTCAACTTCTGCATTAAAACTGATGAGTGCTATGTCACCTTGTTCAGAACATTCTAGCTCATCATTAACAGTTATTAAGCTACTGTTAATGATGTATTTGAGCTATTTATGAAGGGTTGGAAGGGATGGCTCTGGCCATATGAATCCACGGTCTTCCCAAGAGTAGGTTGTATCCTATGGCTATTTTGAGCACATGAAGGGATACGCAAAATAAGTGTGGACCAATCTCCACAGCTAGTTCAATCTCTCTGACAACATTTCGTCGGAATCCATCAAAAGCTTTGATGATTGTATAGCTGCTTCGGATCCTGCTAAGATTGATGTTCATCTTCTCTAAGGTGGCATAAGGGCAGATGTTTAAGGATGATCCCCCATCTATCAGAACTCCTCCCACCATATATCCGGAGGACATAACTACTATGTGTAACGACTTGCAATGACCTGTCCCTTCGGGAGGTATGTCATCATCAATGAAGGATATCACATTACTGTTAAAGATGTGATCAACTAGATGATGGAACTTTTTAACATCCACTGATTTTGGCAAGTGGGCTTCTTCTAAAACTCTCAGTAAGACCTTTTGGTGATCCTCTTAGGAGAAAACCAAGTCCAGTATGGAAATTCACTGATTCCCAGGCAGCTCATGGTCATCATTTCCATACAGTGAGACGCATTGTATGTGAATGTATGTTGTGTGGTTCTTCCACCAGGAGGCTATCCTGTTGGTGTTTGATTACTAGACTCGTAGGAAGACTAATTCCAACGAGGCTCAGAAAAGGAACCACCCAAATTAGCTCCAGTTGAAAGGCCGGATTAACTTCCTGTCAAGTAAATTGCGATGATTTTGGAACCTTCATGCCAAAAAGCCGCGAGAGTAACCTAAGATAGGTCAGCCTCTGATAAACCAAAAGCGGAGGAAAGTCTCTTCATGCTTTCACATTTTAAATTATTTGTAAATTCGATTACTTGTAATTTCATTTCCATGTCAATCTCAATGTAATGGAAAGTATAAGGAAAATGTGTACATGCATTCCCTTTATATCAAAACCTGACTGACATCCGTTTCGCAGGACAATACTCCTAGACGGACACATTATGTAATATTTTTACATTCACTAAGACTAAACTACATAAGTCTTTTTGTAGAGATATAATTGGTCCAGTAACCCGTTTAAAATCTAAAAAGGCAATGAGCCTACAACCAAGTATGGCTTCATCTGGCCAGTCTAGTCCTACTCCCGTCTCTCGCGAGGAGTTTGAAGGACTAAGCAACCAAATTACAGAGTTGGTTGTTCTGCTTAAAGAAATACACAAGTCCACTCATGGTCCACGAATACCTATACATACAGAATCCTCTGCACATGGAGGAACTCAGGGATCAAACAAAGAAATTCCTGTACCCGAATCTCAGTTGAACAAAACTAATAAAACCCTTGAGATCACCTATCTCAAAAAAGATCCAGACACCTGTGATATCAGGAAAAAGGTTCTACAGATGGAAGAGACCATTCGGTCTATCAAAGGAATTGGAACACATGGGAGTGTTTCATAAGCAGACCTTTGTATATTCCCTGGTGTACATTATCTAGAGAAATTCAAAACTCCTAACTTTGAAAAGTATGACGGGTTGGGAGATCCTTACACACATTTGAAAGTCTTCATTGGGGAACTCAAATCTTATGCTAAGGATGAAAAGCTCAAAATGCAGCTGTTTCAAAAGAGTTTGACTGGTGAAGCTAGATCATGGTATACCAGATTGGACAATTTAAAAATTCATAGCTGGGAGGAGCTAGCTCATGCGTTCCTCAGTCAGTACAGCTTCCAAACTCAAATGGCTCTTGACCGATACCAAATTACCAAGGTCAATAAATAAGCTAGTGAGTCTTTCAGAGAGTATGCGGAAAGGTGGAGGCGCCTAGCTGCTCAAGTTATTCCCTCTATGACTGAGTCTGAAATGGTGATGACCTTTATAGACATTCAAGAGGCTCCCTTCTATGAGAGAGTTTTAGCTGGCATTGGCAAACCATTCTCCGAAATTATCAAACATGGAGAAATGACCAAGATGGGATTGAAGTCAGGAAAGATTCAAGACCTTGCCGCACTCAAAGCTGTAGCTGAGCACATCCAGTCTGGAGGTTACAGAAACAATCCCCGGAGGGTCCATAAGAAGAAAGAAGAGGATATTTCCTTGATACTACAAGGGCAAAAAGGCAGTCAAAGCCTGCCTATTAAGAGGAGAAACTACTCCCCTTTAACAGCTCAGTCTTCAAACCCTCCATTGCCAAAAGGTGGAGAAGTCAGACGCACTCGAGTGTTTATACCCTTATGGGACTCAATTGAGAACATTCTCAATCTTCTGACAACTCAGAAGAAAATTACCCATCTTCTTCCACCGGCCAACCCAAGTGGGAAGGGTTTCAATGCTAGCCGGAAATGTGCTTATCATGCTGGAGCTCCAGGTCATGATACTTTGGATTGCTGGGCCTTGAAACACAAGATCCAAGATTTAATTGATAATGGTGAGATCGTGGTGACTAAACTCGACCAACCCCATGTGCAAGACAACCCTCTTCCTCAACACAAAAAAGAGGAGGTTAACATGATTAATTGGAGTAGTGGATAAACTTCCCACTCCATTGGTGGATCTTCCCAAACCAGCAAGGATAGTGTTGACAAGTGGGACTATGCAAAGTTCTAGTTTATGATGGAACAAAAAGTGAAGGCTCTGCGCGAGCAACTCAACCAATTGGCAGAACTGGTGGTCCATCAGCACCAAGTCACACGTCAATTATTCAACCAGAAGCATGCTAGCCTCCTTCCTCTTATCACCAACACTCCACCGCGTACTCCAGAAAGTGAAACACTAGAGGATAAAATTGCAAAAAGAGTAAATGCCAAAGCCCGTCGGGACTTAGCCAATCAAAGGGAATTTACATACCTAGGCCAACCGATGGAAGAGATATTACAGAAGCTGATCAATGAAGGAAGAATCACAGCTCTGCTACCTCCAATCAGTCTGTGTTCAAGACAGTTTGATTTCAATGGAGTATGCCAATATCACTCCCAGTCTCGCGGTCACAGCACTGAAGAATGCTAGGCACTCCGCCATCTTATCCAGAATCTAATTGACAGCGGTATCCTGCAAATGACAAACAATGACGCTGTATTACTAGAGAGTAGGGACACATTTCCTATAAAGTGGAAGGAAGTCGTAGCAGTTATATCTTTTGAGATAGATTCATCTACCCCCTCACATATAATTCAACCTATTCAACTCAAGGGTATTGAGAATCCTTTGAAAGTGGCTATGCCAGATCCAATCAACTTACCATTCAGACCACAATATCCTGTTGTCAGCCTACAGAAAGTTCCATGGAATTATGGAGAGGTTAAAGGATCCACATCCCACACCACTGCTGTAGTGTCTAAAGAGAATCCACTATATCTTCCCCAACGGGAGATGAAACCTGCCATCAAATCAAAGGGAAAAGTTCCCATGCAGAAGATTGAAAAATTACTCTATGCTATAGGACATAATGAAGCCAAGGTGGTTTTAAGCTTGAAAGAAGCTTCACAATAAATTTCCATACTAGACTTGGTTTTCTCTTCCGAGGATCACCGGAAGGTCTTATGAAGGGTTTTAGAAGAAGCCCATCTGACAAAATCAGTGGATGTCGAAAAGTTCCATCACCTGGTTGATCACATTTTTAACAACAATGTGATATCCTTTACTGATGATGACATACCTCCCGAAGGGACGGGTCATTGCAAGCCGTTGCACATAGCAGTTATGTCCTCCGAATATATGGTAGGAGGAGTTCTGATAGATGGGGGATCATCCTTAAACGTCTACCCTTATGCCACCTTGGAGAAGATGAACATCAATCTCAACAGGATCCGAAGCAGCCATATAATCATCAAAGCTTTCGATGGATCCCGACGAAATTCCGTCGGGGTGATTGAACTACCTGTAGAGATTGGTCCACATACATTCTACGTATCCTTTCATGTGCTCAAAATAGCTATAGGATACAACCTGCTCTTGGGAAGACCGTGGATTCATATGGCTGAAGCCGTCCCGTCCACCCTTCATCAGCAGCTTAAATACATCATTAATAATTACCTAGTCACTGTTAGTGCTGAGCCAGAATGTCCTGAACAAGGTGACATCCCACTCATCAGTTTTAATTCAGAAGTTGAGCCTGTCAGCTTTCATACCCTGGAGGTGAGCAACACTCACTACCATCCCATTGGGGCGCTACCTCTTATACCCAGAATTTCTGCCAAGGTAATGTTGGCAAGTCAAAAAATGATTTCTTTGGGTTATCAACCTGGACAAGGGTTAGGCAAGGATTATCAGGGCATTAAGCGCCCAATTCAAGTTCCCAGTCAAACAGGGACAGCCGGACTAGGCTATTCTGCCAGCTCCAGTCACAGGAATCCTCACAAACACAAATAGGTTCCTGCACATGCGATGACCATGTTATTTCCAAAGCCGATACCGGTCAAAGGAAAAGAAATTTTGATACCGGATCCGAAGGCGGAGGCGTAAGTAGGACATTATCAGGTGCTTATCAAACATACACATCATAGTCCACACGGACAGTACAAATAGGATCATCCTAGACGATGATTGTCCAGATATTATGGTCATCATTCGAGAGAAGGAGGAGGATAACATCCCCTTCATCACAGCCGTCTACCAGGACTTCACCCTTGGCAATTGGAGCAGCACTCCTTGCATTTGCCAACGAGAGTAAAAAGGGCAGAAACTACCTCTGCCCTATAGATAACAATAACTGCTTACTTTTTCTGTACAGTATTAGCAGTTGTTTTGTCATTACATACTAACACTTTATATGATTGAACAATTTCATATATTAAGTAAAAGTATTTTGTTTCAGGACTTAAAAGTTAGATGTGCCTATACTTGTTGATGAGGTGCCTTTTCTCCACAAGGACTGTAATTTTGATGTAAAGTTGGACTCAGACTTGATGGAAATATAAGAGGACTAAGAGATACCTTAGGAGATCAAAGAATGGGTCGAAGATAAACCCAAGTCAAATCTTGATCAAACCATTTCTTTTAACCTCGAAACCTTAGAAAACCCCAAACAAATCCAGATTGGTACGGATCTCACTCCAAACCAAAAGAATGACATGGTTACTCTATTAACCCAATTCCAGGATGTATTTTCATGGTCTCACAAAGACATGGTCAGTTTGTCTACTAACATTACTATTCATCGCCTTCCCATCAAAGAGGTATTCAAGCCAGTCAGGTAGAAACTTAGGCGATTAAAACCTAAATGGAGTTTAAAAGTTAAAGAAGAAATTGTGAAACAATTTCAAGCAGGTATCATCATGGTGTCAACATAACCTGAATGGCTATCCAACATAGTCCCCGTTCCTAAACCGGGAGGGAAGGTGCAAGTTTGTGTGGATTAGCGGGACCTGAACAAAGCTTGCCTCAAAGATAGCTTTCCCGTGCCATTCATCCACATACTCATTAACAATACAGCTCAATATGACATGTACTCCTTTGCTGATTGCTTTACGGGGTACCATCAAATCATGGTTGTTGAAGAGGACCGTGAGAAAACTGTATTCATCACTCCTTGGGAAACCTTTTGCTACAGACGGTTGTCATTCGGCCTCATTAATACTGGAGCTACCTTCCAGCGAGCCATGATGGCTCTTTTCCATGATTTAATGCACAAAGAGATAGAGATCTATGTGGATGACATCATTGTCAAGTCCCAAAGGGAGAAAGACCACCTAGACCATCTCAGAAAGCTATTCAATAAGTTGCGTAAGTACAACTTGAAGTTGAATCCAGCCAAGTGCGCCTTTGGCATCAAATCGGGCAAGTTGCTAGGTTTCCTAGTCAGCCACAAAGGGATTGAGCTGGATCCCACCAAAATCCAGGCCATTATGGAAATGTCCATTCCTTAGATAGAGAAGGAAATACGAGGATTTTTGGGAAGAATTAATTTCATTAGCAGATTCATCTCCTAACTCACAGCAACCTGTGAGCCTATCTTCAAATTGTTAAAGAAGAACTCCTCCATGAAATGGAATGATGAGTGCTAGAAAGCCTTCCTTACAATCAAAGAGCGACTAATCAGTGCTCCTGTTTTCGTACCCCCCCAGGGATAATGTTCCCCTATTTATGTACCTGTCCATCAATGACAATGCCATGGGCTGCATGTTGGGACAAAAAGACGATAGAGGCCAAGAGCGAGCTATCAATTACCTCAACAAAAGATTCAGCAGCAGTGAACACAAGTACACTCTGATTAAGAAAACTTGTTGTGCTTTATCATGGGCTTTCATGAGGTTACAGCATGACCTCCATGGTCACACAACCCATCTTATATCCCACGTGGACCCTCTCAAATATGTGTTCAGTAAACCTATACTGAATTACCAACTGTCCAGATGGAAGTTGATCCTACAATAATTTGACATCGTCTACGTGACACAAAAGTCTATCAAAATTGCAGATCAACTGACCGCCGCACCCTCAGGGGATTTTAAACCCTTGGAAACATACTTCCCTAATGAAGGGGTAATGACAGTTCAGTAACACCATCAGGACGATACAAACCAATCATGAAGGATGTATTTGGATGGAGTTGTATACATAAAAGGCTCTGGAGCCAGAGCAGTTCTGGTATCCATTACGGGGGAGCAGCATCCCGTCGCCGTCAAATTACAGTTTGCCAACACCAACAACACAGCTAAGTATGAAGGCTGTATTATAGGGCTAAAACTTGCTCAATCAATGGGCATCAGACGGTTAACTGTCTTTGGGGATTCCGAATTAGTAATCAGATAAACCACAGGAATCTATAACACCAAAGAGCTACACTTACTGCCTTACCATCTGCAGGTTCTGCAGATGGCCTCGGAGTTTAAAGAAATATCCTTCTTCCACATTCCTTAGAATAAGAATGACTTTGCGGATGCACTAGCAACCTTGGCCTCCTTGATCAACACACTTGACAAGGAAAAAGTGCTAACCATCACGTTTGCCCAACAAAAGGCTCCAGCCTATGGGAATTCCATTAGAGAAGTATCAGATGAGCTACCTCCCATCCAACACCCTTGGTATCAGCATATCAAAGAGTACTTACAAGATGGATCTACACTCGCTGAGGCGAGCCTGACTGAAAGAAGGCAGATCCATCGACTGGCTATAAAATTCTACCTGAGCGGAGACGCACTCTACAAAAGAGATGCAGGACTAGGTCTCCTCAGATGTCTGGACAAGGACCAAGCTCAGAGGTTCATGAATGAAATCCATGGTGGAGTATGTGGCTCACACATGAGCGGCCCCTTACTTGTAAAGAAGATCCTAAGAACAGGGCATTACTGGCTCTCTCTCAAAGCTGACTGTGATTATTACGTCAAGAGATGTTACCAATGCCAAATTTATGGGAATGCTATCCACGCCCCTCCAAGGGAGCTCCACAATATGAGTTCACCCTGGCCCTTCTCAATGTGGAGAATGGACGTGATCGGCCCCATCGAGCCCAAAGCCAGTAATGGGTATCGGTTTATCTTCACCATGATCGACTACTTTACTAAATGGGTAGAAGCAGCTTCCTTCCCCAGGGTTACAAAAGAAGTTATCATTGCTTTCATCAGAAACAATATCATTTGTCGATATGGGCAACAAGAGGTAATTGTATCAGACAATGCTAAGAACCTCAACAACAAAATGATGGAGGAGTTATGCAGGAAATTTCACATCAAACATCTCAACTCCGTCATCCATCGTCCAAAGATGAATATTGCTTGTAGACACTCAAAATTTTCTGCACACCTGTTACTGACATTGCAGGAGGGCAGATTGGTCTTTCAGAGATAACCTTGGAAGACAGCTCACATCCAGTCCGGATACTATAAGAAGTTCAGTTTTAACTCCGGAACACACACCGGGAGTATCAATTTTAACCTCGGAGATAACCCCGAGGCCTGGAGTTCCAATACTAAAAATTCTGTGACGACCCCAAAACAGGTCCATTCCATCCAACCTATTCTGAGTCGCCAAATATATGATACAGAAAATAACTACAACTTTATTACAATAATTGTCGTGCAAAATACAACAACACATATGCTGTGAGTTTGGATACAAATATATACCAAATGTGACTCATGTCCCAATCGTGGACAGCACCTCACAATGATACCTTACATAAAGGTATAGTCAAAAACTGTTTTAGAAATTTGAATCTTTGGGAAGTGCTCAAGGAAACCTTAGTACATGGGAGGCCATGCGTCTAGGTTATGATAGATATCATATGGCCACAGAATTATCCGTGGTTGACCCAATAGACCCCAAAGAAAAACGAGAAGTTTACTATCATATTCTTCCCAATGGTGAGTCTTTTCTTGACATATCATTATCTCCACTGTCTCTAATTGAGAATTATACTTCAAACAAACACCAAGATTATATAGGTAGTGCTCGTAAAGATACTCAGCAAGTGGATGAGCACAACCCTGTCTTATGATGACACGAGGTTGTATGTCATTAGACATCTTGTATGATAGTGACAAAACACCCTTCTAACGTTGGGTTCGCCTCACCCTATTTTATTCACCAAATATAACTACTAAATGATGACCACCGTTCTATTCCCTTGTTACCCTCGCTCGACCCAGCTACACTCTTATTACCTGAAAGGAATTGTGAAACAAAAGGGTGAGCACAACTAGCCCAATAAAGAATATCATGACTAAAGATAAATAAATTATCAATAGTCTTCATCAGTAATAAATCAGATATTTAGAACATATGGTAAATGATAAAAATTTCAACCATAGTTGCAGCGGAACGAGCAAACCATTAGAAGAGTCAACTAGACCATAAAGTCTATTATCTTCTCCACATTAAAAGTCCACCAATAATGTTTTATCCCTGTAACATTAATCAACAGTTCCTTTTCACAATTATATGAATAACTTATAATCATAATTGTAATTCTAAATTCCTCTTCGCATCTAGGACGAAGATAATTTTCCTCACATGTCTTTACCTGAAACATCAAAGATCATGGTTATACCAAATCACAGTTCCTGTTCATAATCATATTAATAAATTCTTCTTTGCACTACGGCCAAAGATATTCATCAACAAACCATCTTTGCACTACGGGCCAAAGATATTCAATAACAGTTCATCTTTGCACTACAGGCCAAAGATATTCATCAATAATTCATCTTTGCACTGCAGGCCAAAGATATTCCTCAACAGTTCATATTTGCACTACAGGCAAAATATATTCATATCTCAAAGAAATATATAATCATTTCAGAATTTATATACACCATAATTATAACCATGTTAATCAATTCATCTTTACACTTAAGCTAAAGATATTCAATTATAAATTCAATGGTCATGATCATACCAGTTAACAATTCATCTTTGCACTTAAAATTCCTCAGTCACAATCATACCAATAATTTACCCATCTTTACACTCAAGTGAAAGAGAAATTCAACATCAGGGTTATAAAAATGTTATATATGATAATAAAAATAATATGATCAACAATTGCATTTATTTTCGAGAGCAACAATCATAAATCAACGATAATTTGGTCAGAAAAAGAAACCAATTTTTATCGTGAATAGTACCCGTGAATAGTAATCCGTGAATAGTAACTCGTGAATAGTAACTCGTGAATAGTAGCTTATGAATAGTAACTCGTGAATAGTAACTCATAAATAGTAACTCATGAATAGTACTCCGTATTCGTACATAGTACCGTATACGTAAATAATGTCATATACGTAAATAGTGTCGTATACGTGAATAGTGCCGTATACGTGAATAGTAACCCCGACTCAAAAAGATAAAAATTCCACAATAAAATCCATACCAATATTTCAGTATAATGATATTGAAAGAATAACATCATTATGAAGAATATAGCATCCCTTAATATCCCTTACTATCCCTTACCTCAAAAGTGCAGTATTTCTGACTGGAATGCAAAGCCGAAGGAAACTTGCACTGAATAGCAACTCTCAAAGTATCTAAATACTCACAAAATATGCTTCATAATATAGAGAGAGAAAGAGAGAAAGCTTATGTTTCTGGTGTGATTTTCAATTCTAACTTAGCCCTCTATTTATAGGAAATTGTTAGCACGCCGAAGCAGACTTAACCTGTAACCTGATGGCTTTACCTGCTACTATTCCCACCCACCACATTTGAATAAAAATCTCAGCACATTTCTTCACCAACCAAGAGTGGGGCCCACCAATTCTAGAATTTTCCACCAAAATGACAAATTCCGCAACTTCTATAATTTCTGAACCAATCATCTCGTAAAATTCATAACAAATCATACGTTCATTTTTAACGGTTCAAAATTTGTGGACATATACTCAACTTATATATGTATAACATATCCAAATATTACCACGATCCAACGGTCGGATTAAAAATTATAACCCCCGCAAAATATCTCAAAAACTCTAATTTGATTTTCGATACCTCTGTTCCGACAAAAATACAGATAAAATACCTCATCATTAACTCCTTCTTTTTTAACCATAAAAATATATCCCTCATTTATATTCACATAAAATAAATATTTTCTTATCATATGAATCAATAATTAATTATTCA
Organism: Panax notoginseng; assembly: GCA_016801055.1. Lineage (NCBI taxonomy): Eukaryota > Viridiplantae > Streptophyta > Magnoliopsida > Apiales > Araliaceae > Panax > Panax notoginseng. Next base: position 112,076,823 of record CM029016.1, read on the forward strand.
CAATTAATATTACAGAATCACATTTATGACAACCAGACCGTTCTCAGGAAAGAGGAGGCTTTCCAATAAGGATTTCTCCTTATTGGCGCGCAATTAGATGACCAAACCTCTCCTTAGATAGAACTTTCTTGACATTGTCAATAATGTTATCTAATAATATTATTCAAATAATATGAATTATTGATCTGATAATAGAAAATACTGTGCAGCAACAATTATAAAATATCAACGCAGCAATTATTGAATCAATAAAATAAAATATTGAACAGTAATTACTGTGACAATTATTCAGTAGTGCCTTCTTACGTAAGAATCAATAATTTCAAAAATACTGTGCAATACCGTGTGCTACTATGCAATAACGCGTATTACTGTATTTTAACCACCGGGTATTCCAACAGTGTTAACGGTAACAACTACGCCGTTAATTATAAAACTCAATTTTTGTCGTTATCTTCATCCGACAGTTTTTCGTTATGGGGCCCACAAATGGCTGCGCCGTCGTATGAATATTCCCCGACAGAAAGAATATTTCACGACCATACGAATATTCCCTGACAACAATGAATATTTTATAACCACTTGTGTACTTTGAAAAAATTTCATATATCACCCTTAACTTTAACATTTATCAATTTAACCATTTACTGAATAGTAATTATAAGAAAAATTGAATACTTTTATTTCATAAAATTCGGGGTCTTACAATCTCCCCTCCTTATGAAATTTCGTCCTTGAAATTTACGTACCTGGTATTTCAAAGAGTTGAGAATACATTCCTTTCATTTCAGATTCCATCTTCTCTGTCAACATAATTTCTCCATTGCTCATCTCCTGTATTTCAAATATCATTCTAGAATACAGCTTCAAAACAAGGGTTAATTTAACAAATTAACATATCACATAATATCCCGATATTATGACTGACCAACAAATAAGCTTAGGTAGGACACACTAGCGAAGGATTTACTCATCTCTCCCCTCCTAGTTATATTCCCCAATCTCTGCCAGAGACCATATCCCTAAGCTCTGATACCAACTATGACGACCCCAAAACAGGTCCATTCCATCCAACCTATTCTGAGTCGCCAAATACATGGTACAGAAAATAACTACAACTTTATTACAATAATTGTCATGCAAAATATAACAACACATATGCTGTGAGTTTGGATACAAATATATACCAAATGTGACTCATGTCCCAATCGTGGACAGCGCCTCACAATGATACCTTACATAAAGGTATAGTCAAAAACTGTTTTAGAAATTAGAATCTTTGGGAAGTGCTCAAGGAAACCTTGGTACATGGGAGGCCATGCGTCTAGGTTATGATAGATATCATATGGCCACAGAATTATCATTGGTTGACCCAATAGACCCCAAAGAAAAATGAGAAGTTTACTGTGACGCCCCCAAAATTAGGTATACATCACCCATCTTGGGTCGTCAGATACATAGTACAGAATACAAATACAACTGATTAATACATCTGTCGTGTACAATACGACAAAACATAAACTGTGAGTTTGAATACAAATATTATCTTCTAGAGAGTATTCATACTCAAAAGGAGTCCTCATTACATTTATTAACACACCATTACATAGAATAGTGAGGACTACTAACTAATACTATCATTCGGACCATCACTCCGTACCCCGACTTGTCCCAGCTACGTTCTCATTTCCTGAAGAGAACAGTGAAAGAAAGGGTGAGCTCAACTAGCCCAGTAAGAAATATTATGACTAAGATAATGCAGAATAAATTATCATTAGCCTTCAACAATGTTAAACTGATAAAATATAATAGACATCAAGTTTAACCGTAGCGGAACAAGCAATCCATTAAAAGAGTCAAGTAGAAAATAAACTCTACTATCTTTTATGATTTAAAAAGTTTTTCAACACTGTAATCGCTGAGACTCAGCTTAATAAAATAATCCACATCATCGAATCACCCCTGCACTACGGCCAAGGATATTCGTGTATTCATTAATGGTCATGATCATGCCAACAACTGTCCATCAATGCACTACGGGCCAATGAGGACTTTTACCACATCATTTGTAACATTACGGTCATGATTATACCGAATAATCCCTGGTCATAATCATACCAAGTCCATCTATGCAATACAGGCCACAGATGACTTTCAACATTTTATAAACATGAGGATGATGACAATGATATAAGAATTCAATAAAACAAGTTCAAGAATTAATTTATCCAGGAATTAACAACGTCCAAATTGTCAACATTATACTGCATTGTGGAGTAAAATTCAAGAATGCTTAGAAGAATATTTTCTTAAAAAGATACTGGATGAAACGCAACTATCAAGGATATTCCATAAATTTCATGGAGTATAGAAGTCAAAACTTAACCAGCTGAGTATAATAAAGAATGGAATAACAAAAGAAATCACCATGCATGCGATAGACCGCACAGACAGGTTATTCCAACAGAATAATAAATAATGGAACCAGGTCCGGCGTAAACGCACAGACAGGATATTCCGACAGAATAATAAATAATGGAACCAGGTCCGGTGTAAAACACACAGACATGATGTTCCAACAGAATAATAATAAAAACGGAACCAGGTCCGGTGTAAAACACACAGACAGGATGTTCCAACAGAATAATAAACGGAACCAGGTTCGGTGTAAAACACACAGACAGGATGTTCCAACAGAATAATAGAAGAATGTCACCAAGTATAGGGTAGACCGCGTATACTGATTATTCCAACAGAATAATAACGAATGGAATAACAGAAGTTCTCTTCATGAATATAAAAGAAATAATATTCCCTACCTTAAAAGAACTGGATATTGGAAAAGTGATGTAGCAGAATACTTTTAGTCTCTCTCTCTCTCTTATTCTCTCTATACTTTCTCTCTCTATAGCTTGAATGAATTCATGAAAAATAATGAAGCCCTAGGCCTCTATTTATAGAAAAACTGAGGGTGGCTCTTGGTCTTAACGAAGGGTCAAATGACTCTTGGTCTTAACGAAGGGTCAAATGACTCTTGGTAATATTGAAGGGACAACTACTATTGATGAAAGTAATTACTATTGACCAAGGTAAATACTATTGACGAAGGTAATTACTATTGACCAAGGTAAATACTATTGACCAAGGTAATTACTATTGACCAAGGTAAATACTATTGACGAAGGTAATTACTATTGACCAAGGTAAATACTATTGACCGAGGTAAATAATATTGACGAAGGTAATTACTATTGACCAAGGTAAATACTATTGACGACGGTAATTACTATTGACGACGGTAATTACTATTGACGAAGAGACTCTTAGATGATGACATATGGCCCCCCATAAAATAACCAAACTTACCACAACGTCTCAATTATTGATTTAATAATATAACATATTATACAGATGATACTATGACAATAATTTAAGAGATATGATGCAGCAATTATTGTAGCAATAATTGAGTATAGCTGAGTGACTTCTCACGTAAGCATCAATAATCAATACCGTGTGCTACTATGCAACCACGCGTATTACTGTACTTTTACTACCGAGTAGTTCAACAGTTTTAACGGTTTTAACGGTAACACCTCAGCCGTTATTTTTATAGAAAGATAATTCTGTCGTTTTCTCAATCCGACAATAATTCCGTTGTGGGGTCCACCAATGATTGTGCCGTCGAACGAATATTCCCCGACAAAAAGAATATTCTCCGACCAAACGAATATTTATAACAACTTGCTTACTTTGCAAAATTTATAAATATTACCCACAACTATAACATTATATCCAATTAACTCCATAATATTCAAAAATGATATTTATAGAAAATTCATCTTTATTTATAAAAGTTGGGGTCTTACAACCTCCCCTTCTTATGAAATTTCGCCCTCGAAATTAGGGTACGTACCTGGTATGTCGAAGAGGTAAGGATACCTTGATTTCATTTCTGATTCTAACTCCCAAGTCATTTCCTCAACATCGTGGTTTCTCCACAAAACTTTAACTTGAGGTATAACCTTGGAGCGTAGAATATGTTCCTTCTTATCCAAGATTTGAACAGGAACTTCTTCATACGTCAAATCCTCCGCTATTTCGTCCGGTTCTAACTCAATAATGTGGTTCGGGTCTTCCACATATTTGCGTAACATGGATATGTGGAAAACGTTATGAACACGAGACATACTTGGCGGTAAAGCGAGTCTATAAGCCACAGTTCCTACTCGATCGAGGATTAAAAATGGACCGATGAATCGAGGATTTAGCTTTCCTCTCTTTCCAAATCTCGTAACTCCTTTCCATGGAGCAACACGTAAGAACACATGATCTCCTACATCAAATTCCACGTCCTTTCGATGAAGATCAGCATAACTCTTTTGTCGATCTTGTGAGGTTTTTATACGTTGTCGGATCGTTTGAATCTTTTCTGTAGTCATACGTACAACTCCGGTCCCAACAACGTTGCTTCGCCCACCTCATCCCAGCATACTGGAGAACGACATTTTCTTCCATACAATGCTTCGAATGGAGCCATGCCAATACTTGCTTGATAACTGTTGTTGTAGGAAAACTCCACCAATGGTAAGAACTTGTCCCAACTTCCCTTGAAGTCAAAGACACAGAGTCTTAATAGATCTTCAAGAGTTTGAATAGTCCTCTCTGATTGTCCGTCCGTCTGAGGATGATATGCTGAACTAAATCGTAACTCCGTGCCCATAGCTTTTTGTAAACTAACCCAAAATCGTGAAGTGAATCTTGGGTCTCGATCAGAAATTATGGATACTGGCATACCATGCAGTCTTACAATCTCGTTTATGTACATACGAGCAAGACGTTCAAGTGTATAAGTTTCTCGTATCGGTAAGAAATGAGCAGACTTGGTCAATCTATCAACAATGACCCAAATCGCATCAATACCTTGAGAAACCCTAGGAAGACCGGTAACGAAATCCATGGTAATGTGCTCCCACTTCCATTCTGGAATTTCAAGTGGTTGCAATGGACCTTTTGGTACTTGATGCTCCGCTTTGACTCGTTGACAAGTTAGACACCTTGAGATAAACAACGCTATCTCTCTCTTCATATTGCTCCACCAAAATGTATGACGAAGATCATGATACATTTTGGTACTTCCAGGATGGATTGCAAACGGTGTGTTGTGCGCCTCCATCATGATTTCATACTTTAAATCAGGGTTGTTAGGAACACAAAGTCTGGAGTTGACTCGAAGTATTCCTTCTTCATCGATTCTTGCTTCCGGTATAGCACCTTCTTGCACTTTCTTCTTCATACGCATCAGCTCCAGGTCTGTAGCTTGAGCAGCTTTAACTTTATCGATTAAAGTCGGTTCTACTCGTATATTCGCCATCATCACATGGGTCCCTGGAGTCTTTAACTCTATCTCCATCCTTTGCAAATCACACAAAATGGGTCTTTGTGTTGACAATATCGCACTCGTACTTGCATATGATCTTCTACTCAATGCGTCAGCTACCACGTTCGCTTTTCCAGGATGATATTGAATGGTATGATCATAATCTTTCAACAGTTCAAGCCAACGTCGTTGTCGCATGTTGAGTTCCTTTTGAGTGAAGAAATATTTGAGGCTTTTATGATCCGTAAAGATCTCCACCTTCTCCCCATACAAGTAATGCCTCCAAATTTTAAGTGCAAAGACAACAGCTGCCAACTCTAGATCATGAGTAGGATAATTCCTCTCATATTCCTTGAGTTGTCTTGATGCATAGGCTATGACTTTTCCATGTTGCATGAGAACACATCCCAACCCTTTGCTCGAAGCATCACTGTAGATGACAAATCCCTCCGAGCCAGATGGTATTGTTAGAACAGGTGCTGAAATGAGTCTCCTCTTGAGTTCTTGAAAACTCTGCTCACATTCTTCGCTCCAACCAAACTTTGTATCTTTCCGAGTCAGCTGAGTTAATGGAGTAGCGATTCGAGAAAATCCTTCCACGAATCTCCGATAATAACCAGCTAAACCAAGAAAGCTACGTACCTCGGTCACTGATTTAGGTTGCTCCCAGCTTTGAATAGCTTCAATCTTTGCCGGGTCAACCGATATTCCACGACTTGATACTACGTGCCCAAGGAATGCTACCTCTTCCAGCCAGAACTCGCATTTCTTCAACTTGGCATAAAGTTTGTATTCACGAAGCTTTTGGAGTACCAGCCTCAAGTGTTGCTCATGATCTTCACGGCTTTTGGAATAAACAAGGATGTCATCGATAAAGACGACCACAAAGTGATCCAAATATTCCTTAAATACCCTGTTCATCATATCCATGAAGGCAGCAGGAGCATTAGTCAATCCAAAAGACATAACTAAGAATTCATAATGCCCATACCGAGTTCTGAAGGCAGTCTTTGGAATATCCTCAGTTCTAACCTTCAGCTGATGATATCCAGAACGAAGATCGATCTTTGAAAAGAATTGTGCTCCTTGCAACTGGTCAAACAGGTCATCAATACGTGGCAATGGGTACCTATTTTTGATGGTGACATGATTCAACTCCCGATAATCAATACAAAGTCGCATACTCCCATCTTTCTTCTTCACGAACAGAACAGGAGCACCCCAAGGAGAAGTACTAGGACGAATAAAACCAATGTCTAACAATTCCTGCAGTTGGATCTTTAACTCCTGAAGTTCAATAGGAGCCATTCGATATGGGGCTTTGGAAATGGGTTTTGTACCGGGTTCAAGATCGATACAAAATTCAATTTCACGCTCTGGGGGTAGGCCAGGAAGTTCTTCAGGGAATACGTCAGGAAATTTATTAACAACAGAAATATCATTCAAAGCTGACGTATTTTTGTTTAGATCTGTGACATGAGCTAAGAAAGCTTGACATCCGTTTTTCAATAAACGAATAGCTTTATGGCTTGAGATGACAGCGATTGATTTTAATGGTTTGGTTGCTTGAATTCGCATAATAGGTCGATTAGGAATATGAAAGCTAACAACCTTACGAAAACAATCAATTTTTGCATAATGAGTAGTTAACCAATCAATCCCTAGAATCACGTCAAATGCAAGTATTTTTAATGAAATCAGATCGATAGGTAATGTGTGGGTACCAACTTGAACCAAACAAGACTTATAACCAGTGGAGGTAATGAAGGTTTCTCCCAACGGAGTTTCCACAGATAAGTCAAAGTCTAATTTCTCCGGAATCAAATTTAATCGATGAGCGCAAGTAGGAGAAATAAAAGAATGGGTTGAACCGGTATCAAATAAAGTATAAACTTCTTTAGAGTTTATGATAAGCTTACCCGTGATGACCTCATTCGGGTTCCTTGCTCTCTGGGAGTTCACAACAAACGCTCTCCCTTGCACAACCGGTTTTGACTTTTCTGGGACGGCTTTTGGTGCCTCCATCCTAGCTGAATTTGTTTTCGGTAAACGACAAAATCGGGCTAAATGACCTTCTCTTCCACAATTATAACATGCTTTGGACGGCATCGCGCAGTTTGGACTGATGTGTCCCTCCCCTCCGCATTTGAAACATATGATAGGTGGTCGTTCTCCTTCCTTAACGACAGGTGCTGGTGCTGACGTCTTTCCATCATTGTTGAATCTCCTCTTCTTGAAATGTCCATTCTTATTGTTTTGGCCCTGATTACCACCGAAGTGGTTACCATTTCTGGCCTGTTGATTCCCTCCACGCTTGTTGTCACCGCTTCGATGACTGCTCTCACTGGTATTATCATTTTGCCGGCTGCTCTCTTTTGGTTGCGTTGTCTCGTTATCGCGCTCCACCAACTGAGCCCTATTTACAACATCTGAATACAAACACAGTTTATGAGAAACAAGATGTTGACGTATCTCCGGCTTCAAACCTCTTAAAAACATCCGCGTCATTCTTTCTTCATTATCCACCAGGTGGGACGCAAACCGGGATAACTCCGCAAATTTTGCCTCGTACTGCGACACGGTCATATTATTCTGCTCCAATTTGATGAACTCCACCTCCTTCATGTGACGAATACTCTCGGGAAAGTATTTGTCGTTAAACAGATCTTGAAACTTCTCCCAAGACATCTTCAGTGCGGCAGGTTGAGTACGCTTTATCGATTCCCACCAGTAATCTGCCTCTCCTCGCAACATAAAGGCGGCAAAGGGAACCTTTTGCTCCTCGGAGCAACCCAAGACATCAAATATCTTGGTGATCTGCTTTATCCATGTTTCAGCTACAAGTGGTTTGGGTTCTCCCTTAAACTCCGGTGGTCCCAGCTCCTTAAACTGTTTAGCGGTGACCGCCTGAGAGTTTTCAGTATTTCCACCTACGTTGTGGACAGGAGCCGCTTTCACCTGTTGTTGCATGAATTGCATAAAGCCTCTGAACATTTGATCATTCATCATTTGGTCAGTGTTGTTGTTTGCATGAGGATTGACACCTTCCTGATGCACATTATCCTGATTATTGATATGTGGTGAATCAACAGTCGTCTGTGCTCCATTGCTATTCTCAACATTCTCAGATGCCATTTTCAGATACTGTCACAAAATAAAAATTAATTGATATGTCATATATTATCCTTATATTATGACCGACCAATTAAATACCATGCAAATAAACTTAGGTATGCCATACTAGCGAAGGAATTCCCCGTCTCTCCCCTCCTAGTTCTATTCTCACATCTTAGCCAGGGATCATATCCCTAAGCTCTGATACCAACTGTGACGCCCCCAAAATTAGGTATACATCACCCATCTTGGGTCGTCAGATACATAGTACAGAATACAAATACAACTGATTAATACATCTGTCGTGTACAATACGACAAAACATAAACTGTGAGTTTGAATACAAATATTATCTTCTAGAGAGTATTCATACTCAAAAGGAGTCCTCATTACATTTATTAACACACCATTACATAGAATAGTGAGGACTACTAACTAATACTATCATTCGGACCATCACTCCGTACCCCGACTTGTCCCAGCTACGTTCTCATTTCCTGAAGAGAACAGTGAAAGAAAGGGTGAGCTCAACTAGCCCAGTAAGAAATATTATGACTAAGATAATGCAGAATAAATTATCATTAGCCTTCAACAATGTTAAACTGATAAAATATAATAGACATCAAGTTTAACTGTAGCGGAACAAGCAATCCATTAAAAGAGTCAAGTAGAAAATAAACTCTACTATCTTTTATGATTTAAAAAGTTTTTCAACACTGTAATCGCTGAGACTCAGCTTAATAAAATAATCCACATCATCGAATCACCCCTGCACTACGGCCAAGGATATTCGTGTATTCATTAATGGTCATGATCATGCCAACAACTGTCCATCAATGCACTACGGGCCAATGAGGACTTTTACCACATCATTTGTAACATTACGGTCATGATTATACCGAATAATCCCTGGTCATAATCATACCAAGTCCATCTATGCAATACAGGCCACAGATGACTTTTAACATTTTATAAACATGAGGATGATGACAATGATATAAGAATTCAATAAAACAAGTTCAAGAATTAATTTATCCAGGAATTAACAACGTCCAAATTGTCAACATTATACTGCATTGTGGAGTAAAATTCAAGAATGCTTAGAAGAATATTTTCTTGAAAAGATACTGGATGAAACGCAACTATCAAGGATATTCCACAAATTTCATGGAGTATAGAAGTCAAAACTTAACCAACTGAGTATAATAAAGAATGGAATAACAAAAGAAATCACCATGCATGCGATAGACCGCACAGACAGGTTATTCCAACAGAATAATAAATAATGGAACCAGGTCCGGCGTAAACGCACAGACAGGATATTCCGACAGAATAATAAATAATGGAACCAGGTCCGGTGTAAAACACACAGACAGGATGTTCCAACAGAATAATAATAAAAACGGAACCAGGTTCGGTGTAAAACACACAGACAGGATGTTCCAACAGAATAATAAACGGAACCAGGTTCGGTGTAAAACACACAGACAGGATGTTCCAACAGAATAATAGAAGAATGTCACCAAGTATAGGGTAGACCGCGTATACTGATTATTCCAACAGAATAATAACGAATGGAATAACAGAAGTTCTCTTCATGAATATAAAAGAAATAATATTCCCTACCTTAAAAGAACTGGATATTGGAAAAGTGATGTAGCAGAATACTTTTAGTCTCTCTCTCTCTCTTATTCTCTCTATACTTTCTCTCTCTATAGCTTGAATGAATTCATGAAAAATAATGAAGCCCTAGGCCTCTATTTATAGAAAAACTGAGGGTGGCTCTTGGTCTTAACGAAGGGTCAAATGACTCTTGGTCTTAACGAAGGGTCAAATGACTCTTGGTAATATTGAAGGGACAACTACTATTGATGAAAGTAATTACTATTGACCAAGGTAAATACTATTGACGAAGGTAATTACTATTGACCAAGGTAAATACTATTGACCAAGGTAATTACTATTGACCAAGGTAAATACTATTGACGAAGGTAATTACTATTGACCAAGGTAAATACTATTGACCGAGGTAAATAATATTGACGAAGGTAATTACTATTGACCAAGGTAAATACTATTGACGACGGTAATTACTATTGACGACGGTAATTACTATTGACGAAGAGACTCTTAGATGATGACATATGGCCCCCCATAAAATAACCAAACTTACCACAACGTCTCAATTATTGATTTAATAATATAACATATTATACAGATGATACTATGACAATAATTTAAGAGATATGATGCAGCAATTATTGTAGCAATAATTGAGTATAGCTGAGTGACTTCTCACGTAAGCATCAATAATCAATACCGTGTGCTACTATGCAACCACGCGTATTACTGTACTTTTACTACCGAGTAGTTCAACAGTTTTAACGGTTTTAACGGTAACACCTCAGCCGTTATTTTTATAGAAAGATAATTCTGTCGTTTTCTCAATCCGACAATAATTCCGTTGTGGGGTCCACCAATGATTGTGCCGTCGAACGAATATTCCCCGACAAAAAGAATATTCTCCGACCAAACGAATATTTATAACAACTTGCTTACTTTGCAAAATTAATAAATATTACCCACAACTATAACATTATATCCAATTAACTCCATAATATTCAAAAATGATATTTATAGAAAATTCATCTTTATTTATAAAAGTTGGGGTCTTACATTTACTATCATATTCTTCCCAATGGTGAGTCTTCTCTTGACATATCATTATCTCCACTGTCTCTAATTGAGAATTATACTTCAAACAAACACCAAGATTATATAGGTAGTGCTCGTAAAGATACTCAGCAAGTGGATGAGTACAACCCTGTCTTATGATGACACGAGGATGTATGTCATTAGACATCTTGTATGACAGTGACAAAACACCCTTCCAACGTTGGGTTCGCCTCACCCTATTTTATTTATCAAATATAACTACTAAATGATGACCACCGTTCTATTCTCTTGTTATCCCCGCTCGACCCAGCTACACTCTTATTACCTGAAAGGAATTGTGAAACAAAAGGGTGAGCACAACTAGCCCAGTAAAAAATATCATGACTAAAGATAAATAAATTATCAATACTCTTCATCATTAATAAATCAGAGATTTAGAACATATGGTAGATGATAAAAATTTCAACCATAGTTGTAGCGGAACGAGCAAACCATTAGAAGAGTCAAATAGACCATAAAGTCTATTATCTTCTCCACATTAAAAGTCCACCAATAATGTTTTATCCCTGTAATATTAATCAACAGTTCCTTTTCACAATTATATGAATAACTTATAATCATAATTGTAATTCTAAATTCCTCTTCGCATCTAGGACGAAGATAATTTTCCTCACATGTCTTTACCTGAAATATCAAAGATCATGGTTATACCAAATCACAGTTCCTGTTCATAATTATATTAATAAATTCATCTTTGCACTACGGCCAAAGATATTCATCAACAAACTATCTTTGCACTATGGGCCAAAGATATTCAATAACAGTTCATCTTCGCACTATAGGCCAAAGATATTCATCAATAATTCATCTTTGCACTACAGGCCAAAGATATTCCTCAACAGTTCATATTTACACTACAGGCCAAATATATTCATATCTCAAAGAAATATATAATCATTTCAGAATTTATATACACCATAATTATAACCATGTTAATCAATTCATCTTTACACTTAAGCTAAAGATATTCAATTATAAATTCAATGATCATGATCATACCAGTTAACAATTCATCTTTGCACTACAGGCCAAAGACATTACTCAGTCACGATCATACCAATAATTTACCCATCTTTACACTCAAGTGAAAGAGAAATTCAACATCAGGGTTATAAAAATGTTATATATGATAATAAAAATAATATGATCAACAACTGCATTTATTTTCGAGAGCAACAATCATAAATCAACGATAATTTGGTCAGAAAAAGAAACCAATTTTTGTCGTGAATAGTACCCGTGAATAGTAACCCGTGAATAGTAACTCGTGAATAGTAACTCATGAATAGTAACTCGTGAATAGTAACTCATAAATAGTAACTCATGAATAGTACTCCGTATTCATACATAGTACCGTATACGTAAATAATGTCATATACGTAAATAGTGTCATATACATGAATAGTGCCGTATACGTGAATAGTGCCGTATACGTGAATAGTAACCCCGACTCAAAAAGATAATAATTCCACAATAAAATCCATACCAATATTTCAGTATAATGATATTGAAAGAATAACATCATTATGAAGAATATAGCATCCCTTAATATCTCTTACTATCCCTTACCTCAAAAGTGCAGTATTTCTGACTGGAATGCAAAGCCGAAGGAAACTTGCACTGAATAACAACTCTCAAAGTATCTAAATACTCACAAAATATGCTTCATAATATAGAGAGAGAAAGAGAGAAAGCTTATGTTTCTGGTGTGATTTTCAATTCTAACTTAGCCCTCTATTTATAGAAAATTGTTAGCACGCCGAAGCAGACTTAACCTGTAACCTGATGGCTTTACCTGCTACTATTCCCACCCACCACATTTGAATAAAAATCTTAGCACATTTCTTCACCAACCAAGAGTGGGGCCCACCAATTCTAGAATTTTCCACCAAAATGACAAATTCCACAACTTCTATAATTTCTGAACCAATCATCTCGTAAAATTCATAACAAATCATACGTTCATTTTTAACTGTTCAAAATTTGTGGACATATACTCAACTTATATATGTATAACATATCCAAATATTAGCACGATCCAACGGTCGGATTAAAAATTATAACCCCCGCAAAATATCTCAAAAACCCTAATTTGATTTTCAATACCCCTGTTCCGACAAAAATACAGATAAAATACCTCATCATTAACTCCTTTTTTAACCACAAAAATATATCCCTCATTTATATTCACATAAAATAAATATTTCCTTATCATATGAATCAATAATTAATTATTCACAATTAATATTACAGAATCACATTTATGACAACCAGGCCGTTCCCAGTAAAGAGGGGGCTTTCCAATAAGGATTTCTCCTTATTGGCGCGCAATTAGATGACCAAACCTCTCCTTAGACAGAACTTTCTAGACATTGCCAATAATGTTATCTAATAATATTATTCAAATAATATGAATTATTGATCTGATAATGGGAAATACTGTGCAACAACAGTTATAAAATATCAACGCAGCAATTATTGAATCAATAAAATAAAATATTGAACAGTAATTACTGTGACAATTATTCAGTAGTACCTTCTTACGTAAGAATCAATAATTTCAAAAATACTGTGCAATACCGTGTGCTACTGTGCAATAACACGTATTACTGTATTTTAACCACCGGGTATTCCAACAGTGTTAACGGTAACAACTACGCCGTTAATTATAAAACTCAATTTTTGTCGTTATCTTCATCCGACAATTTTCCGTTATGGGGCCCACAAATGGCTGCGCCGTCGTACGAATATTCCCCGATAGAAAGAATATTTCACGACCATACGAATATTCCCCGACAACAATAAATATTTTATAACCACTTGTGTATTTTGAAAAAAAATCATATATCACCCTTAACTTTAACATTTATCAATTTAACCATTTACTGAATAGTAATTATAAGAAAAATTGAATACTTTTATTTCATAAAATTCGGGGTCTTACAAATTCCACTGGAGAAGGCCGATTCATTCTAGAGATAACCCTGAGATATTTAGTCTCAGTCCCGACACTGGGAATAGTAGCGCCAACCTTGAAGATAACCTCAAGGAATGCAGTTGCAGTTTCGGAGATAACCCCAGAAAAGCTTGTTTCAAAGCCATGCAAACAACTTTAGAACAATCGGCACTCATACCGAGGCACTCAATACAAGACCCAGAGATAACCTCGGGAAGACAAGCACACCTCAGAGATGATACTGAGGACCTTCGACACTTGCAGCAGTCCAATCTCAGAGATAACCCTGAGCAACATCTGCTTTATCAGCCAAAACCGGAGATAACCCTGGTGAGGGGCAAAGTCATCATCTTGCTACCTTGACGCCACATCACGCCATCTCAACATTTTAGAGATACATTTCTACACAACAATATCCCACAAGAACCAAGGAAGTCCAATCCCGAGTAACTATTTCGCAGGGTAACGGATAGAATTTGAAGCATGAAGACCGGAGGGCATGGTTCCATCTTCCTGACTTCGTACAACCTCTAATCCCATGTCATTGCATAACTCTCGACAATGACGGTCCAAAATAGGTCTTACACACCTCAGTCGGATGCCCGGATTGAAGTTCTAAAAGTTCGACCGAACATCACGTTACACGCATGCACGTATTTCGAGACGGCGAGACCCGCAAAGCCCGGGGCACCCCAGGCAGCCGTAGGTACACCTGCGGCTCCCCCCTCTATAAATAGAGGGCTTGGGATGGCCATTTTGTAAGAGAAAAAGGCGAGAAAGCCCTGTCCAATTTGCTCTATACACACCCTAAATTGAGTGCTTTCTCATTTTAAACACTTGTAAGCTCTCATATAGCTACTTTTTACTGGCGGGAGTCGAATGTTCATCCACTTAAAGGTATATAAGTCTTCTTTGGTAGCCCACTGTAAGCCTTCTTACACACTTTAAAACCTTTCTCTTAATCTTTGCACACACTATTCTTCACATTGAGAGTCGTGTTGCGTGTGTATGCCCGGACTTCGGTCCATAGTTTCATTTTAGTTTGTATATATATATATATATATATATATATATATATATATATATATATGTTTTTATATATGGACTAACATTATTGAGTTATGCCTCGATTGAGCTTAGACTTGTGTCTGAAGCGTTTAATTACTTTCGTATATATATATATATATATATATATATATATATATATATATATATATATATACATTTCTTCCTGCCTGGAGTTTACTTCGTGACGGTTGACCGTTTTTACTGCTTTCTATACATTTCGTCCTACCTGGAGTTTCCTCTGTGGCAGTTGATCGCTTTTACAGCTTTATTTACATTTCTGATCCCCCATGGAGGTGCTTCGTGGTGGTTGATCATGTCAATATATATATATATATATATATATATATATATTTATCGCTTTTATATATTTATATTTCTGATCCCCTATGGAGGTGCTTCGTGGTGGTTGATCATGTCTGTATATATATATTTACAGCTTTTATATATATAACTGCTTACAGCTTTTATATAAATTGCGTTATCATGTGAGCCTAGGAATCATGTGATCACAGATTCAGTTTACTGAATCTAGATTCGGTTCCTGTGATGGACATTTTCAGCTGTAAGCAGCTTGTAAATTTATTCATGGTGTTTGGATTTCCTCAGATGGTTTTCATGCCCACAAGGAGTTCGACACTGTTTTATATATTATTTTCTCGAATATGCTTCGCATCTCGAAAATAAAAGCAATCAAGCTGAACATTTAATAAAATGAAAGTATTAAAGGCCTCAATTATTATTGAGCACAAGGGTTTGAAAAACCTCTTTTATAAAACATCATTGCTATATCTTGTTTAAAACTGATTTTTTACCCAAATTTAAACCCTTTGTATATAGGTGCAAACGAGGCATAACACTACTTCCAAATAATAGCACATTGACCCACACACACACACATATTTATGTAACAGTTTCTTGAAAAGTGGCGGTCACAGTGGCAACACGGATGTCGGGGGGTGCCTAACACCTTCCCTCTGCATAAGCAAGTCCCCGGACCCTAATGAATCTCGGTTTCACAGACCCGTTTAGCAGTGTCACATCACTGAGTCAATGTGCAAATCTTTTCTTGGTTGTGTTGGTACAACCAATTAAAAAACCAACTGGAGACTCTTAACAGTCCATCATCGACATTATACATGTCGGACCTTTTTCACTTATTTTTTCAAACAAATCTCACCTAAAATGAGAACACTAAAGAACAAGAATAGAAAAGGGAACAATAAAAATCCCGACGTCGACAGGTGGCGACTCTGCTGGGGACACCAGTAAGAAGACTTAAGCCGCTATTACAAGCTTTTCAAAACTGTTATATGCTTTTGTGTGGATATTGCATTTACATTTATGATGAATGTGTACGAATTCATTTTTTTACTGCACTGCAATATATCTATATGTGATATTAGTGCTTCGCACATGTCATCATTTTCATAAATGGTGAGACACGTTGTATGTGAATGTATGTTGTGTGGTTCCTCCACCAGGAGGCTATCCTGTCGGTGTTTGATTACTGGACTCGTAGGAAGACTAATTCCAACGAGGCTCAGGAAAGGCACCACCCAAATTCGCTCTAGTTGAAAGACCGGATTAATTTCCTGTTGAGTAAATTGCGATGATTTGGCAACCTTCATGCCAAAAAGCCGCGAGAGTAATCTAAGATAGGTCAGCCTCTAATAAACCAAACGCGGAGAAAAGTCTCTTCATGCTTTCTCATTTCAAATTACTCGTAAAGTCAATTACTTGTAATTTACATTCCATATTCATCTCCATGTAATGAGAAATATGAAGAAATATGTGCATGTACATATTTAAATTAATATGCTATCCTGTATTACAAACAGCTAACATCCGTTTTGCAGGATCATAATCCTAAAACGGACACATCACATAGCATGTAAACATTTACACAATCCCTAAAACTAAACTATGCAAGTTTTGTCGCAGGGAAGCATTCGGACCTATTACCCGGTCAAAATCCAAAAAGGCCGCAGGCCTATAGCCAATCATGTCTTCATCTGACCAGTCTAGTCCAGTTTCTCACGAAGAATTTGACAGATTAAGTAAACAAATTACAGATTTGGCTGTTTTGCTTAAAGAACTACATCAATCTACTCAAGGTACGAAGATACCCATACATGCTGAATCCTCCACACAAGGAGGAACCCAAGGTTCTGATAAAGTCATTACAGTACCTGAGCACCAGTTGGATACAACCAACAAAATTCATGATACCACCCATCTCAAAGGAGATTTAGACACCGGTGACATCAGGAAAAAGGTCCTTAAAATGGAAGAAACCCTTCGTTCTATCAAAGGAATTGGAGTACATGGGAGTGTCTCCTATGCTGACCTTTGTATATTTCCTGGTGTTCATTATCCAGAGAAGTTCAAAACTCCTAACTTCAAAAAGTATGATGGGTTAGGAGATCCTTACACACATTTGAAGGTGTTCAATTCAGAACTTGGATATTATGTAGAGGACGAGAAGCTCAGAATGCAGCTGTTCCAAAAGAGTCTGACTGGAGAAGCCCGTTCGTGGTATACCAGATTAGACAATTCAAAGATCCATAGTTGGGAAGAACTAGCTCATGCCTTCCTCACACAATATAGTTTCCAGTCTCAGATGTCTCCTGACCGGTACCAGATTACCAAGGTCAAGAAATAGTCCAATGAGTCTTTCAGAGAGTATGCTCAAAGGTGGAGGCGCCTTGCTGCTCAAGTGATTCCTTCTATGACAGAGTCAAAAATGGTCATGACCTTCATAGACATACAAGAAGCTCCTTTCTATGAAAGAGTCTTAGCTGGCATTGGTAAACCATTTTCTGAAATGATTAAACATGGGGAGATGGCTAAGATGGGATTGAAGTCAGGAAAAATTCAAGACCTAGCCGCTCTTAAAGCTGTTGCTGAGCACATCCAATCTGGAACTTATGAAAGCAACCCTCGGAGGGTCCATAAAAAGAAAGAGGAGGATGTTTCCTTAATATTCCAAGGTCAAAAGGGCAATCAGAATATGCCTATTTAGAGGAGAAATTACACTCCCTTTGAAGCACAGTCTTCAAACCCTCCATTGCCTAAAGGTGGAGAAGTCAAACGCCCTTGAGTATTCACACCCCTACGGGATTCACTCGAGAACATTCTCAATCTTCTGTCCACTCAGAAGAAAATTACGCATCTTCTTCCACCAGCCAACCCTAATGGGAGGGGTTTCAATGTTGCTCAGAAATGTGTTTATCATTCCGGGGCACCTGAACATGATACTCAAGATTGTTGGGCCTTGAAACACAAGATCCAAGATTTAATAAATAAATGTGAGATCGTGGTCACCAAACTAGATCAACCTCACATACAAGAAACCCTCTTCCTCTACACAAAGAGGAAGAGGTCAACATGATTAATTAGAGCAATGGACAGAGTTCCGAGTTTAACAGTGAATCATCCCTGATCATCAAAGACAGTATTCACAAATGGGATTATACAAAGTTCCAGTTTATGATGGAACGACAGATAAAAGCTCTGTGTAAGCAAATTGAGCAATTGGCAGAACTGGTGACCTATCAGCATCAAGTCACACGCCAATTAGTCATCCAGGAGCATGCTGGTCTCCTTCCCTTGGTTATGAATAATCCCTTGTCACCTTCAAAATATGAAACATTAGAGGACAAAGTGACGAAGAGAGCAACTGCCAAAGCATGTTGGGATTTTGCCATTAGAAGGGAATTTACATACCTGAGCCAACCTATGGAGGAGATACTTCAGATGCTAATCAATGAAGGAAGAATTACATCCCTTCTACCTCCAATTAATCCCCATTCAGGACGGTTTAATCCTGATGGAGTATGTCAGTATCACTCCCATTCTCGCGGTCACAGCACGGAAGAATGCTGGGCACTCCGCCACCTTATTTAGAATCTAATTGATAACGGTGTCCTACAACTGGCAGACAACGATACTGTGTTATTTGAGAGTGAAAATACTTGTCCTACTAATGGAAGGGATTGGTGGAAGTTATATCCGATGAGGCTGATAGGACTATTAAACCACACATAATTCAACTCAAAGGAGTTAATAATCCTTTGGAAGTGGCTGCGCCAGAGCCAATCACCTTGCCATTCAGACCACAATATTCTGTTATCAGCTTAGAAAAAGTCCCCTGGAATTATGGAGAAGCTGATGGATCCACCTCTCATATAACTGCTGTAGTGTCGAAGGAAAATCTACTGTATCTTCCCCAACGGGTGATGAAGCATACCATCAAATCAAAGGGGAAAATTCCTATGGAGAAGATTAAAATATTCCTCTGTGCTATGGGTCATAATGAAGCCAAGGTGGTTTTAAGCTTAAGAGAAGCTCCACATCAAATTTCAATACTAGACTTGGTTTTAACTTCTGAGGATCACAAGAAGATTCTACTGAATGTTTTGGAAGAGCCATACTTGCCGAAATCAATAGATGTGGAAAAATTTCAACATCTGGTAGGTCACATTTTCAACAATAATGTGATATCTTTCACTGATGATGACATACCGCCCGAAGGGACCGGTCATTGCAAGCCATTACACATTGCGGTTTTGTCCTCTGGATACATATTAGCTGGAGTCTTGGTAGATGGAGGTTCATCTCTAAACATCTGTCTTTACGCTACGTTACTGAAGATGAATGTCAATCTCAAGCGGATCCGAAGTAGCCATACGATTATCAAAGCTTTTGATGGATCCTGCCGGAATTCAGTCGGAGAGATTGAGCTGCCAATTAAGATTGGTCCCCATACATTTTGTGTATCTTTTCACGTTCTCAAAATAGATGCAGGATATAACCTGCTTCTGGGGAGACCGTAGATTCATATGGCCGGGGCAGTCCCCTCCACTCATCATCAGCAACTTAAATTCATTATCAATAATAGCCTAGTCACAGTCAACGCTGAACCAGAATGCCCTCAACAGGGTGACATGCCACTCATCAGTTTCAATTCTGATGTTGAGCCGGTCAGTTTCCACACTTTGGAAGTAAGCAACACTCAATATCATTCCATTGGGACGCCATTTCCTGTACCCAAGATTTCTGCCGAAGTAATGGCAGCTACTCAAGAAATGATGTCATTAGGATACCATCCAGGACAAGGGCTGGGTAAAAATAATCAGGGTATGAAGCACCCGATTCAAGTGTCCAGTCAAATTGGGACAACCGAACTAGGCTATTCTGCCAATTCCAGTCACATGAATCCACATAAGCATAAGTAAATTCCTTCAGTTTTAGCCATACGACAATCATTTCCACCTGTAAATCCAGAGTCCACACAATCTCCGGTAAAGGTGCCAGCCAATGTAATGGCTATGTTATTTCCTAAATCGATACCGGTAAAGGAGAAGGAAGTCTTTGTTCCAGATCCCAACGTGGAAGAAGAGGAAAGGAGAATTAAACAAGACATCGTCCGAATGATGTCAGGCATACGCATCATTGTCCATGATGAACATACAAACAGATACACCCCAGACGATGATTGCCCATACATAATGGTCATCATTCGGGAGAAGGAGGACGGTGACAGCCCCTCTATCACTACAGTCCCCCCGGACTTTATCCTTGTCAATTGAAGCAACACTCCTTTCATTGGTCGACAAGGGTAAAATGGGCAGGACTTCTTTCTACCCTGTAGATATCATAACTGCTTACTTTTTTGTACATTATTAGCAGTTGTTTTGTCCATACATGCTAACACTTTGTATGATTAAATAGTTTCATATATATTAAGTGAAAGCATATTTTGTTTCAGGACTCTGAATTTAGATGTGCCTGTACTTGTTGATAAGATTCCTCTTCTCCACAAGGATTGTAACTTTGATAAAAAGTTGGACTTAGACTTGATGGAAATACAAGAAGACATTGAGGTGCCTCCAGAGATCAAAGAATGGGTCGAAGAAAAACCTAAACCCAACCTTGATCAAACCACCTCCTTCAATCTCGAAACCTTAGAAAACCCTAAGTTAAATCAGATTGGTTCAGACCTTACCCCAAACCAGAGGAATGACATGGTTACACTACTAACCCAATTCTAGGATGTGTTTGCATGGTCTCATGAAGACATGATGGGTTTGTCCATTGACATTGTCCTTCATCGCCTTCCCATTAAAGAGGGACTCAAGTCAGTCAAGCGGAAGCTAAGGCGATTGAAACCTGAGTGGAGTTTAAAGGTAAAAGAGGAAATTGTGAAATAATTTCAAGCTGGTATTATCATGGTGTCCACATATCCTGAATGGATATCCAACATCGTTCCCGTGCCTAAGCCTAAAGGAAAGGTACGAGTTTGCGTGGATTATCGGGATCTGAATAAAGCTTGCCTTAAAGATAGCTTTTCCATGCCATTCATCCACATTCTCATTGACAATACTGCTCAATACGACATGTACTCCTTCACTGATTGCTTCGCGGGGTACCATCAGATCATGGTTGCTGAGGAGGATCATGAGAAAACTACTTTCATCATGCCTTGGGGAACCTTTTACTATAAACGGTTGTCTTTCGGCCTCATCAATGCCGGAGCTACCTATTAGAGAGCTATGATGGCTCTTTTCCACGATTTAATGTATAAGGAGATAGAGATCTATGTGGATGACATCATTATCAAATCCCGAATGGAGGAAGACCACCTAGACCATCTCAGAAAACTTTTCAACAGGTTACGTAAGTACAACTTGAAGTTGAATCCAGCCAAGTGCGCCTTTGGCGTTAAATTAGGCAAGTTGCTAGGATTTCTAGTCAGCCACAAAGGGATTGAGCTAGATCCCACCAAAATCCAGGCCATTACGAAAATGCCTATTCCTCAGACAGAGAAGGAAATACGGAGATTTTTGGGAAGAGTCAACTTCATTAGTAGGTTCATTTCTCAACTCACAGCAACCTGTGAGCGTATCTTCAAGCTATTAAGGAAGAACTCCTCCATGAAATGGAATGATGAGTGCCATAAGGCCTTCCTTACCATCAAAGAGTAGCTAGTCAAAGCTCATGTCTTGGTACCACCCAGGGATGATGTTCCCCTATTCATTTACCTATCCATAAGTGACAATGCCATGGGCTGCATGCTGGGTCAGAAAGATGGTAGAGGCCGAGAACGAGCTATCTATTACCTCAGCAAAAGATTCAACAACAGTGAACTCAAGTACACTCTGATTGAGAAGACTTGTTGTGCTTTAGCATGGCCTACCATGAGGTTACAACATTACCTCCATGGGCACACAACCCATCTCAAATCCCGTGTGGATCCTCTCAAGTATGTGTTCAGTAAGCCCATACTGAATTTTCGGCTGTCCAGGTGACAGTTGATTCTGCAACAATTTGACATCGTTTATGTGACGCAAAAGTCCATTACAGGTCAAGGAATCACTACAAAAAATGGGCCTTTAGCAACGATTTTTTGGGCAACGACTTTATAAGTCGTTGCTAAAAGTGTATGTTTAGCAACGAAATTTATCTTTCGTTGCAGATTGTGTCAGGCTTTCACTTTTTGCAACGAAATTCATAAGTCGTTGCAAAATTTCGTTGCTATTTCATTGTTGGGAAAAAATTTCGTTAGAAATTTGTTGCAAAATTTTCGACCAATTGCTTTCCCGTTATCGTGGGCAATGAAAATTTTTTTGTTGCTAAAAATAGGGCTTTAGCAACGATTTTTCAAGCAACGACTTTATAAGTCGTTGCTAAAAGTGTATGTTTAGCAACGAAACTTGTCCATCGTTGCAGATTGTGTCAGGCTTTCACTTTTTACAACGAAATTCATAAGTAGTTGCAAAATTTAGAAATAAAATTCGTTAGAAAATTGTTACAAAATTTCTAACCACTTGATTTCTCCTCATCGTGGGCAACGAAAATTTTTATTGTTGCTATATTTCATTGCCTAATATAGACCACATTCATTGGCAATAATTTTTATTTTTGTTGCATATTTTATACAACTTTTTGCAACGACTATTAAAATGTTGCCTTAAATTAAGATAATAATAATAATAATAATAATAATAATAATAATAATAATAATAATAATAATAATAATAATAATAATACGTTTGGATAAACCTATGAAGTTAAACACAATTAAAATTTCAAATAATAATAATTGTTATTGGTATTATTATTATTATTATTAAATTATTATTATTATTATTATTATTATTATTATTATTATTATTATTATTATTATTATTATTATTATTATTATTATTATTATTATTATTATTATTATTATTATTATTATTATTATTATTATTATTATTATTATTATTATTATTATTATTATTATTATTATTATTATTATTATTATTATTATTATTATTATTATTATTATTATTATTATTTATGAGACCCCGAATTTTATGAAATAAAAATATTCAATTTTTCTATTTTGATAAATAGTTAAATTGATAAAAGTTTAAAGTTAAGGGTGATATGTGAATTTTTTTCAAAGTAGACATGTTGTCATAAAATTCTCGGTTACTATTTACTCTAGTATTGTTCACTCGAATATTTAGGACACTTTTTGTGTCGGAGTACTATTCACGAGTTACTATTCACGGGTTACTATTCACCTAAATTACTATTTACCTGAATATTATTCACTCGGGTATTTTTCGTGTCAGAGTACTATTCATAAATTACTATTCACAGGTTACTATTCACCCGATTACTATTCACTCTAGTATTGTTCACTCGGGTATTTGGGACACTTTTTATGTCGGGGTACTATTCACAGGGTACTATTCCCGAAGTACTATTCACGGGGTACTATTCACCCGAAAAATATATTTTTTTCTGTCTAAATCATTTTTGGGTACAATATTATTCCATGAGGAGATGTGCTAATTTTTCAGACCGTTGATTGAAATTATAATAGAAAATCAATATGGATCGTTGGTTTAACGTTTTAATAGTAAAATATTTTTATATAAAACAGAATACTTTTATAAAGTTATTCTATAAATAGAATATATTATATTCTATTATGCATAGTATTTTGCATAGTAAAATTTTTTATATAAAATAGAATATTTTTATAAAGTTATTCTATAAATAGAATATATTATATTTTATTATGCATAGTATTGCATAGTGCCTGCATAGTATTTTGTATAGTAAAATCTTTTTATATAAAACAGAATACTTTTATAAAGTTATTCGTTTTATTAGATTATAAATAGAATATATTATATTTTATTTAAAAGATTTTGCTTTAAATATGGACCGTCAGATTAAAGTAAATCAATCTGGACCGTTCATGAGTTAGTTACTATGCAGTCTATTTTTCTATAAATAGAAGCTCATTCCTTCATTATTTTTTTACGAATTCACTGAAACTCTAGAGAGAGAAACTATAGAGAGAAAGAAGAAGAGTATTCTGCTACTTCACTACTCCGATATCAAGTTTCTTTTACGGTAAGGGATATTATTTGTTGTACTCGTAAAGGGTATTCTTTCTTTCTTATTCATAAAGAGAACTTCTGTTATTCCATTCTTTATTATTCTGTTGGAATAACCTGTATACGCGGGCTACCCTATACTTGGTGAAATTCTTCTGTTATTCCATTCTTTATTATTTTGTTGGAATATCCTGTCTGTGCGTTTACGCCGGACCTGGTTCCATTATTTATTATTATGTCGGAATATCTTGTCTGTGCGTTTTACGCCGGACCTGGTTTCATTATTTATTATTCTGTCGGAATATCCTATCTGTGCGTTTTACGCCGGACCTGGTTCCATTCTTTATTATTCTGTTGGAATATCATGTCTGTGCGTTTTACGCCGGACCTAGTTCCGTTATTTATTATTCTATTGGAATAACCTGCCTGTGCGATCTATCGCATGCATGGTGATTTCTTTTGTTATTCCATTCTTTATTATACTCAGTTGGTTAAAACTTTGACTTCTATACTCGATGAAATTAGTGGAATATCTTTGATATTTGCGCTTCATCCAGTATCTTTTCATGTAAATATTCTTCTGAGCAATCTTAAATTTTACTCTACAAAATAGTATCATGTTGACAATTTAGACGTTATCAGTTCCTAGATAAATTAATTCTTGAACTTGTTTTATTGAATTCTTATATCATTATCATCATCCTCATGCTTATATTATGTTGAAAGTCATCTGTGGCCTGTAGTGCATAGATGGACTTGGTATGATTATGACCAGGGATTATTCGGTATAATCATAACCGTAATGTTACAAATGATGTGGAAAAAGTCCTCATTGGCCCGTAGTGCATTGATGGACAGTTTTTGGTATGATTATGGCTATGGATTCTCTTTGGCCGTAGTGCAGAGATGAATTGTTTTATGGCATGATCAGCACCGTTGATGAAAACATAATTATCTTTAGCCGTAGTGCATCGATAATTCGTGGTCGTGATACTAAAGAATATCCTTGGCCGTAATGCAGGGGTGATTCGATTATTTGGATTATTTATTAAGCTGAGTCCCAGCGATAAAAGTCATGAAAAACTTTTTAAATCATAAAAGATAGTAGATTTTATTCTCTACTTGACTCTTTTAATGGATTGCTGGTTCCGCTACAGTTAAAATTGATGTCTATTGTATTTTATCAGTTTAACATTGTTGAAGACTAATGATAATTTATTCTGCATTATCTTAGTCATAATATTTCTTACTGGGCTAGTTGAGCTCACCCTTTTCTTCACTGTTCTCTTCAGGAAATGAGAATATAGCTGGGACGAGTCGGGGAACGGAGTGATGGTCCAGAGGATAGCATTAGTAGTCCTCACTATTATGTGAAATAGTGTGATAATAATTGTAATGAGGACTCCTTTTGAGTTTGTATAATCTCTAGTAGACAGTATTTGTATTCAAACTCACAGTTTATGTTTTGTCGTATTGTACACGACAGTTATATTAGTAAGTTGTATTTGAATTCTGTACCATGTATCTGGCGACCCAAGATGGGTGATGTATACCTAATTTTGGGGGCGTCACAGTTGGTATCAAAGCTTAGGGATATGATTCCTGGCTAAGATGTGAGACTAGAACTAGGAGGGGAGAGACGGGAAATTCTTCGCTATTATGACCTACCTAAGTTTATTTAGTATTTAATTGGTCGGTCAAAGTATATGGATAATATGTTATATGTTAATGAACCTTTGTTTTGTGGCAGTATCTGAAAATGACATCCGAAAATGTTGAAAATAGCAATGGATCACAAGAGACCGTTGAGTCTCCACATATCAATAATCAGGAGAATGTGCATCAGGAAGGCGACAATCCTCATGCAAATAACAACACTGACCAAATGATGAATGATGGACTGTTCAGAGGCTTTATGAAATTTATGCAACATCAGGCGAGAGCGGCTCTTGTCCAAAATGTAGGTGAAAACACTGAAAACTCTCGGACGGTCACTGCTAAACAGTTCAAGGAGCTGGGACCACCAGAGTTTATAGGAGAGCCAAAACCACTTAAGGCGGAAGCATGGATAAATTAGATCACCAAGATATTTGATGTCTTGGGATGCTCCGAGGAACAAAAGGTTCCCTTCGCCACCTTCATGTTGCGTGAAGAGGCAGATTACTGGTGGGAATCTGTAAAACGTACCCAGCCTGACGCACTCAAGATGTCTTGGGAGAAGTTCCAAGAGCTATTCAACGACAAGTACTTTCCCGAGAGTATTCGTCATATGAAGGAGGTGGAGTTTATCAAGCTGGAGCAAAATAATATGACCGTGTCGAAGTATGAGGCTAAATTTGCTGAGTTGTCCCGGTTTGCGTCCCACTTGGTGGATAATGAAGAGCGAATGAAGCGAATGTTTTTGCGATGTTTGAAACCTGAGATATGTCAACATCTTATTTCTCATAAACTGTGTTTGTATTCAGATGTTGTAAATAGGGCTCAGTTAGTAGAGCGCGATAATGAGTCAACGCAATCAAAGGAGAACAGCTGGCAAAATGATAGTACCAGTGAGAGCAGTCATCGAAGCGGTGACAACAAGCGTGGAGGGAATCAACAGGCCAGAAATGGTAACCACTTCGGTGGTAATTAGGGCCAAAACAATAAGAATGGACATTTCAAGAAGAGGAGATTCAACAATGATGGAAAGACATCAGCACCAGCACCCATTGTTAAGGAAGGAGAACGACCACCTATCATATGCTTCAATTGCGGAGGAGAGGGACACATCAGTCCAAACTGCGCGATGCCATCCAAAGTATGTTATAATTGTGGAAGAGAAGGTCACCTAGCCCGATTTTGTCGTTCACCGAAGACAAGTTCAGCTAGGATGGAGGCACCAAAGGCCGTCTCAGAAAAGTCAAAGCCAGTAGTGCAAGGGAAAGCGTTTGTAGTGACCTCCCAGAAAGCAAAGAACCCGAATGAGGTCATCACGGGTAAGCTTATCATAAACTCTAGCGAAGTCTATACCTTATTTGATACCAGTTCTACCCATTCTTTTATTTCTCCTACTTGCGCTCAACGATTAAATTTGACTCCGGAGAAATTAGACTTTGACTTATCTGTGGAAACTCCATTGGGAGAAACCTTCATTACATCCACTGTTTATAAGTCTTGTTTGGTTCAAATCGGTACCCTCATATTACCTGTCGATCTTATTTCATTGAAAATACTTGCATTTGACGTGATTCTAGGGATTGATTGGTTAACTACTCATCATGCAAAAATTAATTATTTTCGTAAG
Organism: Panax notoginseng; assembly: GCA_016801055.1. Classification (NCBI taxonomy): domain Eukaryota; kingdom Viridiplantae; phylum Streptophyta; class Magnoliopsida; order Apiales; family Araliaceae; genus Panax; species Panax notoginseng. The sequence goes on from CM029016.1 coordinate 112,104,761, forward strand.
GTTGTTAGCTTTCATATTCCTAACCAATCTGTTATGCGAATTCAAGCCACCAAACCATTAAAATTAATCACTGTCATCTCAAGCCATAAAGCTATTCGTTTATTGAAAAATGGATGTCAAGCTTTCTTAGCTCATGTCACAGATCTGAACAAAAATACGTCAGTTTTGAATAATATTTCTATTGTTAATGAATTTCCTAATGTATTCCCTGAAGAACTTCCTGGCCTACCCCCAGAGCATGAAATTGAATTTTGTATCGACCTTGAACTCGGTACAAAACCCATTTCTAAAGCCCCATATTGAATGGCTCCTATTGAACTTCAGGAGTTAAAAACTCAACTGTAGGAATTGTTAGACATTGGCTTTATTCGTCCTAGTACTTCTCCTTGGGGTGCTCCTGTTCTATTCGTGAAGAAGAAAGATGGGAGTATGCGACTTTGTATTGATTATCGAGAGTTGAATCATGTCATCATCAAAAATAGGTACCCGTTGCCACGTATTGATGACCTGTTTGACCAGTTGCAAGGAGCCAAATTCTTTTCAAAGATTGATCTTCGTTCCGGATATCACCAATTGAAGATTAGAACAGATGACACTCCAAAGACGACTTTCAGAACTCGGTACGGGCCTTATGAATTCCTAGTCATGTCCTTTGGATTGACTAATGCTCCTGCTGCCTTTATGGATATGATGAACCGAGTATTCAAGGAATATTTGGATCACTTTGTGGTCGTCTTTATTGATGACATTCTTATTTATTCCAAAAGCCGTGAAGATCATGAGCCACACTTGAGGCTGATACTCCAAAAGCTTCGTGAATATAAGCTTTATGCCAAGTTAAAGAAATGCGAGTTCTGGCTTGAGGAAGTAGCATTCCTTGGGCACGTGATGGAATATCTGTTGACCCAGTAAAGATTGAAGCTATTCAAAGCTGGGAACAACCTAAATCAGTGACCGAAGTACGTAGCTTTCTCGGCTTAGCTGGTTATTATCGGAGATTCGTAGAAGGGTTTTCTCGAATCGCTACTCCACTAACTCAGCTGACTCGGAAAGATACAAAGTTCAGTTGGAGCGAGGAATGTGAGAAGAGTTTTTTAGAACTCAAAAAGAGACTCATTTCAACACCTGTTCTGATAATACCATCTGGTTCGGAGGAATTTGTCATCTACAGTGATGCTTCGGGCAAAGGGTTAGGATGTGTTCTCATGCAACATGGGAAAGTCATAGCCTATGTCTCACGACAACTCAAAGAATATGAGAGGAATTATCCTACTCATGACCTAGAGTTAGCAGCTGTGGTCTTCACACTTAAAATTTGGAGGCATTACTTGTATGGGGAGAAGGTGGAGATCTTTACGGATCATAAAAGCCACAAATATTTCTTCACTCAAAAGGAACTCAACATGCGACAACGACGTTGGCTTGAACTGTTGAAAGATTATGATCATACCATCCAATACCATCCTGGAAAAACGAACGTGGTAGCTGACGCATTGAGTAGAAGATCATATGCGGGTACGAGTGCAATATTGACAACACAAAAGCCCATTTTGTGTGACTTGCAAAGGATGGAGATAGAGATAAAAACTCCAGGGACCCATGTGATGATGGCAAATATACGAGCAGAACCAACTTTAATTGATAAAGTTAAAGCTGCTCAAGCTACAGACCTGGAGCTGATGCGTATGAGGAAGAAAGTGCAAGAAGGTGCTATGCCGGAAGCAAGAATCGATGAGGAAGGAATACTTCGAGTCAACTCCAGACTTTGTGTTCCTAACGATCCTGATTTAAAGTATAAAATCATGATGGAGGCGCATAACACACCGTTTGCAATCCATCCTGGGAGTACCAAAATGTATTATGATGTTCATCATACATTTTGGTGGAGCAATATGAAGAGAGAGATAGCGCTGTTTGTCTCAAGGTGTGTAACGTGTCAACGAGTCAAGGCGGAGCATCAAGTACCAAAAGGTCCATTGCAACTACTTAAAAATCCAGAATGGAAGTGGGAGCACATTACCATGAATTTCGTTACCAGTCTTCCCAAAGTTTCTCAAGGCATAAATGCGATTTGGGTCATTGTTGATAGATTGACCAAGTCCGCTCATTTCTTACCGATACGAGAAACTTATGCACTTGAACGTCTTGCTCGTATGTACATAAACGAGATTGTAAGACTACATGGTATGCTAATATCCATAGTTTCTGATCGAGACCCAAGATTCACTTCACGATTTTGGGTTAGTTTACAAAAAGCTATGGGCACAGATTTACGATTTAGTTCGGCATATCATCCTTAGACAGACGAACTATCAGAGAGGACTATTTAAACTCTTGAAGATCTATGAAGGCTCTGTGTCCTTGATTTCAAGGGAAGTTGGGACAAGTTCTTACCATTGGTGGAATTTTCCTACAACAACAGTTATCAAACAAGTATTGGCATGGCTCCATTCGAAGCGTTGTATGGAAAAAAATGTCGTTCTCCAGTATGCTGGGATGACGTGGGTGAGGCAACGTTGTTGGGACCGGAGTTGGTACGTATGACTACGAAAAAGATTCAAACGATCCGACAACGTATAAAAACCTCACAAGATCGATAAAAGAGTTATGCTGATCTTCATCGAAAGGACGTGAAATTCGATATAGGAGATCATGTGTTGTTACGTGTTGCTCCATGGAAAGGAGTTACGAGATTTGGAAAGAGAGGAAAGCTCAATCCTCGATTCATCGGCCCATTTTTAATCCTCGATCGAGTAGAAACTGTGACCTATAGACTCGCTTTACCGCCAAGTATGTCTCATGTTCATAACGTTTTTCACATATCCATGCTACGTAAATATGTAGAAGACCCGAACCACTTTATTGAGTTAGAACCGGACGAAATAGTGGAAGATTTGACGTATGAAGAGGTTCCTGTTCAAATCTTGGATAAGAAGGAACATATTCTACGCACCAAGGTTATACCTCAAGTCAAAGTTTTGTGGAGAAACCACGATGTTGAGGAAATGACTTGGGAGTTAGAATCTGAAATGAAATCAAGGTATCCTTACCTCTTCGACATACCAGGTACGTACCCTAATTTCGAGGGCGAAATTTCATAAGAAGGGGAGATTGTAAAACCCTAACTTTTTGAATAAAGATGAATTTTCTATAAATATTATTTTTGAATATTATGGAGTAAAATTGATATAATGTTATAGTTGGAGGTAATATTTATAAATTTTTCAAAGTATGCAAGTTGCTATATAATATTCGATTGGTCGGGGAATATTCATTTTAACAAGGAATATTCGTACGACGACACAATCATTGGTGGACCCCACAATAGAATTATTGTCGGATTGAGAAAATGATAAAAATATTTTATTAAAAATAACAGCGGAAGTTTTACCGTTGATACTGTTGAACTACTCGATAGTAAAAGTACAGTAATACGTGTGGTTGCATAGTAGCACACGGTATTGATTATTAATACTTATGTGAGAAGTCACTTAGTTTGATTCAATTATTGTCAATTAATAATATGAATTATTTAGCGATAATGAAGTTTTGTTTTATTCGTATTATTAACGTAATAAAATAGAAACATCTTTTTATATAAAACAGAATACTTTATTAAAGTTATTCTATAAATAGAATATATTATATTTTATTTAAAAAAATTTTCTTTAAATATGGACTGTCAGATTAAAGTAAATCAATCTGGACCGTTCATGGATTAGTTACTATGCATTCTATTTTCTTATAAATAGAATGTCATTCCTTCATTATTTTCTTACGAATTCACTGAACTCTAGAGAGAGAAACTATAGAGAGAAACTATAGAGAGAAAGAAGAAAAGTATTCTGCTACTTAACTACTTCTTTATTTCAGTTCTTCTTTAAAACGGTAAGGGGTATTATTTCTTTTGGTATTCATGAAGAGAACTTCTATTATTCCATTATTTATTATTCTGTTGGAATAACCTGTATACGCGGTCTACCCTATACTTGGTGACATTCTTCTATTATTCTGTTGGAACATCCTGTCTGTGTGTTTTACACCGGACCTGGTTCCGTCTTTATTATTATTCTGTTGGAACATCCTGTCAGTGTGTTTTACACCGGACCTGGTTCTGTCTTTATTATTATTCTGTTGGAACATCCTGTCAGTGTGTTTTACACCAGACCTGGTTCCATCTTTATTATTATTCTGTTGGAATATCCTGCCTGTGCGTTTTACGCCGGATCTGGTTCTATTATTTATTATTCTGTTGAAATAACCTGTCTGTGCGGTCTATCGCATGCATAGTGATTTCTTTTGTTATTCCATTCTTTATTATACTCAATTGGTTAAAACTCTGACTTCTATACTCCATGAAATTAGTGGAATATCTTTGATATTTGCGCTTCATCTAGTATCTTTTCATGAAAATATTATTCTAAGCATTCTTGAATTTTACTCCACAAAGCAGTATCATGTTGACAATTTGGAAATTGTTAATTCTTGGATAAAATAATTATTGAACTTGTTTTATTGAATTCTTATATCATTGTCATCATACTCATGTTTATAAAATATTGAAAGTCATCTGTGGCCTGTAGTGCATAGATGAACTTGGTATGTTTATGACCAGTGATTATTCGGTATAATCATGACCGTAATGTTACAAATGATGTGGTAAAAGTCCTCATTGGCCCGTAGTGCATTGATGGACAGTTGTTGGCATGATCATGACCATTCGTGAATACACAAATATTCTTAGCCCGTAGTGCATGAATAATTGTGGTCGTGATACTAAAGAATATCCTTGGCCGTAGTGTAGGGGTGATTCGATGATGTGGATTATTTTATTAAGCTGAGTCCCAGCGATAACAATGTTGAAAAACCTTTTAAATCATAGAAGATAGTAGATTTTATTCTCTACTTGACTCATCTAATGGATTGCTTGTTCCGCTGCAGTTAAACTTGATGTTTATTATATTTTATTAGTTTAACACTGTTGAAGGCTAATGATAATTTATTTTACATTATCTTAGTCATAATATTTCTTACTGGGCTAGTTGAGCTCACCCTTTCCTTCACTGTTCTCTTCAGGAAATGAGAATATAGTTGGGACGAGTCGGGGAACGGAGTGATGGTCCAGAGGATAGCATTAGTAGTTCTCACTATTCTGTGAAATAGTGTAATTATAATTGTAATGAGGACTCCTTTTGAGTTTGTATAATATCTAGTAGACATTATTTGTATTCAAACTCACAGTTTATGTTTTGTCGTATTGTACATGACAGTTGTATTAGTAAGTTGTATTTGAATTCTGTACCATGTATTTGGCGACCCAAGATGGGTGATGTATACCTAATTTTGGGGGCGTCACACAACTCTTGGGTCCACAACTGGAACATCCTCCTCCTCGTCCTCGACGTCCGGCACATCAACCCGGACCAAACGACGAGGCTATCTAATAGAGCGGGGTCGAGGCACTTCAGAAGCCCTCCTACGTACACCAGAAGTGGTCCTGCGGGAACTACTTGACTGATCCGGATCTATAATATCTGGACAATAAGTCTCCAAATCACCTCAGAAAGGGTGTGGTATTTTTTAACCTGGAGCTTTTCAAAATGCATTTAATGACTACATGCATGCATGCATTATTTTAACATACGTTTACAGTAGAGTTAAAAATGCATGACTAATCAATGCCTACATTTTGGAAAATTTTGCCATAGTTTCCTCTATAAATAGGACTATCCACATGCACATAGGCATGACTAGGTGGTCATTCAGTAGCACACCTGCCCACAGTCATTGTTACATTAAAAAATCAAAGTCATCAATCCATAAGGGTAGCCTAATTACCAGGATTACTTTGCTTTATCACCTTTGCTCATTTGTCCTCAAATAGGATAAGAAATGGCAAAAAAATGTGCCAATTTGACTTTCTCAAAAGTCAAAGTTTTTCACATTATTATGTTTAGCATGGTTTAATACTAACATTTACTATGTTGAATATTTTTTATCAAGACATTTGAGCATGCATATTCACTACTATGTGTTTAGATGCATTTCATGTGATAAAGTCATTTTCCAACGGATATAAACTGGAAAAGAAGGCACGCATACGTTACCAGGATAGTGTAGAACACTTGTATGGTGATAGAATTTGCAGAAAGACGTCCGAACTCAGCAGATCTGAAGAAGTGCTCTCAGATTTCCTTCGTGGCGCAACATGAAATGACTTGAGAATGCAAACTGCAACATTAATAGCCATTCACGATTGGCCGCAGGTCTACCTGCGGCTACTGTAGGTGTACCTGTAGCACACCTACATGGGTCCCACCCCTCCAGCTCGGTCCAATTTGAGTTGTAAAGGAGTTCTCACAAGCTGAAAAGGCCAAATCAGGGAAAAAAACGCTACGCGATTGAGCGGAATAGCCTGAAATCCTGGTTTTTCTGGGCCCAACTGTGGCTTTCATATCATTCATTGGTATTCGCCCGAACATAGGGTATACTATACCGATGATCCAAGTAGTTGCAGATCACATTCGGCAATACCGCACAGAGGTCCAATGCCGTCAATTCAGGGCCGTCACCCTAATCTTTTCAAATAGATCCCCGACGGGGGTTACAACGCATGGTCATCTGTTCAAAAAAAGATTCTCGACGGGGGTTACAATGCATATTGTCCATTGACACACACGTCAGTGAGGATCAAATGGATCCTCGGTGGGGGTTACAACACATATTGTCCGTTGACACACACGTCAGCGAGGATCAAATGGATCCCTGGCGGGGGTTACAATGCATATTTTTCGTAGATATACATGTCAATGAAGGTCAAGCAACCTTGACGTCAGTTCAGCCGTTGGTAAGTAAACCCAACGACGCATCGAAAGCCATCCGATGATGGCATCAGTTGATACACACATCAACAAAGGCCAAGCAGCCTTGGCATTTATCCTTAGTAGGGAGTTCATCTGTTGATATACACGTCAGCAGAATAAGTAGATCCTCGGCGGGGGTTACAACGCGTGGGTATCCGTTGGTTCACACGTCAACGAAGGTCAGGCAGCTCTGACAACACATACTGTTGGCAGTAAATCCAACGGAATATTGAAATGTCCTGGCGATACAAACTAGGAAGGATCAACATCATCGGGGAAGATCGATGATGGAATATGTTATACACATCCTCAAGCAGACAAAAGCTTTATCCCCACAGGTCTCTTGTACACAAGAGGCACATTTTGGAATAAAGTATGTATCAAGGATTCAGGACTTTGGTGATAGCCCCAACGTCAAAATCTTAAGAAGTTTGGATCTCACATCCAAGCTTGTCATCATTGCCATCACCGGTTGAACCGACCGAGAGCCGGCAATCATCCCCAGTATGTGGGAAAATAATCCATTTGCATCATACATTTGCATCATGTTACTACACATGACATCATGTTTATCTTGTTGCATTTCAAGTGTCTAGGATTCTTTATCCTATCCATGCCATTACATTGCATGAATATGATAAAGAGGGGCATCTGTAGACACTCGAAATTTTCTGCACACCTGTTACTAACATTGCAGGAGGGAAGATTCATCTTTCAGAGATAACCCTGGAAGATAGCTCACATCCAGCTCGGATACTACCGAAAGTTCAGTTTCAATCCCGGAACACACATTGAGAGTATCAATTTCAACCTCAGAGATAACCCCGAGGCCTGCAGTTCCAATACCAAAAATTCCACCAGAGAAGGTCGATTCATCCCGGAGATAACCCCGAGATATTCAGTCTCAGTCCCGACATCGGGAATAGTAGCGCCAACCTTGGAGATAACCCCAAGGAATGCAGTTAAAGTTCCGGAGATAACCCTGGAAATGCTTATTTCAAAACCATGCAAACATCTTCAAAACACTTGGCACTCACACCGAGGCACTCAATACAAGACCCGGAGATAACCCCGAGAAGACAGGCACACCTCAGAGATGATACTGAGGACCTTCGACACTTGCAGCAGTTCAATCTCAGAGATAACCCTGAGCAACTTCTCTCTTATCAGCCCAAACCGGAGATAACCCCGGTGAGGGGCAAAGTCATCATCTCACCACCTTGACGCCACATCACGCCTTCTCAACATTTCAGACATACATTTCTACATAGTAATGTCCCACAAGAAAAAAGGAAGTTGTAAATTCCCTGAATCCCAATACTTGAAACCCGAATTCAGTGCTTCACGATACCATTTCTATGAGCGGAATAATACTAATAATAATAACAATAATATAAATATTAAACTTAATTTACATAATTATCAGAGTCTAGCTCCCGAGTACGTAACCTTTAATCATTCCTTACAATACATGATAATAAATATATAGCATTGTCTTCGTAATATTAAACTATTACATAAGATAACATTGAAATCATTCAGTAACCTTTCCCTTTCCCTTGTTCTTAACAGAGCCTTCAGGTTGTTCACACTTAGCTGAAAACATTTAAATTAAGGAAGGATGAGCATTTGAGTGCTCAACAAGTAATGACAATTATATATATATAAGCTGAAAGAATTTAAATGTTTTCTTTATACTACCATTCTACAACAAATCAATGGTTGTGAAGTAATCTGAACCGATAATAATAACATAACAGCCCTCTTTCAAATTTTTGAAACTACGTACTGACTATAAATAGGGTAAAGGGGACATACTATGAACATTGTTTTCATTTTTAAAAAGGTTAAACAGAACTTCATCTGTAAACCGTCATAACTTACGGGCACGGGGGTGATCAGCCCGTTGTACCTTGTATTGATTAATACTGCATGCAAGAACGATAGGATCGTTCACTCTGTCCGCCTTGGGCACATAAAAGTTTTCCTGTGTAAGGGATGTTCATACTTGTCGGGGTTCCAAACCAAAACAATTCGGTTGGATAATAATAAGATTTTATCTTGTTCAACAATAATCTATAATTCAACATATATGTATACAAATAATTAACAAAGGTATATCAACATGTAGTTAAATGCAATGATTATCCAAGTGGGGACACTTGTATAACTATTTATAGAAATTATCGAACATAATATATATCTGAATTACCATATACTAACATGTTGATAATCAATGAGCGTATATAATATAGGGTTAATAATATGTACAGTAATTATATAATTCTGAAACATTCTTACTCATGTCCACTGCATAAAGAAAATGCAAAGGTAGGATACTTGCCTGATGCGTTGCTTACAATATGCAACTTAGTTTAATCTTTTATATCACGACCTATCATTAATCAGATCATTCATTCGATTAGAACAATATACTAAAACATATAACACTGCATTTCACAGTCAGCACATAATCTAATCGCATTATCACACATGTTCAACAGTCATTACATCACAAACAAATATTAATACAGTCAAAATATCTAAGTTCAGATCAATTTCTAAAATATGTCGGTGTACCGACAGCTTTATCGGGTAATTATCGAGTCTAAGACTTTATTCCAACATTCAATATCCGTAAGTATCAGTCATATTATTTTAAATGACTTAATAAACATTTATTAATTTATCATAAATTTTCAAACACCGAAATCATTATTAAATGATTTAAATATCAAATAACTCTATTATCATTTAATTATTATTAAACTATTTATAATACTTTTATTCATTTACCAATAGTATTAATATTTTATTTATTTACTAATATTATTAATCATTTAATAATATTTTATTCCTTTACTAATGTTATTACGTTTTTAATAACATTTTATTTAATCTCGAATATTATTATTTACTTAATAATATTTTAATCATCCAATATTATTAATCATTTAATAATTTTAATCATTTATTATTATTTTAAATCAAATATGATTAACCATTTAATAATATTTTAATAAAGTTTTAATCTTAATATTTTTATTTACTTAACAATATCATACTCTAATATTATTAATATCATAATAACATTTTAATAATTTATTAGATCAATAAACAATTTATTTTAATTCTTCACCCTTTATAAAACCATTTATTTAATATCCATAAAAGGTCATAAATAATATTTCTTATTATAAATTACCAAAAAACCCTAAAATAGTCATAATATTATATATTAGGAGTATTCAAGCATTAAAATCATATTTTTCTCATTAAAGACATCATTTAACTATTTATTTTCTTTTATTTATAACTTAATCATTTTTAGGAAAAATAGCAAACTGATTACAAAAATTCTCATCTTCTGAATTTAGACAGAATATGAGCCTACAAGGATCCCCAAATTTTTTTGGAATTTTTAAAAATGATCTACTATTTTTAAAGTTCTCAAAACACTCGGATCTTGCTTCAGTTTTCATAAATTGAGTTTTGCTCAGAAAAATCTAAAATTTTCAGGGTATGCTCTCCAAACATATATAAACCTACTTTAAATATTTCGGAATTTTCTAATGTATACACAGTGAGATATTCGAAGGTAAATATTTAGGAGTCCATCACGGAAATAGTCATTACGCACGATCTATAACTCGAAACGTGTCCGTTATTTTTCCTACATGTAGATAACTTCTCAAGGTACCTCTGTAATTTTTTCCAGAATTTTAAAAGACATGCAACTGTCAAAAACAGTCCCTAGAAAAATGATACAGAAGCTATTTTAGGGTTTTGAACCTTTAACATTTAAAGTGGGCTGTTTTGGGGAAAACATCCCCAAAGGTTTCAAAACTTACTAGATTTGTGTTCTATCACTTGGGTTTACTAGATAACTCATCTATCTAGCACCCCCCTTCGACGGATCACAAATCTAAGTTGGAAAACTTGAGTTACACAAGATTTAGTGGAAGAAAAACAAGAGTTTTCACCCTTGGAGAACATATGCTCATATTCTTCCTCTAAGCCTTTGATATAACACTCAAGATACTTAGTTCCATACATGATGATATGTAGAACTAGGATACTTTAAGTATTAGACCATAACCCCTATATATGATGAGGTAAAAACCAAAATAGAAGAAGAATAAGAAAGAATGGAAGAGAATCCTCACCTAGTTTTCTTTGCTATACTTCTTGTTCTTCCAAAGTATGATATAAACTTAGGATGCATGAACAATAAACTCCACTCCCTCTCTAGAATCTAAAATTTTCCTCTCTCTCTTGCTAAGCTTTGTGTTTTGATGGGTTGGGAGAAAATAGAAGAAGAAGAAGAATTGTGGAGGAGTAAAATGAAATGAGATAGATATTATGTCGGTGAATTGGAGTGGAATGCTAATATCCTCCATGTTTCTTTTGCCCCTTGGACAAAAGGGTTAGCCTTATCCCTTCCTAATCATGCCTAATCATGTCATTAAGGTTGCTGAGTGGATTTTCTACCAATGGGAGCATGACACACTTTTACCTTGTGCGTAAGATTTCTACTTATGGAATATGATTAGCTTAATATTCTTGCCTTAAAAAGGCTAATGTGGCCAGCCATATTTATGCCCACTAACTCCTTCATTTAGTTTTTATTTTAATGCATAAATTAGATAAATCAAATGTCTAAAATATCCTTAATCAAGTGGGCTAAGTTTGGGCTTGCATTTTATTTCTTTTGGGCTTTTCCTTTAATTGTTTTGGGTCATGTAATAAATATAGTCTAACAATTTTAATATATATTACCCAAATTATTTATTTAGGGTTTTCATTTTCAATTTTATGAAATTTAATTACTTATACATGTGACTTTAGCTCATAACCTAACTAGGTTTACTAGAAATAGGTTTAAAATTAGTAGTCACTTGAAATAATAAGATTATCCATTTAAGTTAGTATACATATTAAATACTAACCCTTCCTTATTACCATAACCCTTAGGTTATTTAATTGTCTCACTTAATGTATAATTAGGTTACGAAGCTTTCATTTAGGGTTTAAAATAAAATAAAATTAGTTCCTAAAATTTGTAATTAGGGTTTCACACAATAATACAAGAGTTTGTCACATAACACCATAATTGACCAACCCTTATTGGTCCACATATACAGTACATATTTATAGCACTGAAAAATCGAAATATAATTATTATAATAATTCTAAAAATTATTTCATATATTATATAAATAATATATGATTATATCTTCATGGAAAATAATTAATAAAACATTTCTACTATAAAATTAATTATGATAAGAATATAATTTATAATGATCAATAATTTTAAAATAAAATTATTTGTAACTATTCATATTTTTATTTATCACATAAATACATATACACATTATCTTGGCACATATTCCCTATATTTAAAAATAAAATAAATTTATACGCAAAATTTCTAATTTATTTGTATAGAAAATATCGGGTTGTTACATTCACCCTCCCTTATAAAGATTTCGTCCCCGGAATCACCGTTTTAAAACCTACACATACAAGTGTACGTAGCATATACAATCATTGCAAGTAGATCTTGATCATAAATGATCGTATTGATCTTTAACCTATCCACGTAAAGCTTGTAACGACCAAAAAATTCGGATCTTATTGTAAAATAATTTTATTAAATTAAATAATAATAAAATCTTATTCTATGTGTTATCAAGATGGTTGTCGTTATATAACCTATTGATGTTAGAATGTCGTAGCATTTGAGCTACGTGGATGAATTAAAGTGTTTGAATTTCCAAGATGAAAATGAAAGTTTTCTGAGAAATTTTCTTAAAAAAGCACTATTCATCGGGATTTGCTCGGGATATAATTTTGAATTTTCGAGAAATACGTAATGATGGAATAATAAGGTAAGATGGATTATGTAATAAAAATCTAATTATGAAAAATGTAATATTTCGCTTGTGGACTTAATTTATAAACGTTAAGAAAGTCGAAATAGTAATGAATACGTAATAATGGTATGATACTTAGGTATTGTACAAAGTAATGAAAAGAGTATAATACGAAGTATTATACGAGTTAGTATGAAGAATGAAATATCGTATATAAATTCTATATGAATTAGAATACGAAAACGATACATAAACAATATGTATATGAATTAAGTAATGTTAATGGATTTGGAAGATTAGTTAACAATTGGTACAAGTCCAAGTGAATAAAATGTTAAGGCCCAAATGATTAGTTAATAAACATGTTAGTGTTTATTAATGCAAAGCCCAAGGATTTATTTAATCCAAGCCCAAACTAGAATCCATGAGTTGTTTGACCCATGGGGCAAAACCATATTAATATGGTTAGTATGGTGACCAAGTTAATGTGGGGACCAAGACTTAGGAGTAATGGCCAAGCAAAAGATAAGAGTTGTGTTTAACAAGTAATGAATAGTAAGGAGGTGATTAAAGGAGGTGGGATGATTTAATGACTAAATTACCCTAGCCTTGTAAATTCTATAAATAGAGGAAGCTTGCAAGCCATTTGTTAGTTGTTCAAATAATCCAAACATTACAAAGTGCTTAAGTGTTAGAGAGAATAAGTTATAAATAAGTTACTTTCATAAGTAAGAAGAAGAAGAAGCTACTTACCAAGACTTCAAAAGTAAGACTTCTTCTCCATTATCTTCTATCTTTACCATGATAGGTTAATAAGAAAAGTTTGGATTAAGGAACATGAATGTTAAAAAGTAAGAAGAATGAGTAAGCAATGAACTTAAGTCACATAAGTTGGTGATAAGTCATTTAAGTTAACATAAGTTATAAACTTATGTGAAAGTATTATGAACTTGTAATGAGTTTATTAAGAGAAGTGATATGGATGTAAAAGAACTTGTATAATTATATGTATCATGAATACATAAGTAAAAGTTATATGTTGAGAACATATAAGGTATGATGATTAAGAAACTTTAATTGTCATAAGTCATGAACAATGAAATATTAAGTAGTTTATAATTTGACAAGTTATAAGCTCATGAAGAAATAAGTATAAAATCCAAAAATTAGAATAAGTTATTGTAATAAGTAGGTTGAGATGTTCACATGATGAATGGAATTCATTGGCAATGTGGAACAAATCATAAGAATGAAGATTTGCCGGAAATTGCACGATTGGACGATAATCGTCGAATTCGTGAAATTCTCGGAATAGAAGTCAAATTTTGTGTTTAAACTCGGAACCGTTGTTTTCCAATAGAGACAAGTCATATTTGGCATTTAAGAGTTGTGGACTCAAAAATGACTGAATTCCGACTTAGAACGAAGAAACGAGCGTTGAACGTTCACGAACGTTTATCGTTTTCGTTAAAAATGAATCAATATGTGAATTTTTAGCAAACAAAGTTAAATAGATAAAATTCTTGCATGAATGCGTAGATTACGTAATTTGTGAATCGTAGGCTTTTGAACGAGCCAATTTGGACTTATAACAAAGAAGTTATGCGTCTGGGAAGTTCACAAAATTTAAAAACTGAAATTGTTTCCTGGTGCACAGAGTTGGCGCCGCGGTGCCAACCCTAGGCTAAATGAGTCGTACCACAGCGCGTAACAGTAGCCGAGCACACTATAAGAGTTCGCCGCAGCGCGAACCGTAGTACAATTTGTGGCGCCGCAGCGCCATATACAGTAAGAAAATCTTCTAGGGTGTGGCGCTGTACCGTTACCCATTAAGTAAGGACTCGCGCTCAGAACAAAGATAGTAATGAATGTTTCTAAGTACACAGAAAGGAAAGCTAATTGTTTTGAAAGTAAACACAACTTAAGGTATGTAATGTAACTTGTTTAAACTTTGTTAAACCTTAAGGATGTTGTATAAAAGTTGAGATAACTTATTCGAATATAAATGCAAGGATAATGATAAATCGAAACGAATAATAACTGAATCTAATACACAATTAGATTGAGAAGAAGGGTAAGATATAGTCATATACATACTTGATTATATGTGACCTAATGTAAGGCATTATGTGATCATGTATTGTAGAGACTTGAAAGACTTAAACATAAAGTTAATTTACGGTAGCAGACGCTAAAGGCAAGTATTCTCACTCTTGTCTCAGTTCAATCGGAACAAGTTTTTGAGGTTCATGTATTCTTTCGCATGAGTTAAGGTATGTTGAAGTT
This sequence comes from Panax notoginseng, assembly GCA_016801055.1. NCBI lineage: Eukaryota > Viridiplantae > Streptophyta > Magnoliopsida > Apiales > Araliaceae > Panax > Panax notoginseng. The sequence goes on from CM029016.1 coordinate 112,119,789, forward strand.
AAAGCCAATCCCTTGGCTAGACTTGGTAATTTATTCATCTATTATCAAATGTTGTTGTATTTTGTCAACTACTCAATATGGTTTTCAAAAGAAGACTGAAATGTTAAACAAATGTTTTGTCGGTAAAACGACAGGCACATGAGGTTGCCAAATGATTAAACGTACATACGTTTAATGGATGTAGTGTTGATCAACATAGAGTACAATAGGTTGATCACCTAGAAGTGCTCGTAAGTAATATCGGGCTTACGGACTTGTTTCCGGGTTGTCCTTTTTCAATAAAGAATGAATGCTCGAGGTCTTTGACCGGAGTAAATGTTTTACTAAATATTGTTATAATTGTAAAACATTTTGAAAGAAAAGATGAAGTGCTATTTTTAGTTAATAATAGTACTTCACAGCTATTGTTCAGTTATTGAAGATATACGATTCGTATGTGTCAAGCATGTTGTTATTGAATTGTTATACTTGCTGAGCTAGTTATGCTCACTCTTGCTTGAACCATATGAATGCAGCTAAGACTGAACGTCCCGAAGGATCAAAAAAGGATAAAGGAAAAGCTAAGGCAGATTGTTAAGCTGTCTTGTAATAGAATAGGTCTAATGTTGTAATGTAACTGATATTATGACAAAGAACCTTTGTAATGGGTATAGAAGCTGGGAAATGTAAATATTACTTTAAATATATAGAAGTTATGCTCGTTCTTTGAGACTTTCAATTGAATGAATGTATGAATGATTGTACAGTATAGCACCATCTATAGGGTTGGAAGATACCCGGATTTGGGGGCACTACAAGTTGGTATCAAAGCCTAGGTTATAAAACTTAAGGGGGAAAATAGAACCTTAAGTCATAACCTTAAGAAAGAATAATGAAGTAAAAGATGGAAAGTAACCCTATAAAAATGCATTATATTATGTTATGTGTTTCTATTATTTTACTGACATATACTAATCAAACTATATTGTTTTATTGTAGATATCAGGAGAAAATGATATGTATAGAGACATACATGTAGTGAGCGAGGATTCAGTTAATCCTGTAGCCGTAGAACCAGAGGTGGTGACAATTGAGTCTGGAGACTCAGACGATTTAGAATTCATGTCTATATTTGATGGCATGCTAGAGGAGGAGGTGGACGTGATGTCCTTTGATCAGGTTCCACCTACAGAGGAATTGTCTACGGGGGAATCGATGAAGGCATTGTTTATGTCAGTATTGGATAGGAATATCCATTATTGCCAAGAGGTTAAGGAGTTGAAAGAGGAACTCCAAGCTATCCGTGAGGACAAGACTAGCATGGAGGGAATGTGGGAAGAATAGCACGATGATAGAATTCTAGCTAAGGACAAGGTCCGAGAGCTAAAATGTGAAGTATTTGAGCTCAAGCAGGAGCTAAAGACTAAACAGAAGAAGTTGGAGAGGATGTCCTATATACATAGGAGTTCTCATGTGTATTTTCAGCAGCAAGTAGCTGGGTATCCGATAGAAGCAGGACAAACTCGACATACTATCAGTAGGGATGTTATTGCCGGTCTGGCCAGCAAAGATTTTGAAAATGCCCTAAGGCAGATGTAGCCTAGCAATAGCTAGAGTAGCTTAGATATGTAAATATTATGTATCTAGTAGTAACGTAAAACCCCCTTTTGTATAACAAAGGGTAGTCTTTTGTAAAATCCCAATTTTTGAAAAGTAATTACGGGATGGTAATGTAATCAGCTAAGACTGAGTAATGTAAACAATGTAGTGTTATACTACAAGTTATGAATCAATATAAGTCTTTTTATGGAATATATTGAGTAATGAGTATGAGTTATTGTTTTATTACAAATAATAACAAACCAACAAGAATAAAGTAATAATGATGTATTGTTTTCTTAACAGCAAAATGCCGCCAAGAAGGAGACAACGAAATCAAGGCACTAATGTTAACCAACCGGAGGGTGGTCCAATTAATCCAATGCAGGAGTTTGTTAATCTTTTAACTACTGCATTTAATAGAACGGGGGCTAATGTACCTGTGATTCCGGGAGTAGTACGAGTTACTACTTTTAAGGATTTTAAAAGTGTAGGTCCGCCGGAGTTCAAAGGAACTACGGACCCTATAGAAGCCCAGACTTGGGTAAAAGAAATCGAGAAAGCATTTGTAATAGCAAATGTTGAGGAGGATCAAAAGGTTGCCTTTGCAACCTATTTGATGAAAGGAGAGGCCAACTTCTGGTGGGAGGCAAACCAGGCTAGGGCCGATATAGGAAATCTAACGTGGGATAGGTTTAAGGAGATTTTCTTCGAAAACTATTTTCCCATGAGTATGCAAGGGAGGATGGAAATGACGTTTCTTGAATTGAAACAAGGGGATATGACAGTTCCTCAGTATGCCGCCAAGTTTAATGAACTGACACGATTTGCTCCACATCAAGTGGACACTGAGTGAGAAAGACTAGAAGGTTCGAGCAGGGCTTGAAACCCTGGCTCTATAGCCGAATTTCTATGTTCCAAAATACTTCCTTTGGAACCATATTAGAAAAGGCAATAATTGCCGAAGGTGGGAATGAGGCTCTCAGCCAGTATCACAAGGATAAGAAAAACAAGGGCAAGGTTGATGGAGGAATCAAGACCGAGGGAGCCAGTGGAAGTGGCAACGGTCAAAAGAGGAAGGGCTTTAACTCTGGGAATACCGGAGTAAAACAAGGGGATTCTAAGAGAAGGATGGAGGCCTGTAAAACCTGCGGGAAGACTCACTTAGGAGTCTGTCTCAAAGGAAAGGCGGTATTTTATAATTGTGGACAGGAAGGGCATATTTCGCCTAACTGTCCAAATCTGAAGAAAAATCACGGATGTTTTGTATGTGGATCAACTGATCACATAGCGAAGAACTGCCCGAAGAAGGGGATTGAAGGAAGTAAGGGAACTAATAGTGGTAAGTTGGCTATTAGTGGTCCATCTCAGCCAAGTAAATCAATGGCTCACACTTTTAATATGACGGTCCAAGATGCTGTGGCATCATGGGATATAGTTGCAGGTATTATTCCGATCAATAACATAAATGCATACGTGCTTTTTGATTCGGGTGCTACTTGTTCGTTTATAGCATGTGATTTTGCTAGACGACTAGAATTATTTCCCGAAAAATTACCTATACCTTTGAAAATAAAGGTAGCAAATGAAGAGATAATTCCTGTTGAAAATATTCATAGGAGTTGTTGCGTAGATGTACGGGGTTGTAAGTTATCGGTAGATTTAATACCGATAAAGTTAGGAGAATTCAACGTAATTCTCGAAATGGATTGGTTAATTAATCATGGAGCAATTATAGATTGCCAAAAGAAGTGTGTGAGCATCAAGACGTTGAAGCAACCTCCTGTAGTATTTTACGGTAGTAAGTTGTCTGAACGTCTGTGTTGCCTTACGATGACACAAACTAGAAAATTATTAAGGAAGGGTTGTGTAGGTTACCTATGCCATGTTGTGGATATCCACAGAGTGAGAGCAACTATGGAACACATATCTATAGTAAATGAGTTCATGGATGTATTTCCAAGTGAGTTACCGGGGTTACCGCCGGATAGGGAGATCGAATTTGTGATAGACGTTGTGCCAAGAGCGGCACCAGTCTCAAGGGCACCGTACCGTATGGCGCCTGTGGAAATGAAAGAACTAATGGTTCAGCTACATGAACTATTGGACAGAAAGTACATTCAACCAAGTGTTTCTCCGTGGGGGGCACCAGTGTTGTTTGTCAAGAAGAAAGACGGATCGTTAAGGCTTTGTATCGACTATCGGGAGTTGAACAAGTTAACGATAAAGAATAAATACCCATTGCCCAGGATCGATGATCTCTTTGATCAATTGAAAGGGGCAAAGTATTTTTCTAAAATAGATTTGTGGATGGGGTATCATCAGTTGAAGGTCAGAAAGGAAGATGTACCAAAGACGGCATTCAGGACTCGTTATGGTCATTACGAGTTTCTGGTAATGTCATTTGGATTGACGAATGCACCAGCAACATTTATGGATATGATGAATAGAGTGTTCAAACCATATTTGGACAAGTTAGTCGTTGTGTTTATCGATGATATTCTAGTCTATTCTAAGACGCCAGAAGATTATGCTGAACACTTAAGATTTGTGTTGGAGATACTAAGGAAAGAGAAGTTATATGCGAGATTCACTAAATGTGAATTTTGGCTGGAAAAGGAACAGTTTTTAGGTCATGTCATTGACCAAGAGGGGATTACAGTAGATCCAGCGAAGGTAGAAGCAGTGATGAATTGGGAATAGCCGAAAACGCCGACTGAGGTGCGGAGTTTCCTAGGGTTAGCAGGGTACTATCGAAGATTTATCCAAGATTTTTCGAAGATAGCTACCCCTTTGACTAATTTAACAAGGAAGACGGTGAAATACGTATGGACGGATAAATGTGAAGACAGTTTTCAAGAACTGAAGAAAAGATTAAGTGAAGCACCTGTTTTGTCATTGCCAGATGACATAGGAAATTTTGTAGTATATAGTGATGCTTCGCATAGGGGACTTGGTTGTATTCTTATGCAACATGACAAAGTCATTGCGTATGCGTCACGGCAGTTGAAGGATTATGGAAAAGTTTATCCTACTCATGATCTGGAACTGGCCGTAGTAGTGTTTGCCCTAAAGATATGGAGACATTATCTTTATGGAGAAAAATGTTAGATATATACGAACCATAAGAGTCTAAAGTATATCTTTACTCAGAAGGAGTTGAATATGAGGCAGAGAAGATGGCTAGAGTTGATAAAGGATTATGATTGTGAAATCCTATATCACCCTGGAAAGGACAATGTAGTTGCCGACGCCTTAAGTCGGAAGGGTCGGGAAAAGTTGTCTATGTTAACGGCTCAAGATGAGTTAATAACAGAGATGGCTAGTATGGAAATAGAAGTAAAGATGCCGAGTGATTCGGAGCAGATACTCTTTGAGACGGAGATGCAATCTATCATCGTAGAAAGAGTCAAGGAGGTACAACTCAAGACTGACGAGTGTAACCAAATGAAGAAGCGGTTATCCAAGAAGGAAGATACTAAGTATAGTCTTGATAATGAGGGATTATTAAGATTTGAAGGAAGAATTTGGGTTCTGAATGAGACAGAATTAAAGGAGCAAGTGTTTCAAGAAGCTCATTGTTCGAGGTACTCGATACATCCTGGTAGCACTAAGATGTATCAAGACCTTCGACAGAGTTTTTGGTGGCCAAACACGAAGAGAGAAATAGCAGAGTATGTGAGTAGGTTCTTGACTTGTCAAAAAGTTAAGGCCGAGCATCAACGACCCAGTGGCTTATTACAGTCATTAGAGATTCTAGAATGGAAGTGGGAGCATATTACGATGGATTTTGTGGTGGGACTTCCGACGACAAATAAAGGGTACGATGCAATTTGGGTAATAGTAGACCGGTTGACGAAGTCGGCTCACTTTTTGCCAATCAGGGTCAAGTATAACTTAGACCAATTAGCTAAAATTTATGTTTAAAAAATCATTTCCAGACATGGAGTACCGATATCGATTGTGTCTGATCGTGATCCACAATTCACATCGAACTTTTGGAGGAGTTTACAAGAACAGTTGGGAACACAGCTGAAGTTAAGCACAACATATCATCCTCAAACCGATGGGCAGAGCGAGAGAACAATTCAGACGTTAGAAGACATGTTGAGGTCTTACATCATAGATTTTAAGGGTAGTTGGGATGATCACCTACCACTAGTAGAATTTGTGTATAACAACAGTTATCATGCAAGCATAGGTATGCCACCTTATGAAGCTCTGTATGGAAGAAAATACAGAACACCATTGTGTTGGGATGAGGTGGGAGAACGCCGGATGCTAGGACCAGAATTGGTGCAGCAGACAGCGAAGGTGGTAATGTTAAATCGGATGCGTCTCGTCACAGCTCAGGACAGACAGAAGAAGTATGCAGACTCGCACAGACTAAGCTGAGAGTTTGAAGTGGGCTTGTATGTGTTTCTAAAGGTATCTCCTTGGAAAGGAAAGATACGTTTTGGAAAGAAAGGAAAGTTAAGTCCAAGGTTTATAGGACCTTTTGAAGTAGTAAAACGGGTGGGAGAGGTAGCCTATGTGATAGCATTACCTCCAGACCTAGAACGTATACATAACGTGTTTTACGTATCGGTATTACGTCCATATAAGCCGAACTATAAGCATGTAATCGAGTAATACCCGATTCATATCGAGAAAGACTTAACATATGAGGAATTGCCGATACAAATCATTGATAGAAAGGAACAAGTTCTGAGGAACAAGGTAATACCATCAGTAAAGGTATTATGGAAGAACTACGATGCTGAGGAAGCAACGTGGGAGCTAGAAGAACAGATGAAGAAAAATTTTTCCCATCTATTTTGTTAGAGTAAGACGAGATTCTGAGGATAGAATCTTTATAAGGGGAGAAGAATGTAACAACCGAGAAATTCGGATCTTATTGTAAAATGATTTTATTAAATTAAATAATAATAAAATCTTATTCAATGTGTGTTATCAAGATGGTTGTCGTTATATAACCTATTGATGTTAGAATGTCGTAGTATTTGAGCTGCGTGGATGAATTAAAGTGTTTGAATTTTCAAGACGAAAATAAAAGTTTTTCGAGAAATTTTTCAAAAAAAACACTATTCATCGGGATTTGCTCGGGATATAATTTTAAATTTTCGAGAAATACATAATGATCGAATAATAAGGTAAGATGGATTATGTAATAAAAATCTAATTATGGAAACTGTAATATTTCGCTTGTGGACTTAATTTATAAACGTTAAGGAAGTCGAAATAGTAATGAATAAGTAATAATGGTATGATACTTAGGTATTGTACAAAGTAATGAAAAGAGTATAATACGAAGTATTATACGAGTTAGTATGAAGAATGAAATATCATATATAAATTCTATATGAATTAGAATACGAAAACGATACATAAACAATATGTATATGTATTAAGTAATGTTAATGGATTTGGAAGATTAGTTAACAATTGGTACAAGTCCAAGTGAATAAAATATTAAGGCCCAAATGATTAGTTAATAAACAGGTTAGTGTTTATTAATGCAAAGCCCAAGGATTTATTTAATCCAAGCCCAAGCTAGAATCCATGAGTTGTTTGACCCATGGGGCAAACCATATTAATATGGTTAGTATGATGACCAAGTTAATGTGGGGACCAAGACTTAGGAGTAATGGCCAAGCTAAAGATAAGAGTTGTGTTTAACAAGTAATGAATAGTAAGGAGGTGATTAAAGGAGGTGGGATGATTTAATGACTAAATTACCCTAGCCTTGTAAATTCTATAAATAGAGGAAACTTGCAAGCCATTTGTTAGTTGTTCACATGATGAATGGAATTCATTGTCAATGTGGAACAAATCATAAGAATGAAGATTTTGCCAGAAATTACACGATTGGACGATAATCGTCGAATTTGTGAAATTCTCGGAATAGAAGTCAAATTTTGTGTTTAAACTCAGAACCGTTGTTTTCCAATGGAGACAAGTCATATTTGGCATTTAAGAGTTGTGGACTCGAAAATGACCGGATTCTGACTTAGAACGAAGAAACGAGCGTTGAACGTTCACGAACGTTTATCGTTTTTGTTAAAAATGAATCAATAGGTGAATTTTTAGCAAACAAAGTCAAATAGATAAAATTCTTGCATGAATGCGTATATTACGTAATTTGTGAATCGTAGGCTTTTGAACGAGCCAATTCGGACATATAACGAAGAAGTTATGCGTCCGGGAAATTCATAAAATTTAAAAACTGAAATTATTTTCTGGTGCACAGAGTTGGCGCCGCGGCGCCAACCCTAGGCTAAATGAGTCGCGCCGTAGCACGTAACAGTAGCTGAGCACACTGCAAGAGTTCACTGCAGTGCAAACCGTAGTACAATTTGTGGCGCCGCAGCGCCATGTACAGTAAGAAAATCTTTTGGAGTGTGGCACCGTAGCGCGGCCCATTAAGTAAGGACTCACGCCGCAGCGCCAATCTCAGAACAAAGATAGTAATGAATGTTTCTAAGTACACAAAAAGGAAAGCTAATTATTTTGAAAGTAAACACAACTTAAGGTAAGTAATGTAACTTGTTTAAACTTTGTTTATACCTTAAGGATGTTGTATAAAAGTTGAGATAACTTAGTCGAATATAAATGCAAGGATAATGATAAATCGAAACGAATAATAACTGAATCTAATACACAATTAGATTGAGAAGAAGGATAAGATATAGTCATATACATACTTGATTATATGTGACCTAATGTAAGGCATTATGTGATCATGTATTGTAGAGACTTGAAAGACTTAAACATAAAGTTAATTTACGGTAGCAGACGCTAAATGCAAGTATTCTCACTCTTGTCTCAGTTCAATCGGAACAAGTTTTTGAGGTTCATGTAATCTTTCACATGAGTTAAGGTATGTTGAAGTTAAAGCCAATCCCTTGGCTAGCCTGGGTAATTTATTCATCTATTATCAAATGTTGTTGTATTTTGTCAACTACTCAATATGGTTTTCAAAAGAAGACTGAAATGTTAAACAAATGTTTTATCGGTAAAACGACAGGCACCTGAGGTTGTAAAATGATTAAACGTACATACGTTTAATAGATGTAGTGTTGATCAACATAGAGTACAATAGGTTGATCACCTAGAAGTGCTCGTAAGTAATATCGGGCTTACGGACTTGTTTCCGGGTTGTCCTTTTTCAATAAAGAATGAATGCTCGAGGTCTTTGACCGGAGTAAATGTTTTACTAAATATTGTTATAATTGTAAAACATTTTGAAAGAAAAGATGAAGTGCTAATAGTACTTCATAACTATTATTCAGTTATTGAAGATATACGATTCGTATGTGTCAAGCATGTTGTTATTGAATTGTTATACTTGCTGAGCTAGTTATGCTCACTCTTTCTTGAACCATATGAATGCAGCTAAGACTGAACTTCCCGAAGGATCAAAAAAGGATAAAGGAAAAGCTAAGGCAGATTGTTAAGCTGTCTTGTAATAGAATAGGTCTAATGTTGTAATGTAACTGATATTATGACAAAGAACCTTTGTAATGGGTATAGAACCTGAAAAATGTAAATATTACTTTAAATATATAGAAGTTATGCTCGTTCTTTGAGACTTTCAATTGAATGAATGTATGAATGATTGTACAGTATAGCACCATCTGTCGGGTTGGAAGATTCCCGAATTTGGGGGCGCTACAAAGCTTGTCTATCGTATTAAACGGAAATTTGATTTTTAAAAGAACTCAAATTCCTTCTTCAAAATTTCTTTATAAAATAATTTACTATATATATGAAAATCATGCAAATGAAAATAAAAGCTATACGAATAATACCTGGAATTGCACCACCAGCTGCTATGGTATCCTGGACCGTTATGTTGTAGACCCTTGATGTTGATTTCGTCGGCTTGCTGGATGACGTTGGTCCCGTGATTGCCAGAGTTCCACTGCCATTGCCAGTATTCACACTCCTTGCCTCCGTCCTCCTCTTCGAACAATCTTTCACCTTGTGCTCAGTCGATCCACACAGAAAATACCCACTGTTCATCCTAGGATTGGGGCAGTTAGGAGAGATATGGCCCTCCTGTTCGCACTTGTAGCACACGAACTTCCCCTTCAAACATTCCCCAGAGTGGTTCTTTCCACAGTTCCCACACTGCACAACTTGCTTCTTAACTCCTTCCTGTTTTACCTGCACATTTCCAAAATTGCTTCCCTTCCTTTTGCTACTACCACCGCTACTCCCACTATTAACTTCCACCTTCCCAGTTCCTTCTACCTTACTCTTGTTCTTTCTCTCTTTTTTGTAGAGGCTCATGGCCTCAATCCCCTCCTCAGCAATAATAGCCTTCTCCATGAGTGCTGCAAATGTAGGGATCTGCAACACCGCCACCTTGTTGTAGAGCCAGAGTTTTAATCCCAGCTCAAACCTTCTAGCTTTCCTAACCTCCGTATCAACTTGATGCGGAGAAAACCTAGACAACTTATTGAATTTTGCGGCGTATTCGGACACCGTTATATTCTCCTGCGTCAACTCTAAAAATTTTACCTCCATCCTAGCTTGCATACTAGATGAAAAATAGTTTTTGAAGAATAGTATCTTAAACTTATCCTAAGTAACAACACCCTCTCCTGCCCTCGCCTGATTCGCTTCCCACCAAAAATTTGCCTCACCCTTCATCATGTAGGTGGCAAAAGCGGTCTTTTGCCCCTCAGCTACCCTAGCTACCTCGAATGCTTTTTCAATCTCTTTAACCCAAGTCTGGGCTTCAACAGGATCAGTTGTCCCTTTGAATTCGGGCGGTCCCACAGCCTTGAAATCTTTAAAGTTAGCTAGTTGGTTGTCCGGCTGGTTCCCTGCGACTGGCATTCCTTGCTGCATAGCTTGTGCTACCATGTTTGCAAAATGCTGCATCGGGTTTACTTGTTGTTGTCCCTCAACGTTATTGACAGACTCTTCTGCCCTTTGGTTTCAAGTTTGACGTCTTGGCGACATTATCTGGTTAAGTAAAACCATATATTATTCTTTACATTCTTAATATCATGTAAGTTTAGTATATTAACTCATTTCATTACTCAAACTTAGATTCATATTCATTTACCGAATACTTTACATAGCATAGAACATACTGCTTTAAACATCATTCATCCCTTTGTGACTACAAAAGTCAGGATTTACAGCCTTGACTAATACCAAAAGTTGGGAACATTACATTACACAGACATACTTAACATTAAACAGACCTACACAACATAACCTATACTACCTATTCACTACGCCTTTTTCTTGGACAACCTCTCGCCTGATGACCTTCTATCCCACAGATAAAACATGCTCCTGATTTATAGTCGGGACAATACAGAGTGGTATGTCCCTCATAGCCATAAAGGTAACATATTCTTTTCCCTTTCTTCTTATCGAATTTTCCTAAGTCATGGTCTTCTATCTTTCTTTTCCCCTTCTTGCTCAGAGCTGCACACGATGTGTTGCATGTGGCTCCCATCTGATCAATTTGGATTTTAAGCTTATCTTGTTCTTCCATTGTTTCTATTAACGCCTGACGCAGTTGCCTATTTAACAGCTTTTCTATTTTCCACAGCTTTTCCAGAGAAGAAACCTTGTTCCTCAGATCCTGCACCTCTGTTGATGCTTGTTTAGCTTTAACTTTAGTGTCCGAATCACTATCTATCAGCTCCACCATCTCCGGATCTGGTACTACATTTTCTACAATAACCACTTCGTCTGAGTTGTTTTCATTGTGAGCCTCTATTTCAGCTATTGGCTTCGATATTAGCTCGGGGGTATGGATTTGATCCTTCTTCATGCTATAAGCATATAACAAGCCTCTTCCACCAGACATCTACACACATAAATTATCCTGATAAGCATATAGTATATACACACACAATAAATAATAGTTTTATATAAGTTATCTTTTATTTTGTTTGACGATGAATTTAGTCAATTCATCTCTTTATAACCTCTATATGAGTTATTTATATTTTTAACGTTTCCCTCTGTTCTAAGGTTATAGCCTAAGGTCTATCTCACCTAAGGTTTTTAACCCTAAAGCTCTGATACTAACCTGTAAAGCCCCCGAATCCCAGTACTTGAAACCCGAATTCAGTGCTTCACGATACCATTTCTATGAGCGGAATAATACTAATAATAACAACAATAATATAAATACTAAACTTAATTTACATAATTATCAGAATCTAGCTCCCAAGTACGCAACCTTTAATCATTCCTTACAAAACATGATAATAAATATATAACATTGTCTTCGTAATATTAAACTATTACATAAGATAACATTAAAATCATTCAGCAACCTTTCCCTTTCCCTTTCCCTTGTTCTTAACAGAGCCTTCAGGTTGTTCACACTTAGCTGAAAACATTTAAATTAAGCAAGGATGAGTATTTGAGTGCCCAACAAGTAATAACAATTATATATATATATATATATATATATATATATATATATATATATATATATATAAGCTGAAAGAATTTAAATGTTTTCTTTATACTACCCTTCTACAACAAATCAATGGTTGTGAAGTAATCTGAACCGATAATAATAATATAACAACCCTCTTTCAAATTTTTGAAACTACGTACTGACTATAAATAGGGTAAAGGGGACATACTATGAACATTATTTTCATTTTTGAAAAGGTTAAACAGAACTTCATCTGTAAACTGTCATAACTTACGGGCACGGGGGTGATTAGCCCGTTGTACCCTGTATTGATCAATACTGCATGCAAGAATGATAGGATCATTCACTCTGTCCGCCTTGGGCGCATAAAAATTTTCTCGTGTAAGGGATGTTCATACTTGTCGGGGTTCCAAACCAAAGCAATTCGGTTGGATAATAATAAGGTTTTATCTTGTTCAACAATAATCTATAATTCAACATATATGTATACGGGTAATTAACAAAGGTGTATCAACATGTGGTTAAATGCAATGATTATCCAAGTGAGGACACTTGTATAACCATTTATAGAAATTATCGAACAAAATATATATCTGAATTACCATAAACTAACATGTTGATAATCAATGAGCGTATATAATATAGGGTTAATAATATGTACATTAATAATATAATTCTGAAACATTCTTACTCATGTCCACTGCATAAAGAAAATGCAAAGGTAGGATACTTGCCTGATGCGCTGCTTACAATACACAACTTAGTTTAATCTTTTATATCACGACCTATCATTAATTAGATCATTCGTTCGATTAGAACAATATACTATAACATATAGTACTGCATTTCACAGTCAACATATAATCTAATAGCATTATCACACATGTTCAACAGTCATTGCATCATAAACAAATATTAATACAGTCAAAATATCTAAGTCCAGATCAATTTCTGAAATATGTCGGTGTACCTACAGCTTTATCAGGTAATTATCGAGTCTAAGACTCTATTCCAACGTTCAATATCCGTAAGTATCAGTCATATTATTTTAAATGACTTAATAAACATTTATTAATTTATCATAAATTTTCAAACACCGAAATCATTATTAAATGATTTAAATATCAAATAACTCTATTATCATTTAATTATTATTAATACTTTTATTCATTTATCAATAGTATTAATATTTTATTCATTTACTAATATTATTAATCATTTAATAATATTTTATTCCTTTACTAATGTTATTACGTTTTAAATAACATTTTATTTAATCTCGAATATTATTATTTACTTAATAATATTTTAATCATCCAATAATACTTTAATTTAATATTATTAATCTTTTAATAATATTTTAATCTAAGATTAATATTTTAATCTAATATTATTAATCATTTAATAAAACTTTAATCATTTATTAATATTTTAAATCAAATATGATTAACCATTTAATAATATTTTAATAAAGTTTTAATCTTAATATTTTTATTTACTTAACAATATCATATTCTAATATTATTAATATCATAATAACATTTTAATAATTTATTAGATCAATAAATAATTTATTTTAATTGTTTACCCTTTATAAAATTATTTATTTAATATCCATAAAAGGTCATAAATAATATTTCTTATTAGAAATTACCAAAATACCCTAAAATAGTCATAATATTATATATTAGGAGTATTCAAGCATTAAAATCACATTTTTCTCATTAAAGACATCATTTAACTATTTATTTCTTTTTATTCATAACTTAATCATTTTTAGAAAAAATAGCAAACTGATTCCAAAAATTCTCATCTTCTGAATATTGACAGAATATGAACCTAAAAGGATCCTCAAATTTTTCTGGAATTTTAGAAAATGATCTACTATTTTTAAAGTTCCCAAAACACTCGGATCTTGCTTCATTTTTCATAAATTGAATTTTGCTCAGAAACATTTAAAATTTTTAGGGTATGCTCTCCTAACATATATGAACCTACTGTAAAAATTTCGGAATTTTCTAGTGTATACACAGTGAGATATTCGAAGGTAAATATTTAGGAGTCCTTCACGAAAATAGTCATTATGCACAATCTATAACTCGAAACGTGTCCGTTCTTTTTCTTACATGTAGATAACTTCTCAAGGTACCTCTGTGATTTTTTCCAGAATTTTAAAAGACGTGCAACTGTCCAAAACAGTCACTAGAAAAACGGGACAGAAGCTATTTTAGGGTTTTGAACCTTTAACATTCAAAGTGGACTGTTTTAGGGAAAACAGCCCCAAAGGTTTCAAAACTTGCTAGTTTTGTGTTCTATCACTTGGGTTTACTAGATAACTCATCTATCTATCACCCCCCTTCGACGGATCACAAATCAAAGTTGGAAAACTTGAGTTACACAAGATTTAGTGGAAGAAAAACAAGAGTTTTCACCCTTGGAGAACATATGCTCATATTCTTCCTCTAAGCCTTTGATATAATACTCAAGATACTTAGTTCCATACATGATGATATGTAGAACTAGGGTCCTTTGAGTATTAGACCGTAACCCCTATATATGATGAGGTAAAAACCAAAATAGAAGAAGAATAAGAAAGAATGGAAGAGAATCCTTACCTAGTTTTCTTTGATATACTTCTTGTTCTTCTAAAGTATGATATAAACTTAGGATGCATGAACAATAAACTCCTCTCCCTCTCTAGAATCTAAAATTTTCCTCTCTCTCTTGCTAAGCTTTGTGTTTTGATGGGTTGGGAGAAAATAGAAGAAGAAGAAGAATGGTGGAGGAGTAAAATGAAATGAGATAGATATTATGTTGGTGAATTAGAGTGAAATGCTAATATCCTCCATGTTTCTTTTACCCCTTGGACAAAAGGGTTAGCCTTATCCCTCCTAATCATGCCTAATCATGCCATTAAGGTTGCTAAGTGAATTTTCTACCAATGGGAGCATGACACACTTGTCCTTGTGTGTAAGATTTATACTTATGGAACATGATTAGCTTAATATTCTTGCCTTAAAAAGGCTAATGTGGCCAGCCATATTTATGCCCACTAACTCCTTCATTTAGCTTTTATTTTAATGCATAAATTAGATAAATCAAATGTCTAAAATACCCTTAATCAAGTGGGCTAAGTTTGGGCTTGCATTTTATTTCTTTTGGGCTTTTCCTTTAATTATTTTGGGCTATGTAATAAACATTGTCTAACAATTTTAATATATGTTACCCAAATTATTTATTTAGGGTTTTCATCTCTGATCTTATGAAATTTAATTACTTATACATGTGACTTTAGCTCATAACCTAATTAGGTTTACTAGAAATAGGTTTAAAATTAGTAGTCACTTCAAATAATAAGATTATCCACTTAAGTTAGTATACATATTAAATACTAACCCTTCCTTATTACCATAACCCTTAGGTTATTTAATTGTTTCACCTAATGTATAATTAGGTTACGAAACTTTCATTTAGGGTTTAAAATAAAATAAAATTAGTTCCTAAAATTTGTAATTAGGGTTTCACACAGTAATACAAGGGTTTGTCACATAACACCATAATTGACCAACCCTTATTGGTCCACATATACAGTACATATTTATAGCACTGAAAAATCAAAATATAATTATTATAATAATTCTAAAAATCATTTTATATATTATATAAATAATATATGATTATATCTTCATAGAAAATAATTAATAAAACATTTCTACTATAAAATTAATTATGATAAGAATATAATTTATAATGATCAATAATTTTAAAATAAAATTATTTGTAACTATTTATATTTTTATTTATCACATAAATATATATACACATTATCTTGGCACATATTCCCGATATTTAAATAAAAAATAAAAATTTATACGCAAAATTTCTAATTTATTTGTACAGAAAATATCGGGTTGTTACAGAAGTCCAATCCCGAGTGACTATTACGCAGGGTAACGGATAGAATTTGAAGCATGAAGATCGGAGGACACGGTCCCATCTTTCTGAATTCGTACAACCTCTAATCACATGTCATTGCGTAACTCTCGACAACGGCGGTCCGAAATAGGTCTTACACACCTCAGTTGGATGCCCGGATTCAAGTTTTGAAAGTTCAAGCGGACATCAAGTTGCACGCGTGCACATATTTCGAGACGGCGGGACCCGTAAAGCCCGGGGCACCCCGGGCAGCCGCAGGTACAGCTGCGGCTCCCTCCTCTATAAATAGAGGGCTTGGGGTGGCCATTTTGTAAGAGAAAAAGGCGAGGAAGTCCTGTCCAATTTGCTCTGTACACACCCTAAACTGAGTGCTTTCTCATTTTAAACACTTGTAAGCTCATATATAGCTACTTTTTACCGGCGGGAGCCGAGTGTTCATCCACTTAAAGCTATAAAAGTCTTTTTTGGCAGCCCACTATAAGCCTTCTTACACACTTTAAAGCCTTTCTCTTCATCTTTGCACACAGTATTCTTCACATTGAGAGTTGTGTTGCGTGTGTATGCCTGGACTTCGGTCCGCGGTGAAATGGATGGCGATGAATTTCCATAGCTCATCAACTCAGACACCGTGAAACGGTACTATATCTGAAGTTACCATCCAGCAAACATCCTGGTTATGGATCACCAGATCCCCAGTCAATTCAGGTTTTCTAAACCTTCACTACATACAACTTTCCTCACACCCTACAACCAGCAGCCTGGTTTTCGGATCACCAGATCCTTTACTCCTCGCAGGTTTTCGAAACCTTTCACACCTTCAGGTTATCCCACCAGGGATTCAACCTTTCACACCTTTAGTTTATCCTGTACATGGGATTAAACTTTTTAGCTGTACACCGCCCTGTACATGAGGCGAACTACACCGACCTTATCTCCCCAATACATGGGAGTACGTAGGCAACCATATTATATGTCCGGTCGCAATAAAACAAAAATAACAAAAACATTTCTACACCCTTCTCACTACAAAAATAAAAATAAAAACATCTCTACACCCCTTTGCTACATACAGCGTTGAACCTTCACACCAGGTTTGAACTACGCAGACCTGATCTCCTCTTCAATAGGTGTACGTAGGTAACCATTCATGGTTCGGTCTTACCCCCTACCAAAACACAAAAACTTGTCAACGGTACTGAGATCATCCTTCAATCTACCACACTTCATCGACTTTAGACCAAAGGGATGGAACTACCTGACCTCCCCATATAAACTGGAGAATCGGCGACCATCTAAGCTGCAGTTGATTCCTCAAAGAGAAACACTAATCCATAAGAGATGGAACTAACTGGGCTCCCCCATACAAAGGAGTATCGACGACCATCTGTGGTGTGGTCAACCTCAGAGAGGAAAGCCACACTCCTCTCCACATCTACATACAGAAACCAGTCCCAAGACACCAAAGATGGTAGGGAATACATACAGATCAATGAACCATTTTGAAAAATCCTGAGACATCTCATTTGTGACGCCCCCAAAATAGGTATACATCACCTATTCTGAGTCGTCAAATACATGATGCAAAATACAAATAAAAACTTAATTATACAACTGTCGTGTACAATACGACAAAATTTAAACTGTGAGTTTGAATACAAATATTGTCTACTAGAGAGTATGCAAACTCAAAAAGAGTCCTCATTACAATTATTATCACACTATTTCACAGAATAGTGAGGACTACTAATGCTATCCTCTTGGACCATCACTCCGTTTCCCAACTCGTCCCAGCTATATTCTCATTTCCTGAAAAGAACAGTGAAAGAAAGGGTGAGCTCAACTAGCCCAGTAAGAAATATTATCACTAAGATAATGCAAAATAAATTATTATTAGTCTTCAACAATGTTAAACTGATAAAATATAATAGACATCAAGTTTAACTGCAGCGGATCAAGCAATCCATTAAAAGAGTCAAGTAGAGAATAAAATCTACTATCTTTTATGATTTAAAAGGTTTTTCATCACTGTTATCGCTGAGACTCAGCTTAATAAATATTCCACATCATCGAATCACCCCTGCACTACGGCCAAGGATATTCTTTAGTATCACGACCACAATTATCCATGCACTACGAGCCATGAATATTTGTGTATTCATTAGTGGTCATGATCATGCCAACAACTGTCCATCAATGTACTACGGGCCAATAAGGACTTTTACCACATCATTTGTAATATTACGGTCATGATTATACCGAATAATCCCTGGTCATACTCATACCAAGTCCATCTATGCACTACATGCCACAGATGACTTTAAAAAAAATATAAGCATGAGGATGATGACAATGATATAAGAATTCAATAAAATAAGATTAATTTGTCCAAAAACCAATAACGTCCAAATTGTCAACATGATACTTCTGTGTAGAGTAAAATTCAAGAATGATCAGAAGAATATTTTCATGAAAAGATACCGGATGAAACACAAATATTAAGGATATTCTACAATTTTCATGGAGTATAGATGTCAAAACTTTAACCAACTGAGTATAATAAAGAATGGAATAACAAAAGAAATCACCATGCATGCGGTACTTTGCATAGACATGTTATTCCAACAGAATAATAATAACAGAACCAGGTCAGGCAAAATTTGCACCGACAGGATGTTCCAACAGAATAATAAAGACGGAACTAGGTCCTGTGTAAAACACACAGACAGAATGTTCCAACAGAATAATAATAAAGACGGAACCAGGTCCGATGTAAAACACACAAACAGGATGTTCCAACAGAATAA
The DNA here is from genome assembly GCA_016801055.1 of Panax notoginseng. Lineage (NCBI taxonomy): Eukaryota > Viridiplantae > Streptophyta > Magnoliopsida > Apiales > Araliaceae > Panax > Panax notoginseng. The sequence continues at coordinate 112,138,530 of CM029016.1, forward strand.
TAATAAAGACGGAACCAGGTCCGGTGTAAAACACACAGATAGGATGTTCCAACAGAATAATAGAAGAATGTCACCAAGTATAGGGTAGATCGCGTATACATGTTATTCCAACAGAATAATAAGAAATGGAATAACAACAGTTCTCTTCATGAATAAGAAAGAATAACACCCCTTACCGTAAAAGAAACTGAATATAAGAGTAGGGAAGTAGCAGAATACTTTTCTTCTTTCTCTCTATAATTTTCTCTCTCTAGAGTTTCAGTGAATTCGTAAGAAATAATGAAGGAATGAGCTTCTATTTATAGGAGAATGGAAGTGTACTGTTTATGAACAAATTATTTCTGTAGAATTATTTCTTCAACCAAATACAATAAAGTCAATCAACTAACCAATAAAATCACAACAAAATTAAAATATAATATATATATATAAACACATGTTTTCAACATATATATATATATATATATATATATATATATATATATATATATATCAATATTATATATACACCACTTAATTTTTCTCTCCTATAACCAACATCAATCCCCCACCCACCTAAAAATCAATTTCACTACACTCTTACACATCACTATCACACTACCACTTTTCCACCATTTTCCACTCACACACACATCACACACCTATCACTTTCACATATCACTTTCTCCCACCATATACTCAATACATACATATACTTCCATACGTATACTCTTCCATTTCCAAAATCATTTTTCCAACACAAATGGCCCCACATGTGCCCCTTACATGTGGGCCCCACCTTTAAATAATTTTCTTCCAATTATTTTGAAAAATAGGTAAATAGAAATCCATAAAATAAGCAAAACTTCATAAAAATCACCTTAATAATTTTAACAACATTTATTATCTTTACTATAATTCACAATATTAATCGACCAAGTCGTTCCCAGGAAAGAGGGGGCTTTTCAATAAGAATTTCTCCCTATTGACGCGCAATTAGGTGACCAAACCTCTCCTTGACAGAACTTCTAGACATCATTAATATTGCAAATAATAATATTAATAACTTTGTCGTCTCAATTATTGATTTTAACAATATATAAAATATTGACAATAATTGAATCAAATAACGTGAGATACTATGCAACAATTACTATAACAATAATTGAACAAAACTGAATGACTTCTCACGTAAGCATCAATAATCAATACCGTGTGCTACTATGCAACCACACGTATTACTGTACTTTTACTAACGAGTAGTTCAACAGTATTAACGGTAAAACTTCCGCCGTTATTTTTATAAAATATTTTTGTTATTTTCTCAATCAGACAATAATTCCGTTGTGGGGTCCACCAATGATTGGGCCTTTGTACGAATATTCCGCGACAAAAAGAATATTCCCCGACCAATCGAATATTATACAACAACTTGCATACTTTGCAAAATTTATAAATACTACCCACAACTATAACATTATATCAAATCCACACCATAATATTCAAAAAAATATTTCGAGAAATTTAAACCTTTATTCATAAAATCTGGGGTCTCACATCAATGTCCATCCATCAAGGAGGAGTTTAGAATACATCAAGATCATAAGCCCTGGAGAAACAGGCAAATATCAAGCAAGCAACAAAGCATAACTAAAAAGGAAGTGATCAAAATATGTTTCCCTGCTATATATAATGATGTTTGATATATACAATATGTATTGTACATGATAAAATGGCTAAGCTAGTCTGTGCAGGAAAATACATGCCATCTACAAAGCCCAATGGAACCTGGAACGTCAGGAGGGTCATGGAATGCTACAATAGCTGATCTACAATCACCTTGTCTGAAGGGGATATACTATCATACCAAGATCTCAAGCAGGAGGCCACCAATACTGGTGGGGTGTGATCAATACGGCTGACTGTTGAAGAAGACATCTGTGTGGGCCGTATCATAAGACCATCCAGGGGTCAATGCTGAATATCTCTGGGCATACATATGCATGACATAATGCATGCATGACAAATAATAGATGGCAATATAATGTAGGGAATGGAAAACAGTACATACATTCCTAACTACATCATCATCTAAATACACCAATCTCTATACAACTAAAAAATACAGGGAAATGGGGCACAGACGCCCTACGACTAACAGAGGCCTATCAAAAGATATAACGAGAATGGGGCACAACCACCCAGTATCTAATAGAGGCCTATGAAAAGATATAGCGAGAGAATACACATCAGAAGAAGACAATGGTGTCTATATCTACATCATCAATCCTGTCCACCTGATGTAACTCCTCCTGAGTCACTAGATCTCTGCCAAGAGGGATGTCAGGCCTATACAAGGGAGAATCTGCACCGGCAAAGCCATATGGGTCATCTGAAGGGCCAGCCCCCGAGTTAGAAGGATCAAAAGTATCCGCCTCTGAAGGATCTCTACCCAAATGCCGGATGAAAAAATGTGCCTGGTCTAACTGCCGGGTCAAATTGTTAATCTGTGTCAAATGAGTCGGATCTCGGACATAGGTCATCCAATTCGTCATCATCACGGATCCAAGAACCATATCCCCTATGAACTGAGTAGCGCGGGTCTGGGCTCGAATGGTACGAGGGGACCACTAGCGGTATAATGCCTCCTGAGTAAACGGACCCTCTAATAAAGTAAAGTTGTCAACACCCATCAATGAGATAACACTGACAGGTGACTGCGACACAGGCCAATAATGCCTGGCATGAGGCAAGATCGGTACACAATTCTTTCCTGTGGTGCTCCTAATAACACGCTCTTCCAAATAGATTTCCCATCCTCCATCTGTGAAGAGAGGAATTTGGCGGGTGGACATCACATACTCGACACCAGTTGGGTATCCATCCTCAAAGCCGATAGTCAAATTTTCCCCAGAATAGGGAACCCAAGTAATGGCATCAGCTGTCAACAACTCCAACTATAAGCGATAATGGGTGAAACCCTCAGCTATAGGAACCTCCGCCAAAATAGAGTGATGCCATCGCCGTCCTCGTGGATAGGTATCTAAACCAAATACACTAATAGGACACAGACATGGAAGCCTCTCATAGGCCCAAAACTGCCAACACAAAGGAAAACATCTATTGTCAGTTAACACTCTTAACCTGTACATGGGAAATCAAAAGAGAAATACTCACCAGTAGAAACGGGTAAATTTCTAGTTAAGCCTCTGTCAAGCCCTGCGAATGCATGAGCATTCCCTTGAGGAAATAGGCAAAGTTGTAGGAGCCCCAATCATACTCTCCAATACGATCCACCTCCCGAGTGGCGCTGATCAAAGCGAATGACACCGTGGAAGAGTTGTCTGCTATGAAACAACCCCTGATAATAACCAGGAACAATCACCGAAGAATGCGATCCCTGACTCTCACATCAGCGGGCATGGGCCCACTCAATAGCCCACTCATAGCATTTACGCTCAAAGGACCCGTACGAATGGACCTGTCCTTGAGCGCCTCAGCCAGAACTCCTATCAAGAATCTGATGACAGTCGGGGTAATGTTCGCCGTACATGGCACTGACGCCCCTCCAAACTCCATACCGGTGATAAACCGCCAATCCATCGACGTCATCATCACCTCACAATTCAACAAATTGAGAGACTAATTCTGGTGAAACCAGCGCTCAGAAATGCCCTGAGGTAACCCCAGGGACAACGACGGGGAAGAATGGAAAAGAACGCCCCAAAGCCCTAATCATGCACAAGCTCTCGATAATCTCGATGCAGAGCCTGATATAGGGAGTGTATGCTAAACCAGTTCTCTCGAGGCTGCATAAAGCCAGGAACCTACACCACAAATACAGATCAACATCAGAATCCTTGATCCTCATCAATAGGAAAAAGGAAGATCAAAACCAGCTTTTACCTCGTTTGCCTGCTAGTAAACTGAGGGGTAACGACTCAAATCACCCAGAAGATCTGGAATCATCACAACAATGCCTGGAAGATCCCTGCGGGGAGCATTAGCAGCAGTACCTGGAGTCGCTACCGGTACATCCTCCTCCTCGTCCTCAACATTTGGTACATCAACCCGGATAGGACGAATCACCGTCTCCGCAAAGCGACGAGGCTGTCTGACTGAACGGGATCGAGGCACTTCAGAAGCCCTCCTTCGTAAACCTGATCCGAATCCATATATATCTGGATACAAGTCTCCAAATCACCTCAGAAAGGGTGTGGTAAATTCTAACCTGGATCTTTTCAAATGCATTTTTATGACTACATGCATGCATGCATTACTTTAACATACGCCTACAGTAGAGTTAAAAATGCATGTCTACCCAATGCCTAGACTTTTTGAAAATTTGGCCAAAGTCTCCTTTGTAAACAGGACTATCCATATGCACATAGGCATGACTAGGTGGCCATTCAGTAGCACACCTACCCACAATCATAAACATCCTATATGTATACAAATATCAAAGTCACAATCCGTAAGGGTAGCCTAATTACCAAGATTACTTTGCTTTTTTACCTTTGCTCATTTGTTCTCAAATAGAATAAGAAATAGCAGAAAAAGGTGTCAATTTGACTATTTCAAAAGTCAAATTTTTTTACATCATTATGTTCATCATAGTTTAATACTAACATTTACTATGTTGAATATTTTTTATCAAGTTATATAGGCATGCATATTCACTACTATGTGTTTAGATCAATTTCATATGATAACTCATTTTCCAACGGACGAAAATAGAAAAAGAAGACGTGCATACGTTACCAGGATAGTGTGAAACACTTGTACGGTGACAGAATTTGCAGAAAGCCGCCCGGACTCAGCAGATCTGAAGAAAAGCTCTTGGATTTCCTGTGTGGCGCAGTATAAAAATAACTTGTGAAAATAACAGGCCACTTAAGGCCACCCACGGTTAGCCATAGGTGTACTTGCGGCTACCCTAAGTGGGTCCCACCCCTCCGACTCAGTCCAATTCGAGTTGCAAAGGAGGTCTTATAAGTTAAAACAGTCAAATCAAGAGAAGAAATGCTACGCGATTTAGCAAAAAAGCTGGAAATCCTAGTTCTCATAGACCAAACTGCGGGTCTTTCTATCACTCATTAGTATTCACCCAAACACAGGGTTCACTATACCGATGATCACAATTGTTGGAAACGACGATCGACAATACCTCACGAAGGTCCGATACCATCAGTACAGGGTCGTAACTCCAAAAGCACTTTTCCCCAGCGAGAACTTCATGCGTCTTCAGCCGTTGAAGCACATTTCAATGAAGGTCAAGCATCCTTGACGTTCTTTCAGCCGTTGGCAATTAAACCCAACAAAGCGTCAGAAGACATCCGATGACATCAGCCATTGATGTACATGTCAAGAAGGGCCAGGCAAGCCTGACAAACACAAACTATTGGCAGTAATTCCGACAGATCACTTGAAGGACTTGACGATACAAACCAGGGAAGGCCATCCTCATCGAGGAGGATCGATGAAGGAATCTGTTATACACAATCTGCATCAGACAAATGCTTATTCCCCCAGAGTCTCTTGCATATTAGAGAAACATCTATGGTGGAAAATCTGCACCAAGGATTAAGGACTTTGGTGATAACCCCAACGTCAACATCCTGGAAGTTCCTGAGAACTTTGGAGCACACATCCAAGCAGTTCATCAGAGTCATCAGTGATCACTCCAGTACCCATCAGAAGTCATGGGACCAAACAGTCATCAGATCCCGTTGGAAAACAGTCCAACGAACCACATACATCATACATTTGCATGATGCTGCAGTACATTGCATCATGAATATCTTGTCATGTTTCAAGTGTCTAGTGTTCTTTATTCTATCCATGTCATTACATTGCATGAATATGAAAAAGAGGGGCATCTGTAGACACTCAAAAAATTTGTATTCCTGTTACTAACCTTGCAAGAGGGCAACGTCGTCTTTCAGAGATAACCCTGGAAGTCAAAGAAGAATCGTCCCGGAGATAACCCCGGGATACTCAGCTTGCCATCTCAAAGATAACCTCGATATATTCATTCCAGTCCCAAAGACAACCCCGGGAGATACAGTTTCAACCTCAGAGATAACCCCGAGGAATGCAGTTTCAGTTCTGGAGACAACCCCAGAATCTTCAGTTCCATCTAGGAGACAACCCCAAGATATTCAGTTCCAATCCTGGAGACAACCCCGGGAGATACAGTTAAAACCTCGGAGACAACCCCGAGGCATGCAGTTGTAGTTCCGGAGATAATCCCGAAAATGCTTGTTTAAAACCTATACGATCAGCTTCAACACTCGGTGATAGCCCAGAGGCACTCAGTCTCAAATCCAGAGATAACCCCGGGAGGACAGGCACACCTCAGAGATAACCCTGAGGACATTCATCACTTACAGCAGCCAAATCTCAGAGATAACCCTAAGCATTGACTGCTAAATCAGCCCAGAACTGGAGATAACCCCGGTTAGGGGAAAATCATCATTTTGCCACCTCGATCCCACATTCACACTGTCTCAACATTTCAACATACATGCTACATAGAAGTGTCCTACAAGAACCATAGCTCCAATCCCGAGTAACCAATACACAAGACAACACACTGGATAGAATTTGAAGCCTGAGGACCTGGGCATGGACCCATCTTCCTGACTTCGTACAACCTCTTATCCCATGTCCTTGTGTATCTCTCGACAATAGCATTCTGTAAAGGTCTTATACACCTCAATCGAATGCCCATATTGAAGTTTTGAAGGTTCGAGCGGATAACATGTTGCATGAGTGCACATACTTCGAGACGACGGGGCCCGTAGAGTCCGGGGCACCCCAGGTAGCCGCAAGTATATCTGCAGCTGCCGTAGGTACATCTGCGCCTACTGTAGGTACACTTGTGGCTCCCCCTCTATAAATAGAGGGCTTGGGGTGGCCATTTTGAAGGAGAAAAAGGCGAGGAAGCCCTGTCCAATTTACTCTGTACACACTATAAATTGAGTGCTTTCTTATTTCAACACTTGTGAGCTTATATTTGGCTACTTTTTACCAGTGGGAACCGAGTGTTCATCCATTTAAATCTATTGAAGTCTTCTTTGATAGTCCACTATAAGCCTTCTTACATTACTTTACGCCTTTTCCTCACTTCTTGCACACACTATTATTCACGTTGAGAGTCGCGTGTGTGTGTATGCCCGGGCCGTCGGTCCGTGGTTTATTTTTTATATATATATGTAAATACTATATATATATATATATATATATATATATATATATATATATTATCGAGTTATCTCGATTTAGCCTGAATATAATATTCGGAGCGTTTATTGCTTTATATATATATATATATATATATATATATATATATATATATAGCAAGGATCTTAAGCTCACCCTTATTGAGCTCACCCCGAGCTCACCCTGCGTTTTTTTTTTAAAAAAAAATAACTAATAAAAAATGTATAATAATTTTTAGAATTGAAAGTTTTTTTTAAAAAAAATATTTTGGGTGTGATTTGGGTACATATAACAAAACAGTGTTGTACAGACTGTACAACACTGTTTTGTTATATGTACCCAAATCACGCCCAAAACACTTTTTTTTAAAAAAACTTTTAATTCTAAAAATTATTATACATTTTTTATTAGTTATGTTTTTTTTTATTAAAAAAAAAAGGCAGGGTGAGCTCAAGAAATGGACTATATATATATATATATATATATATATATATATATATATATATATATATATATATCCTCGAACTCGAATTAACGAACCGAGCCTGGATCTACACACACACACACGCACACTCAGGTAATGATTTAAATTGAAAAGTGGTCGTCACCGTGGTAACACGGATGTTGGGGGTGCCTAACACCTTCCCTCCGCATAATCAAGCTCCCGGACCCTAACGAATCTCGGTTTCATAGACCAGTTAAATAGTGTCACATCACTAGGTCAATGTGCAAACTTTTTCTCGATTGAGTTGGTGCAACCATTTAAAAATACCAACTGACGACTCTTACAGTCCAATCGTCGACATATATATGTTGAACCTTTTAACAACTTGTTTTTTCAAACAAATCTCACCTAACATGAGAACACCAAAAGACAAGAACAGAAAAGGGACAAATAAAAATCCCGACGTCGACATCTACATTGTGAAAGAGAGTAAAACAGATATTTATATAAAAGCTATATATATATATATATATATATATATATATATATATATATATATATATATATATATATATATATATACTGTCGAATTCGAATGAGCCTAGATAGAATATACTGTTTTAATATATATATGTATATATATATATATATATATATATATAAGTAATAAAAAGTTATGGATCGACGATCTGGGCATACCCACACAACGTAACTCTTAACGTTAGTAGATATTTATATATAGAAGAGGTAAAAAGCTTAAAAATCTAAAAAATCTTACAGTGGGCTGCCAAGAAGACTTCAGATAACTTTTAACGCCTGAAAACTCGGTTTCCACCGATTAAATTTTAGTATGTTACAAAAAATGAGCTCACAAGTGTTTAGAAAGAAGAATCACTCAGTTTAAAGCACTCTAGCAGTGTTTACAAGCTGAAATGGGCAGAGTTTTCTCTCTTTTTCTTTTTTTTCAAATGAGCTATTAAGAGCTCATATTTAAAGACCCAATAGCTGCAGGTCTACCTGTGGCTGCCCGGGGTGCCTCGGGCTATGCAGGTCCTATCATCTCGAAGTACGTGCATTTTTGTTACGCGTTGTCGCTCGAACTTTCATAACTTTCAATCTGGGCATCCGATAAAGGCGTGTTGTACCTTTTTGAGAAGCTGTTGTTGAGAGCTAGACAATGACATGGGATTAGAGGTTTTACGAAGCTGGGAAATGGGTTCATAACCAGATCTCCAAGTCTTCAAATTCTATTCGGTGTGCTGTCTTGTGTAGTAGTCACTCGGGATTTGAGCTATAGTTCTTGTGGGACACTTTTGTATGCAGTGTGGATTGAAAGGTGTTGAGATGACATGAATGTAGTATTGAGGTGGTAAAATGATGATTTTGCCCCTCACTGGGGTTATCTCTACCTTTGCACAAATATAGCAGTTGTTGCTCAGGGTTATCTCTAAAATTGGGCTGCTATGGATGTTGAATGTCCTAAGGGTTATCTCTATGGTGTGCTTGACCTCCCAGGGTTATCTACGGGGTTGAACTGAGTATCTCGGGGTTATCTCTGGGGTTAAAACTGACTTTTTTGGGGTTATCTCAGGAACTTGAACTGCATCCCTCGGGGTTATCTCCGAGGTTGGAACTGAATCTCCTGGGGTTATCTCTAGGATTAGAACTGAGTATCTCAGGGTTATCTTCGAGATTGAAAACTGTATCTCCCGGGGTTGTCTCCAGGGTTGACACTGTATCTCCCGGGGTTGTCTCTGTGATTGAAACTGATTGACTTCCAGGGTTATCTCTGGGAGACGATTCTACCCTCCTGCAAGGTTAGTGACAGGAATATAAAATTTCGAGTGTATACAAATGACCCTCTTTATCATATTCATGCAATGTAATGGCATGGATAGGATAAAGATCACTAGACACTTGAAATGTGATAAGGTAAGCATGATGCAAATGTAATGCAACATGATGGAATGTAATGTTGAGTGTAGTTTGTTGGAATGGTTTCCAACGAGATGTGATAACCGGCTGCTCCCGTCGCTTTTGTTGTGGGATAGAGTTGTCAATGTTGACCCTGTTGAAATGCTTGGATGTCTACTCGACCAATAATTTCCAAAGCTCACAAGAATCTCCTGATGCAACGCTGGGGTTATCGCCAACGGTTTGAACGGTTCATGAGTGCTATTTAAGCCTGATTTGCTGACAAGTTGTGAAGATGTCTTCAAAAATCTTTGGAATGGAAGTTTCTCCATGATTGAGACCACAAGATATTAACATTGAGGTTATCACCAAAGTTCTTAATCCTTATTACAGGATTTCCAATGAAGATGTTCTTCTCATGTACGTGTGACTCTTTGGGAATTGTTCTTTGATTGTTGAGGATCTGTATAACAGATTCCATCATCGGTCCTCCCCGATGAGGATGATTTTCCATGGTTAGTATCGTCAGGTCTTTATGACGCTTCGTTGGAGTTACTGCCAACGGTTTGTACTGTCAGGGTTGTCTGACCCACGCTGAAATGTCCTTCAATGGCTAACATCATCGGACCACCTCCGATGCTTCACTGGAGTTACTACCAATGGATGCTGATGTCAAGGCTGCCTGACCTTCGCTAAAATGTCCTTCAATGACTAACATCATCAGACCACCTCCGATGCATCGTTGGAGTTACTGTCAATGGCTGGTGATGTCAGGGTTGCCTGACCTTCGCTAAAATGTCCTTCAACGACTAAGGATGTGTAGACACTCAAATTTTTTAATTCCTGTTACTAACCCTACAGGAGGGAAAAATCATCTTCTAGAGATAACCCTGGAAGTCAAAACAGCTCAACCCTGGAGAAAACCACAGAATACTCTGTTTTTAATCTCAGATACAACCCCGAGATACTCAATTCCAACCCCAAAGACAACCCCGGGAGTTTCAGTTCCAAACTCGGAGATAACCCCGAGGGATGCAGTTCCAGTTCCGGAGATAACCCCGAAGAAGTCTGTTTTAACCTCAGATACAGCCCCGAGGCACTGAATTCTAACCCTAGAGATAACCCCAGGAGGTCAAGGCACCTCAAAGATAACCCTGAGGACATTCAGTACTCATAGCAGCCCAATCTTAGAGATAACCTTGAGCAACGACAGCTACATCCGCACAGAACCGGAGATAACCCCAGTGAGGGGCAAAATCGTTATCTTGCTACCTCAATACTACATCCACGCCGTCTCAACATCATTTTGACTAGCATTTCATTCCAAAGTGTCCCATAAGAACCATAGCTTAAAATCCCGAATGACTACTACACAAGATAGCATATCGGATATAATTTGAAAACTTGAAGATCTGGTTATGGACCCATCTTCTCGACTTCGTACAACCTCTTATCCCATGTCATTGTGTATCTCTCGACAACAACATTCTGGAAATGTATAGTATGCCTCAATCGGATGCCCGGATTGAAAGTTATGAAGGTTCAAACAAATAACACTTTACACAATTGTACGTACTTCGAGACGGCGGGATCGACATAGCCCGGGGTTACCCTGGCAGCAGCAAGTAGACCTGCGACCATCACTTCTATAAATAGAGGCCTTGGGTTGGCCATTTTAAAGAGGAAAAAGCGAGGAAACCCTGTCCATTTCACTCTATACACACTTCTATTGTGCTCCAAATTGAGTGCTTCTTTTTTCTAAACATTTGTGAGCTCGTGTTTTGCAACACACTAAAATTTAACTAGTGGAAACCGAGTTTTCAGGCGTCAAAAACTATTTAAAGTCTCCTTGGCAGCCCACTGTAAGATATTTCAAAATTTTAAGCTTTTCCTCACTTCTATACATACATATCTACTCGCGTTGAGAGTCGCGTCGTGTGGGTATGCCCGAATCGTCGATCCGTGGCTTTTATATATATATATATATATATATATATATATATATATATATATATATATATATATATTTCCATCAAACTCTATTTGATTGAGCCTGGATATACATCTGGAGCGTTTACTTATTTTATATATATAAATACTTATATATATATTTCTTGTTATCAAACTCTGTTTGATTGAGCCTAGATATACATCCGGTGCATTTACCGCTTATATATATATATAAATACTTATGTATATATATATATATATATATATATATATATATATATATATATATATATATATATAACTGTTTATCAGTCTGCGAGTTAGATTTGCCTAAATCTGACTATTTCTCACTTAACCGATTCATTGTGACTAAACTGGAACCGTTGAAGCTAGAATGCTTAGATTTATTCTAATCTAATTCGTTTCTAGCTTTTGCTACAGGCTAGATTTGTCTCAATTTGACTATTTCTCACTTTAACTTGTTCATGGTGACTAAACTGGGACCGATGAAGCTGAAATAATTTAAACTTATTCAAAATCTAGTTCTTATTTTAGCTTTTGTACATATTACGCTGTCATGTGAGCCTAGGAATCATGCGATCACAGATTCAGTTCCCGAATCTAGATTCGATTCCCGTGATAGACATTTTCGGTGGCAGCTGTAAGACCCCAAATTATTAATAAATGAAATTTAATTTTCTCTATTTATTATTTTGAAACAGTAAGGGTTGAATTGATTAATGAGGTTAGTTATGGGTAAAATGCGCAAATATTTTAAATAAGCAAGTGGTTATAAAATATTCATTGTTGTTGGGGAATATTTGTTTGGTCGTGGAATATTCTTCCTGTCGGGGAATATTCGTATGACGGCATAGTCTTTTGTGGGCCCCATAACGGAAAGCGATTGGATGAAGAAAACGACAAGTATAAGTTGTTTATAAATAACGGCGTAGTTGTTACCGTTAATACTGTTGGAATACCCGATGGTTAAAACACAGTAATTCCCGTTGTTTCACAGTAGCACACGGTATTGCACCAATTATTGATTCTTACGTAAAAAGGCACTACTCAATAATTGTTACAGTAATTACTGTTCAGTATTTTATTAATTCAATAATTGTTGCGTTGATATTTTATATTACTGTTGTTTCAATAATTGTCACTACACAGTATTTTCCATTATCGAAGCAACAATTCATATTAACTGAATAATATTATTAGATAATATTATTGGCAATATCTAGAAAGTTCTGTCTAAAGAGAGGTTTGGTCATCTAATTGCGCGTCAGTAAGGAAAAATCCTTATTGGAAAGCCCCCTCTTTCCTGGGAACTATCTGGTTGTCAGTATTGTGATTCGGTAATATTATTTGTGAATAATTAATTATTAATTTATATGATGGGAAAAATATTCATTTTATGTGGATATAGATGGAGAATTTTTTTTTAAAGTGACAATTGTTGAAAATCGATATTTTATCTTTTCTGATAAAATAATATTTTATTATATAATATAATAATGATGATATTTTTATAATGAATGTGGGATATATGAGTATATGAGGATGAAGAGTATTTTTGTTGTAAAAGTTGTTTAAAACATGTTAAACATGTCTGTGGGCCCATTTCTTGACTACAATTTGATTATAGCCTATAAAATCGTCCGTTTGTGGATTTCGGTCAATTTCTGTTTGGAATTTAGAAAAACTTTCTTCTATAAAGTTGTAGATAATTGAATTTCCTATGAAAAAGATATTAGGTTCAAATTTTTCTGACAAAAGAGCTATTTATTATAAATTATTAAAGTTCCGAAGTTCCGAAATAATTGATTTTTGAAAGTTTTAATTATTTTTTTAAGAAAAACATTTTTTACATTTTTGGGCCTCATTAAACATGTGTTAAGTTGCTGAATTCAGATTCTTGGTGTACGTAGGAATTTATATATAATATATTAATATTATATTAAATTTTCTGCTTTGGTGTTCTAAGTATTTTCCTATAAATAGGGTACTTAGGTTAGAATTGAAAATCACACCAGAAACTGAAATCTTCTCTCTGTTTCTCTCTCGATATATTGAACGTATTCTTGTGAGTATTTTGATACTTTGAGTGCTGTAATACGGTGCAAGTTTCCTTCAACACTATATTCAGTATTCCAGCCAGAAGAACTATTCTTTCGAGGTAAGGGATATTATTTTTTTTATATAAATGATATTATTTCTTCCAATATCATTATGCCGAAATATTGATATGAATTTTTATTAAATTTGGAACTTTTTATGTCGGGATTACTATTCACGTATACGGTACTATTCACGTATACGGCACTATTCACGAATACGACACTATTCACAGAAAAATTAAATTTTCGTTTTTCGTCCAAAATATCTATTGTGGATACTAGCTTTGATTGTATCCATGTTTTGATCATTCTTGAATTTTACTCCACTATGATTAATTATGAGGCATTTTTGGACATGGATAAACCGAAATACGAATCCTTAATATTTGTTATTTTGTTTCACTAGATTCGTTTCCTTTAAAATATTTTTCATCATCCTCAGTCCTAAATTATTATATTACTGAATATCTTTGGCCTGTAGTGCAAAGATGAATTATTTCTGATGAATATCTTTGGCCCGTAGTGCAAAGATGAACAGGTGTTGAGATGAACATGGCCAACTGATGAATATCTTTGGCCTGTAGTGCAAAGATGAATATTTGATTCCAGATATATATTGATTGATGTTACAGGGATAAAATATCGACGATGAACTTTTAAATTCATATATAGAAGATAGTAGATTTCATTCTCTACTTAACTCTTCTAATGAATTATTATTTCCGCTGCGAATGTTGATTTAAAATTTGTTGTCTATTGTATTCTATTAAATTTTTCCCTATTGAGGACTAACCATAATTTGTTCTATATTATCTTAGTTATAATATTCTTTACTGGCTAGTTGAGCTCAGCCTTTTCCTTTTTGTTCCATTTTTCTTCTCAGGAGGCGAGAATGTAGCGAGTACTAGTCGGGGTATGGAATGAAGGTTCTAAAAAGTCGTTGTAGTAGTCCTCACCATTTTTGTAAAATAATATATCAATAATTGTAATGAGGACTTATTTGAGTGTGGATATTGTCTAGATGACAATATTTGTATTTAAACTCACAGTTTTTATGTTGTATTAATAAAGTTGTAGTTGTGTCTGTACCATGTATTTTGACGACTCAGAATGGGTGTTGTATACCTATTTTGGGAGTGTCACAGTTGGTATCAGAGCTTAGGGATATGGTCTCTGGCGGAGATCGGGGAATAGTACTATGAGGGGAGAGACGAGTAAATCCTTCGCTAGTGTGTCATACCTAAGCTTATTTGCTGGCCAGTCATAATATAGGGGTATTATGTGATTTGTTAATTTGTTTAATTAACCCTTGTTTTAAGGCAGTATTTAAGAATGGCAACTGAGAATGTTAACAGTGGAGTAAACGAAACCGTGAAGACGCCTGTACTCACCAACGAGGAGAACGTGCGACAGGCTGACAATGTTCCTCCTGTGAACAACACCATTGAGCAGATGATGAACGATGTTATGTTTAGAAGTTTTTTGCAGTTCATGCAAAATCAGACAAGGGAGACTCGTTTCAAAATACCGGAGGAAATGATAGCAATTCACGGTTTGTCACAGCCAAGCAGTTCAAGGAGCAGAATTCTGGGGAAAGCCGGATCCGATTAAGGCGGAGACGTGGGTCAAACAAATTACCAAGATATTCGATGTCTTGGGATGCACGGAAGAACAGAAGGTTCCATTCGCCACCTTTATGTTCCGTAATGAGGTAGATTACTGGTGGGAATCTGTGAAGCGTACCCATCCAGCCGCACTTAGCATGTCTTGGGAAACATTTCAGAAACTGTTCAATGACAAGTACTTTCCTGAAAGTATTCGTCATATGAAAGAGGTAGAGTTTATTAGACTGTAGCAGAATAACATGACGGTGTTCTAGTACGAGGCGAAGTTTGCAGAGTTATCCAGGTTTGTACCTCATTTGGTGGAGAACGAGAAACGTATGACACGGATGTTTCTAACAGGTTTGAAACTCGACATACGTCAATATCTTATTTCACATAAATTTTCTCTCTATTCAGATGTTCTCAACAGGGCTCAATTATTAGAGCGAGATAACGAGTACATTCAACCGAGGGACCACAACTAGGATCATACCAGTGACAGCAGTCATCAGAACAATGATAACCAGTAGAGAAAGAAAAATATGGACAAGAGCGGCAACCACTCTGGTGGTAATCATGACCATGAAAATTGAAGAAGCAAGTCGGGAGGAGATTTTCAAAAGAGGAGATTCAACAATGACAATACGAAGACGTCAGCACCAGTAGCAACTGGTTCCAAGGGAGGAGAACGACCACCGGTCATATGCTATAAGTGCGAAAAAGAAGGACATATCAGCCCAAACTTCCCACAACAGTTTAAGGTATGTTATAACTGTGGAAAGGAAGGACATATCGCTTGAGATTGCACTGTAGCGAAACCAAGTCCAGCGGGGATGGTGACTCAAAAGGCTGTCCCAGAAAAGTCAAAGTCAACGGTTCCTGGAAGAGCATTTGTCGTGACGGGTCAAGATACAAGGAATCCAAATAAGGTGATCACGGGTAAGCTAATCATAAATTCATGCAAAGTTTATACCTTACTAGATACCGGTGCTACCCATTCATTTATTTCTCCTGCTTGTGCTCAACGTTTAAACTTGACTCCGGAGAAATTAGATTTTGATTTATCTGTGGAGACTCCGTTAGGAGAAACTTTCATCACATCCACTGTTTATAAATCTTGTTTGATCCAAGTTGGCACCATCACCTTACCTGTTGACCTTATCTCTTTAAAGATACCTGCATTTGACGTGATTTTATGGATTGATTGGTTAACTGCTCAGCATGCCAAAATTGATTGTTTTCGTAAGATTGTTAGTTTTCATATTCCTAACCAACCTGTTGTGCGAATTCAAGCAACTAAGCCATTAAAATCAATCACTGTTATATCAAGTCATAAAGCTATTCGTTTATTAAAAAACGGATGTCAAGCTTTCTTAGCCCATGTTATGGATTTGAATAAAGACACGTCATATTTGAATAATATTCCTATTGTTATTGACTTTCATGACGTATTTCCTGAAGAACTTCCGGTCTACCCCCAGAACGTGAAGTTGAATTCTTTACTGATCTTGAACCTGGTACAAAGTCCATTTCTAAAACCCCATATCGAATGGCTCCTATTGAACTTCAGAAGTTAAAGGTCCAACTACAGGAGTTATTGGACATCGATTTCATTCGTCCTAGTACATCTCCTTGGGGTGCTCCTGTTTTATTCGTAAAGAAGAAAGACGGGAGTATGCGAATTTGTATCGATAACCGCGAATTAAACCATGTCACTATCAAGAATAGGTATCCGCTACCTCGTATTGATGACCTGTTTAACCAGTTACAAGGAGAACAATTCTTTTCAAAAATTGATCTTCGTTCTAGATATCATCAGCTAAAGATTAGAACTGAGGATATTCCAAATACTGCCTTTAGAACTCGGTACGGGCATTATGAATTCTTAGTCATAACTTTTGGATTGACTAATGCTCCTGTGGCTTTCATGGATATTATGAACCGAGTATTCAAGGAATATTTGGATCAGTTCGTTGTTGTTTTTATTTATGACATCCTCATATATTCCAAAAGTCGTGAAGATCATGAGCACCATTTGAAGCTGGTACTCCAAAGGCTTTGTAAAAATAAGTTATATGCCAAGTTGAAGAAATGTGAGTTCTGGCTTGAGGAAGTAGCATTCCTTAGGCTCGTAGTGTCAAAACATGGAGTATTTGTTGACCAGGAGAAGATTGAAGCAATACAAAGTTAGGAACAACGGAAGTCAGTGACCGAAGTACGTAGCTTTCTGCGCTTAGCTGGTTATTATCGGAGATTCGTGAAAGGATTTTCTCGAATCGCTACTCCATTAACTCAACTGACTCGGAAATATATCAAATTCGTATGGAGCGAGGAATGCGAGAAGAGTTTCCAAGAGCTTAAGAGGAGACTCATTTCGGCACCTGTTTTGACCATACCATTTGGTTCGGATGAATTTGTTATCTATAGCGATGCTTCAGGCAAAGGACTAGGATGTGTTCTCATGCAACGTGGGAAAGTCATAGCCTATGCCTCACGACAACTTAAAGAATATGAGAGGAATTATACTACTCATGATCTAGAGCTGGTAGCAGTCATTTTCGCGCTAAAGATCTGGAGACACTATCTATATGGGGAGAAAATGGAGATATATTCAGACCATAAAAGCCTCAAATATTTCTTCACTCAAAAAGAACTCAACATGCAGCAAAGACGTTAGCTCGAGCTGTTGAAAGACTATGACCATACCATTCAATACCATCCTGGAAAAGCGAACGTGGTAGCTGACGCATTGAGTAGAAGATCATACGCGGGAACAAGTGCGATATTGTCAACACAAAGGCCCATTTGATGTGATTTACAAAAGATGAAGATAGAATTCAAGACTCCGAGGACCCATGCAGTGATGTCAAGTATACGTATAGAGCCAGCTTTAATCAAAAAAGTTAAAGTTGCTCAAGCCACAGACCCGGAGCTGATGCATATGAAAAAGAAAGTGCAAGAAGGTGCTATTCCAGAAGCAAGAATCGATGAAGAAGGAATACTTCGAGTCCATTCCAGACTTTGTGTTCCTAATGATTCTGATTTGAAGTACAAGATCATAACGGAGGCACACAATACACCATTTGCAATCCATCCTGGAAGTACCAAAATGTATCGTGATCTTCGACATACATTTTAGTGGAACAATATGAAGAGAGAGATTGCAAAGTTTATCACGAGGTGTTTAACTTGTCAACATGTAAAGGTGGAGCATCAAGTGCCTAAGGGACCATTGCAACCACTTGAGATTCTGAAATGGAAGTGGGAACACATTACCATGGATTTTGTTATGGGTCTTCCCACAGTTTCTCAAGGCATAAATGTTATTTGGGTTATTGTTGATAGATTAACCAAGTCTGCTCATCTCTTACCGATACGGGAGACTTATTCCCTTGAACGTCTTGCTCGTATGTACGTAGATGAGATTGTGAGATTGCATGGCATGCCAATATCCATAGTTTTGGATCGTGACCCAAGATTCACTTCAAGATTTTGGGTTAGCTTGCAATAAGCTATGGGCACAGATTTACGATTCAGTTCGGCATACCATCCTCAAACGGACGGGCAATCAGAGAGGACTATTTAAACTCTTGAAGATCTATTAAGACTTTGTGTCCTAGATTTCAAAGGGAGTTGGGATAAGTACTTATCATTGGTGGAATTCTCTTACAACAACAGTTATCAGGCAAGTATAGGTGTGGCTCCATTTGAAGCATTATATGGACGAAAGTGGTGCTCTCCAATATGTTGGGATGAGGTGGGAGAAGCAACATTGTTGGGAACCGAGTTGGTACGTATGACTACGAAAAAGATCCAAATGATTCGACAACGTATACAAACGGCACAGGATCGACAAAAGAGTTATGAGGATCTTCATCGAAAGGACGTAGAATTTAGTATTGGGGATCATGTATTGTTGCGTGTGGCTCCATAGAAGGGAGTTACAAGATTTGGGAAGAGAGGAAAGCTCAATCCACGATTTATTGGTCCATTTCAGATTCTTGACCGAGTAAGAAATGTGGCCTATAGACTTGCGTTACCTCCAAGTATGTCTCGTGTTCATAATATTTTTCATATATATGTGCTTCGTAAATATGTGAAAGACCCAAACCACGTCATTGAGTTAAAACTGGACGAGATAGCTGAAGACTTAACGTACGAGGAGGTACCTATCAATATCTTGGATAGGAAAGAGCATGTCCTACGCACAAAAGTCATACCACAAGTTAAAGTTTTGTGGAGGAACCATGCTATTGAGGAAATGACCTGGGAGTTGGAAACGGAAATGAAAGCGAGGTATCCTCATCTTTTCGAAACACCAGGTATGTGACAACCCCAAAATAGGTCCATTCCATCCAACCTATTCTGAGTCGCCAAATACACGGTACAAAAAAATAACTACAACTTTATTACAACAATTGTCGTGCAAAATACAACAACACATATGTTGTGAGTTTGGATACAAATATACACCAAATGTGACTCATGTTCCAATCGTGGACATCACCTCACAATGACACCTTACATAAAGGTATAGTCAAAAACTGTTTTAGAAATTAGCATCTTTGGGAAGTGCTCAAGGAAACCTTCGTACATGGGAGGCCATGCGTCTAGGTTATGATAGATATCATATGGCCACAAAATTATCCTTGGTTGACCCAATAGACCCCAAAGAAAAATGAGAAGATTACTATCACATTCTTCCCAATGGTGAGTCTTCTCTTGACATATCATTATCTCTACTGTCTCTAATTGAGAATTATACTTCAAACAAACACTAAGATTATATTGGTAGTGCTCGTATATATACTCAGCAAGTGGATGAGCACATCCCTGTCTTATGATGACACGAGATTGTATGTCGTTAGACATCTTGTATGATAGTGGCAAAACACCCTTCCAACGTTGGGTATACCTTACCCTATTGGATTCACCAAATAAAACTACTAAATGAACTTTTCTATACTGCTTCGGGAGAACCTCCACAGCTAGAGACCACCGTTCTATTTTCCCGTTACCCTCGCTCGACCCAGCTACACTCTTATTACCTGAAAGGAATTGTGAAGCAAAAGGGTGAGCACAACTAGCTCAGTAAAGAATATCATGACTAAAAATAATTAAATTATCAATAGCCTTCATCAATAATAAATCAGAGATTTAGAACATATGGTAAATGATAAAAATTTCAACCATAGTTGCAGCGGAACGAGCAATCCATTAGAAGAGTCAAATAGACTATAAAGTCTATTATCTTCTCCATGTTAAAAATCCACCAACAATATTTTATCCCTGTAACATCAATCAACAATTCTGGTCCACAATCATATGAATAACTCATAATCATAACTGTAGTTCTAAATTCTTCTTCTCATCCAGGACGAAGATAATTTTCATCACCTATCTTTACCTGAAACATCAAAAATCATGGTTACACCAAATCACATTTCCTGTTCATAATCATACTAATAACTTCATCCTTGCACTACGGCCAAAGATATTTATTTGTGTCATCAGTTGGTCATGTTCATCTCAACATCTGTTCATCTTTGCACTACTGGCCAAAGATATTCAACAACATATCATCTTTGCACTACGGGCCAAAGATATTCATCAACAATTCATCTTTGCACTACAGGCCAAAGATATTCATCAATAATTCATCTTTGCACTACAGGCCAAAGATATTCCTCAACAGTTCATATTTGCACTACAGCCAAATATATTCATCAACAGTTCATATTTGCACTACAGGCCAAATATATTAATATCTCAAAGAAATATATAATCATTTCAGAATTTATATAAACAATAATTATAACCATGATGATCAATTCACCTTTGCACTTAAGCTAAAGATATTCACTTATAAATTCAATGGTCATGATCATACCAGTCAACAATTCAACTTTGCACTACTGGCCAAAGAGAACTCATAGTCATGATCATACCAAAAATCTACTCATCTTTACACTCAAGTCAAAGAGAAATATCATCATTAGGGTTATAAAAATATTATATATAATAATAAAAATAATATGATCAACATATAGTTTTAATCTCAAGAGTAATATTCGTAAATCAACTATAATTTGGTTAGAAAAAGAAACTAATTTTTCTGTGAATAGTAACTCAACACAAAAAGGTAGAAATTTCACAATAAAATACATACCAATATTTCGGTATAATGATATTGAAAGAATAATATTTCTTAAGCTTATAAACAATTTATTTTAATTGTTTACACTTTACTAAATAATGTATTTAATCATCCTAACATACCAAACTCATAAGATTTCATTACCAATAACCAAAAATCCTCATCAAAAATCTGCATATACCTCATATAAGATTCTCAAGCCATAAAATCATATTTTATAATTTTCTTACTTCACAAAACATATTTAATTCATTTACTCATAACTAGACTATTTTTATAAAAAATACCAAATCAGTTTTAAAAATATTTCTTTTCTGGAATTTAGCATAATATAGTCCCATAGTGAACATATATTTTTCTCAGAATTTTTAAAAGTCATTTACTATTTTTCATATGGCCAAAACAGCCGAATATTTAGACATTTATCATAAATTGTACTTTTATCTAAAAATTTTGAAATTCACATAGTATACTCCTATCATATACATGTACTCCCAATAAAAATTTCATCAATTTTGGAGTTAACCACAAGGAGTTATAAGCGGTTAATTTTTAAATAGTCTTTTCTCATAAAATTTATAATTCTTAATCTATGCATCCAAAAATCACCATTTTTGGACACAATCAAGAAAACTCATCAAAATATCATTTTAAATTTTTTCAAAATTTTTGAAGGTCAGAAAAATTACGAAACTGAAAAACATATCAACCCTTAAAATCTCTTATTATCCCTTATCTCAAAAGAGCAGTACTTCTAATCGGTATAAGGCTGAAGAAAACTTGCACTGATGAATAGAAACTCACAGAGTATCTAAATACTCACAAAATACACTCAATAATCTAGAGAGAGAGATAGAAAACTTATGAATTCTGGTGTGATTTTCAATTCTAACTTAGCCATCTATTTATAGGAAAATGTTAGCACGCCGAAGCAGACTTAACCTGCAACCTGATGGCTTTACCTGTTACTATTCCCACCCACCATATTTGAATAAAAATCTCAGCACATTTCTTCACCAACTAAGAGTGAGCCCCACAAATTCTAGAATTTTCTACCAAAATGATAAAGTCCGAAAATTCAACAATTTCTGAACCAGTCATCTCGCAAAATTCATAATAAATCATACGTTTATTTTTAACGGTTCAAAATTTGTGGACATATACTCAACTTATATATGTATAACATATCTAAAAATTACCACGATCCAACGGTCGGATTAAAAATTATAACCCCCATAAAATATCTCAAAAACCCTGATTTTTAATACCTCCATTCCGACAAAAATACTGATAAAAAACTCAACATTAACTCCTTCATTTTTAACAACAAAAATATATCCCTCATTTATATCCACATAAAATAAATATTTCCTTATCATATGAATCAATAATTAATTATTCACAAATAATATTACAGAATCACATTTATGACAACCAGGCCGTTCTCAGGAAAGAGGGGGCTTTCCAATAAGGATTTCTCCTTACTGGCGCGCAATTAGATGACCAAACCTCTCCTTAGACATAACTTTTCAGACATTGTCAATAATGCTATCTAATAATATTATTCTAAATAATATGAATTATTGATCTGATAATGAGAAATACTGTGCAACAATAATTATTGAAACAACAATAATATAAAATATCAACGCAATAATTATTGAATCAATAAAATAAAATATTGAACAATAATTACTGTGACAACTATTCAGTAGTGTCTTCCTTCGTAAGAATCAATAATTCAAAAATACTGTACAAAACCGTGTGCTATAGTACAACCACGCGTATTACTGTATTTTTAACTACCGGGTATTCCAACAGTATTAACGGTAACAACTACGCCGTTAATTATAAAAACTCAATTTTTTATCGTTATCTTCATCCGACCGTTTTTCGTTATGGGGCCCACAAATAGCTGTGCCGTCGTACGAATATTCCCCAACAGAAAGAATATTCCACGACCAAACAAATATTCCCCGACAACAATGATTATTTTATAACCACTTGCTTATTTCGAAAATTTTGCACATTTCAAAAATAACTTTAAACTTTTATCAATTTAACCATTTACTGAATAGTAATTATAAGAAAAATTGAATACTTTTATTTCATAAAATTCGGGGTCTTACAATCTCCCCTCCTTATGAAATTTTGTCCCCGAAATTTACGTACCTGGTATTTCGAAGAGTTGAGAATACCTTGCTTCTATTTCAGATTCTATCTCTCAGATCATCATAATTTCTCCATTGCTCATCTCCCATGATAACTTCATTTGGGTTCCTCATTTGTTGGGAAGTCATGACAACCGCCATCCCTCGAACTACTCGGCTTTGACTTATCTAGAGCAGCATTTGGCGTCATCATTACCGTTGGAATATACTTTTCTATAGGACATATTCCTCCCTCAACTGCCTCTTCGTACTCCTCATTCATGATCTGAATCATCAATCTTCGATCCATATCGGATTCAGGTTGACCGCTATGTACAGGGTAATTCAAAACTCGATATTGGGTTCTCCCAATTGCTTTTCAAAAAGAGAAATTCATATAATCTATTTTAGCCTTCTTAGATCGAACATCTCTTTCCACAATATCCACGTGTCGTGCGGCTTTTGCCCATGCATCACTTATTCTCACTTGTTCAGTTTTTTCTTCATTCAGCTCAGATTCCATTTTTATCATCTTATATTCTGCCAAAGAATGCTTCTGTTCAAGCATCACATATCGGGTAACACAAGCTTGAATTGTTGCATCCTTTTGTTCCACGACCGCCTGTCGTTCTTCTGCCTGCTCTTCTAACTCATGAATACGATTTTGAAATTCTACATTTTGATCATATAATACCTCTAATAAACTCTCCTCAGGTACTTCTTCTTCCTCTTCTTCCTCAGTCTCAGCTGTTACCTCTGCGACTATCTCGGGTGCAACTATCAATTCTTCACTCACCACATGGATATCTCTAATTCCTTCTTCGTCTGACATCACATTATCACGGTTAGTGATTAGAGGTATCCCCACAGTCTCATTCACTCCACTGTTAGCATTCTCAGTTGCCATTCTCAAATACTTCTATAAAACAAGGGTTAATTGAACAAATTTACATATCACATAATATCCCGATAATATGACTGACCAACAAATAAGCTTAGGTAGGACACACTAGTGAAGGATTAACTCATCTATCCCCTCCTAGTTGTATTCCCCGATCTCCGCCAGAGATCATATCCCTAAGCTCTGATACCAAATATGACAACCCCAAAATAGGTCCATTCCATCCAACCTATTCTGAGTCGCCAAATACACGGTACAAAAAAACAACTACAACTTTATTACAACAATTGTCGTGCAAAATACAACAACACATATGCTGTGAGTTTGGATACAAATATATACCAAATGTGACTCATGTTCCAATCGTGGATATCACCTCATAATGACACCTTACATAAAGGTATAGTCAAAAACTGTTTTAGAAATTAGCATCTTTGGGAAGTGCTCAAGGAAACCTTCGTACATGGGAGGCCATGCGTCTAGGTTATGATAGATATCATATGGCCATAAAATTATCCTTGGTTGACCCAATAGACCCCAAAGAAAAACGAGAAGATTACTATCATATTCTTTCCAATGGTGAGTCTTCTCTTGACATATCATTATCTCTACTGTCTCTAATTGAGAATTATACTTCAAACAAACACCAAGATTATATAGGTAGTGCTCGTATATATACTCAGCAAGTGGATGAGCACATCCCTGTCTTATGACGACACGAGATTGTATGTTGTTAGACATCTTATATGATAGTGGCAAAACACCCTTCCAACGTTGGGTACACCTTACCCTATTGGATTCACCAAATAAAACTACTAAATGAACTTTTCTATACTGCTTCGGGAGAACCTCCACAGCTAGAGACCACCGTTCTATTTTCCCGTTACCCTCGCTCGACCCAGCTACACTCTTATTACCTGAAAGGAATTGTGAAGCAAAAGGGTGAGCACAACTAGCTCAGTAAAGAATATCATGACTAAAAATAATTAAATTATCAATAGCCTTCATCAATAATAAATCAGAGATTTAGAACATATGGTAAATGATATAAATTTCACCCATAGTTGTAGCGGAACGAGCAATTCATTAGAAGAGTCAAATAGACTATAAAGTCTATTATCTTCTCCATGTTAAAAATCCACCAACAATATTTTATCCCTGTAACATCAATCAATAATTCTGGTCCACAATCATATGAATAACTCATAATCATAACTGTAGTTCTAAATTCCTCTTCTCATCCAGGACGAATATAATTTTCATCACCTATCTTTACCTGAAACATCAAAAATCATGGTTACACCAAATCACATTTCCTGTTCATAATCATACTAATAACTTCATCTTTGCACTACGGCCAAAGATAATCATTTGTATCACCAGTTGGTCATGTTCATCTCAACATCTGTTCATCTTTGCACTACTGGCCAAAGATATTCAACAACATATCATCTTTGCACTACGGGCCAAAGATATTCATCAACAATTTATCTTTGCACTACAGGCCAAAGATATTCATCAATAATTCATCTTTGCACTACAGGCCAAAGATATTCCTCAACAGTTTATATTTGCACTACGGCCAAATATATTCATCAACAGTTCATATTTGCACTACATGCCAAATATATTAATATCTCAAAGAAATATATAATCATTTCAAAATTTATATAAACAATAATTATAACCATGTTGATCAATTCACCTTTGCACTTAAGCTAAAGATATTCACTTATAAATTCAATGGTCATGATCATACCAGTCAACAATTCAACTTTGCACTACTGGCCAAAGAGAACCCATAGTTATGATCATACCAAAAATCTACTCATCTTTACACTCAAGTCAAAGAGAAATATCATCATTAGGGTTATAAAAATATTATATATAATAATAAAAATACTATGATTAACATATAGTTTTAATCTCAAGAGTAATATTCGTAAATCAACTATAATTTGGTTAGAAAAAAAAACTAATTTTTCCGTGAATAGTAACTCGTGAATAGTAACTCAACACAAAAAGGTAGAAATTCCACAATAAAATACATACCAATATTTCGGTATAATGATATTGAAAGAATAATATTTCTTAAGCTTATAAACAATTTATTTTAATTGTTTACACTTTACTAAATAATGCATTTAATCATCCTAAAATACCAAATTCATAAGATTTCATTACCAATAACCAAAAATCCTCATCAAAAATCTGCATATACCTCATATAGGATTCTCAAGCCATAAAATCATATTTTCTAATTTTCTTACTTCACAAAATATATTTAATTCATTTACTCATAACTAGACTATTTTCATGAAAAATACCAAATCAGTTTCAAAAATATTTTTTTTCTGGAATTTAGCATAATATAGTCCCATAGTGAACATATATTTTTCTCAGAATTTTTAAAAGTCATTTACTATTTTTCATATGGCCAAAACAGCCGAATATTTAGACATTTATCATAAATTGTACTTTTATCTAAAAATTCTGAAATTCACATAGTATACTCCTATCATATACATGTACTCCCAATAAAAATTTTATCAATTTTAGAGTTAACCACAAGGAGTTATAAGCGGTTAATTTTAAAATAGTCTTTTCTCATAAAATTCATAACTCTTAATCTATACATCCAAAAATCACCTTTTTGGACACAATCAAGAAAACTTATCAAAATATCATTTCAAAATTTTTCCAGAATTTTTGAAGGTCAGAAAAATTACGAAACTGAAAAACATAACAACCCTTAAAATCTCTTACTATCCCTTACCTCAAAAGAGCAGTACTTCTGATCGGTATAAGGCTGAAGGAAACTTGCACTGATGAATAGAAACTCACAGAGTATCTAAATACTCACAAAATACACTCAATAATCTAGAGAGAGAGATAGAAAACTTATGAATTCTGGTGTGATTTTCAATTCTAACTTAGCCATCTATTTATAGGAAAATGTTAGCACGCCGAAGCAGACTTAACCTGCAACCTGATGGCTTTACCTGTTACTATTCCCACCCACTATATTTGAATAAAAATCTCAGCACATTTCTTCACCAACTAAGAGTGGGCCCCACAAATTCTAGAATTTTCTACCAAAATGATAAAGTCCGAAAATTCAACAATTTCTGAACCAGTCATCTCGCAAAATTCATAATAAATCATACGTTTATTTTTAACGGTTCAAAATTTGTGGACATATACTCAACTTATATATGTATAACATATCTAAAAATTACCACGATCCAACGGTCGGATTAAAAATTATAACCCCCATAAAATATCTCAAAAACCCTGATTTTTAATACCTCCATTCCGACAAAAATACTGATAAAAAACTCAACATTAACTCTTTCATTTTTAACAACAAAAATATATCCCTCATTTATATCCACATAAAATAAATATTTCCTTATCATATGAATCAATAATTAATTATTCACAAATAATATTACAGAATCACATTTATGACAACCAGGCCGTTCTTAGGAAAGAGGGGGCTTTCCAATAAGGATTTCTCCTTACTGGCGCGCAATTAGATGACCAAACCTCTCATTAGACATAACTTTCCAGACATTGTCAATAATGCTATCTAATAATATTATTCTAAATAATATGAATTATTGATCTGATAATGAGAAATACTGTGCAACAATAATTATTGAAACAACAATAATATAAAATATCAACGCAATAATTATTGAATCAATAAAATAAAATATTGAACAATAATTACTGTGACAACTATTCAGTAGTGTCTTCCTTCGTAAGAATCAATAATTCAAAAATACTGTACAAAACCGTGTGCTATAGTACAACCACGCGTATTACTGTATTTTTAACTACCGGGTATTCCAACAGTATTAACGGTAACAACTACGCCGTTAATTATAAAAACTCAATTTTTTATCGTTATCTTCATCCGACCGTTTTTCGTTATGGGGCCCACAAATAGCTGTGCCGTCGTACGAATATTCCCCAACAGAAAGAATATTCCACGACCAAACGAATATTCTCCGAAAATTTTGCACATTTCAAAAATAACTTTAAACTTTTATCAATTTAACCATTTACTGAATAGTAATTATAAGAAAAATTGAATACTTTTATTTCATAAAATTCGGGGTCTTACAAGGTACGTACGTCAAATTCGAGGACGAAATTTCATAAGGAGGGGAGGTTGTAAGACCCCAAATTATTAATAAATGAAATTTAATTTCCTCTATTTATTATTTTGAAACAGTAAGGGTTGAATTGATTAATGAGGTTAGTTATGGGTAAAATGCGCAAATATTTTAAATAAGCAAGTGGTTATAAAATATTCATTGTTGTCGGGGAATATTCGTTTGGTCGTGAAATATTCTTCCTGTGGGGAATATTCGTACGACGGCGCAGTCTTTTGTGGGCCCCATAACGAAAAGCGATTGGATGAAGAAAACGACAAGTATAAGTTGTTTATAAATAACGGCGTAGTTGTTACCGTTAATACTGTTGGAATACCCGGTGGTTAAAACACAGTAATACGCGTTGTTGCACAGTAGCACACGGTATTGCACCAATTATTGATTCTTACGTAAGAAGGCACTACTCAACAATTGTTACAGTAATTACTGTTCAATATTTTATTAATTTAATAATTGTTGACCTGATATTTTATATTACTGTTGTTTCAATAATTGTCACTACACGGTATTTTCCATTATCGAAGCAATAATTCATATTATCTGAATAATATTATTAGACAACATTATTAGAAATGTCTAGAAAGTTCTGTCTAAGGAGACGTTTGGTCATCTAATTGCGCGCCAGTAATGAGAAATTCTTATTGGAAAGCCCTCTCTTTCCTGAGAACTGCCTGGTTGTCAGTATTGTGATTCGGTAATATTATTTATGAATAATTAATTATTAATTTATATGATGGGGAAAATATTCATTTTATGTGGAAATAGATGGAGATTTTTTTTAAAGTGACAATTGTTGAAAATCGATATTTTATCTTTTCTGATAAAATAATATTTTATTATATAATATAATAATGATGATATTTTTACAATGAATGTGGGATATATGAGTATATGAGGATGAAGAGTATTTTTGTTGCAAGAGTTATTTAAAACATGTTAAACATGTCCGTGTGCCCATTTCTTGACTAAAATTTGATTATAGCTTGTAAAATTTCTGTTTGGAATTTAGAAAAAAAAATTTCTGTAAAGTTGTAGATAATAGAATTTCCTATGCAAAAGACATAAGGTTCGAATTTTTCTGGCAAAAGGGCTATTTATTATGAATTATTGAAGTTCCGAAATAATTGATTTTTAGAAGTTTTAATTATTTTTTTTAAGAAAAATGTTTTTTACATTTTTGGGCATCATTAAACATGTGTTAAGTTGCTGAATTCAGATTCTTGGTGTACATAGGAATTTATATATAATATATTAATATTATATTAAATTTTTTGCTTTGGTGTTCTAAGCATTTTTCTATAAATAGGGTGCTTAGGTTAGAATTGAAAATCACACCAGAAACTGAAATCTTTTCTCTCTTTCTCTCTCGATATATTGAGCGTATTTTTGTGAGTATTTTGATACTTTGAGTGTTGTAATACGGTGCAAGTTCCCTTCAGCACTATATTCAGTATTCCAGCCAGAAGTACTATTCTTTCGAGGTAAGGGATATTATTTTTTTTATATAAATGATATTATTTCTTCCAATATCATTATGCCGAAATATTGATCTGAATTTTTATTAAATTTGGAACTTTTTATGTCGGGATTACTATTCACGTATACGGTACTATTCACGTATACGGCACTATTCACGAATACGACACTATTCACAGAAAAATTAAATTTTCGTTTTTCGTCCAAAATATCTATTGTGGATACTAGCTTTGATTGTATCCATGTTTTGATCATTCTTGAATTTTACTCCACTATGATTAATTATGAGGCATTTTTGGACATGGATAAACCGAAATACGAATCCTTAATATTTGTTATTTTGTTTCACTAGATTCGTTTCCTTTAAAATATTTTTCATCATCCTCAGTCCTAAATTATTATATTACTGAATATCTTTGGCCTGTAGTAAAGATGAATGATTTCTGATGAATATCTTTGGCCCGTAGTGCAAAGATGAACAGGTGTTGAGATGAACATGACCAACTGATGAATATCTTTGGCCTGTAGTGCAAAGATGAATATTTGATTCCAGATATATATTGAGTGAAGTTACAGGGATAAAATATCGACGAAGAACTTTTAAATTCATATATAGAAGATAGTAGATTTCATTCTCTACTTAACTCTTCTAATGAATTATTATTTCCGCTGCGAATATTGATTTAAAACTTGTTGTCTATTGTATTCTATTAAATTTTTCCCTGTTGAAGACTAACCATAATTTGTTCTATATTATCTTAGTCATAATATTCTTTACTGGGCTAGTTGAGCTCACCCTTTTCCTTTTTGTTCCATTTTTCGTCTCAGGAGACGAAAATGTAGCGAGTACTAGTCGGGGTATGGAATGAAGGTTCTAGAAAGTCGTCTTAGTAGTCCTCACCATTTTTGTAAAATAATATATCAATAATTATAATAAGTACTTATTTGAGTGTGGATATTGTCTAGATGACAATATTTGTATTTAAACTCACAGTTTTTATGTTGTATTAATAAAGTTGTAGTTGTTTCTGTACCATGTATTTTGACGACTCAGAATGTGTGTTGTATACCTATTTTGGGGGTGTCACATAAAAATTTTGGAAATTAATATTTTATTAATTTAGTCTCCTTTGGCGTTCTAGCATTTTCCTATAAATAGGGTGCTTAGTTAAAATTGAAAATCACACCAGAAACAAGTTTTTTTTCTCTTTCTCTATATTATCGAGCGTATTTTGTGAGTATTTAGATACTTTGAGATTTGCTATTCAGTGCAAGTTTTCTACAACATTACATCTGATATTCCAGTCAGAAATACTATTCTTTTGAAGTAAGGGATGTTATTTTCTTCGTAAATGATATTATTTTTTTCAATATCATTATGCCGAAATATTGGTATAAATTTTATTGTGGAATTTTTACCTTTTTGTGTCGGGGTTACTATTCACGTATACGGCACTATTCACGAATACAACACTATTCACAGAAAAATAAATTTTTCTTTCTTTGTCCAAGTAGTATATTGTGGTTACTATCTTTAATTG
Organism: Panax notoginseng; assembly: GCA_016801055.1. NCBI lineage: Eukaryota > Viridiplantae > Streptophyta > Magnoliopsida > Apiales > Araliaceae > Panax > Panax notoginseng. The sequence continues at coordinate 112,170,175 of CM029016.1, forward strand.
TATCTATGATTTGATCTTTATTTTTGAACTTTGCTCCACAATTGATTATTATGGAGTATTTTTGAATTTGGATAAACTATAGTACGAATCCCTAATATTTGTCCTTTTGTCTTACTGGATTCATTTTTTTAAAGATATTTTTCATCATCTTCAGTCCTAAATGATGATATTACTGAATATCTTTGGCCTGTAGTGCAAAGATGAATGATTAACTGATGAATATCTTTGGCCTGTAGTGCAAAGATGAACAGGTGTTGAGATGAACATGACTAACTGGTGATACAAATAAATATCTTTGGCCTGTAGTGTAAAGATGAATATTTGATTCAAGATGTATATTGATTGATGTTACCGGGATAAAATATTGATGATGGACTTTTAAATCTTAGAAGATAGTATAATTCATTCTCTACTTGACTATTCTAATGGATTGTTATTTTCACTGCAGTTGTTGATCTAAAACTTGTTGTCTATTATATTCTATCAGATTTTTCCCTGTTGAAGACTAATGATAATTTGTTGTATAGTATCTTAGTCATAATATTCTTTACTGGGCTAGTTGAGCTCACCCTTTTCTTTTTTATTCCATTTTTCTTCTCAAGAGGTGAGAATATAGCGGGAACTAGTCGGGGTGTGGAGTGATGTTTCCAGTCAGTTGTGTTAGCAGTCCTCACTATTTTATAAAATAGTGTGACAATAATTATAATGAGGACTCCTTTTGAGTTTGAATACTGTCTATTAGACAATATTTGTATTTAAACTGGCAGTTTATGTGTTGTCGTATTTTGTACGATAATTATATTAGTAAAGTTATATTTATTTTTGTACCATGTATTTGGCGACTCAGAATGAGTGATGTATACCTATTATGGGGGTATCACACTTATACCCACTTAAGGGTGTGAAAGTAGTATGCACACAAGCCAATCATGTTTGATGATAAAGTATATACTTTATAACAATCTTATTCATTTATTAATAAAAAGTATCAATTTATTAAAGGCTTTTAATTATCTACATGATGCTATTTTATAATATGTGATAAACCCATAGTTTTATGCAATGCTTTTAGAATAATGATGATGATTATTCTAAGGAGATCTAAATTCTTAAAAAGCTTAAAACTAAAATAGTTCCCAATCGTTGGATTACTAAATTGGGGATTAGTGAATTCGGATAGATTGGTACATACGTTGCTTGCTCATTGGATGAGGACAATTGATCTCATGATCATTTGTGTGGAGACACTAAAGCAAGTATATATGTACTTATTAGAGAATAAGTTCATTAAACGTGGCTCGCTAAATAATACCTAATGGAGTTTTACTTGCCTGTCAATATGAATTCCTATAGTGATAGTAGTACAAGTGATCCTTGGACTTGAGATCTTCATAGTATCTTGTGTATGATGAGTTATACTTTGACTTATTCCTTAAGACACTTATGGTATATCAAAGGGTATGCTTGGGTATAATAAGTTGTACATGGAGATAATGTATGATCAATAAAGAATATACCGCTTCTAGTAAAACAAGAGAAATGCCCTATGTGATTCGATAAATGACAACCCAGTAGTCCTTGACCAAGGCAGAATGAAATTAGAAAGGAGTTTTTAATTTGCATTATTTGGAGTTGTGCATTTAAGAGTCGAAATATATATAATTAAATAAAATAAGACTTGACAGTAATTCCATGTCTTATATTTAATTGGGACATTGTATAGTTAAAGGATTGAATTGTACGGTAACTATTTACTCAAAGGTTCTTTTATGATTAATGTTAAAATCAATATTATTTGAAAAGTCGTTAATCGCTAGGGAGGCTTATCCCTATTGTAGAATAAATATTATTTATTTAAATAAATTAATAGTTTAATTTATTTATTTAAATAAGATTATAATTGTTCTAATTGATTTATTCACAGCCGGTTTAATATGGAGAACCTAAACGATCACATCATAAAATGAAGAATAATTATTTAAGAAGTTAATGACATAATTGTAATAATAAGTTAAGTATATTTAATTTAATCTATGGTGATAGAATAAATTAAATAACTTAATATTTTTGAAATATTAAATATAAATTAATAAGAGGAGTCATATTATTATTATTACTATTATTATTATTTAATTCCTAAAGGAGTTTGAGAATTAATTAATAAAAGTACTCTCATATATCCTAATAAGATTAGGAGGCTAATTAATTAAAAAAGTTTAATTAATTATTCCTAATAAGACTGGGAGCCTAATTAATTAAAAGAGTTTAATTAATAAAAATAAAACCTAATTCCTTAATTATTAAGGAGGGTTGCCTACATCTATAAATAAGAGGAGTCTTATCATGGGTGAGGTTGGTTGATATTTTCACACGTGAATACGTATTTCCAATAGTTGGGGGAGTGTACCCATTTCTATGAGAGATAGAAAAACTAGAATTTTACCAAACACTCATCTTCTTGAATCATTCTTCTTCCTTGGTGAATCACCTCTAGAGGCCAAATACTTGGGTGGCTAACGTTGATCAAAGGAAAGAACCAAACCCGGTGGATTCAAGTTGAACCCGAAAGGATTTGGAGGTGAACTTGTACCTGAGGAAGCTCGAATCTTCAAGGGTATGATTCTTGTTCTTCATCTTTTCGTTTAATTAATAATTATGCATAAAAGATGATCCATGTATATGGTTTGTAAAATTTTAAAACTCTATTTTATCATGTTTCCGCTTACTTTGTACAATTTGATTGCATTCATGAATATTATAAACCTAACAGTGGTATCAGAGCGAAACCTTTATGCGAATTATTAATTATTTTAATTTGATATGTATATTGATATGTATTTAGAACAATTTAGTTATGCATAATTTGTTGTATAAAATTTATTTAAAAAAAAATAAATCGTGAAACCTGTTTTTCAAATAAATTGTTTTCCGTGATTTCGCTATCTGCTTTCCATGATATCATATATATATATATATATATATATATATATATATATATATATAAAATATTCTTAATAATTTTATAATTAAAATAAAAAGTTTTAATCTTAAAATAAAAGGTTTATTTTAATTTTAAAATTTGATTTCATGCTAACTAATTAGAGTTGAAATTAGATTCCATGATAACTAATTGGAGTTAAAATTAGATTCTATGATTTCTAAAATAAAAGAGTATATTTGTGAATAGGAAAGTGAATCAATATTTCCTTAAATAAAAGAGTTCATTTAGATATGGAATAACATTTCATATTATTTAAAATTAAGGAGTTTATTTGTGAATAGGAAAGAAAATCTGGTTTTCCTTAAATAAAAGAAGTTATTTATATATGGAATAAGATTTTATATTATCCAAAATAAAAGAGTTTATTTTGACTTGGAATTGAATTTCATAATTAATTAAAATAAATGAGTTTATTTTGATTAAAGATTTTGATTAAAATAAAATAATTTATTTTATTCAAAACTGAATAAATTAAAATAAAAGAGGTTTATTTTGATTTAAATTTAGATTAAAATAAAGGAGTTTATTTTGATTCAAAATTAGATTTTATGCTAACTAAATTTGCCCATTAAATGATATCAATATATATTGAATGATTATTATTCATGAGATGAATGTTATTTATTGATGCATATGGTGATGTGTATAATAATAAATGAGATTGATTATGAACTATTGACCAATGTGATCAGATTTTATTTTAGTTGGATGCATGAATGTATAAGTTTTATTAAATGGGGTCTGCGTACCTCGTATTCTCTAATTTTTCTTAATGTAAATTCTATCTCCCTCCTATGTACTTCCCCTTGACTGTTGATCAAGATTTCTATTTATTTTAAATAGTTTTGTAATAGAAATAATTAGAATTAATTTTGAAGAATTGGAGATAAAGGAGCAAGGAGCAAGGAGCGTTTGAATACCCGTTTGTAATGGAGCCTGAGATTTAAATGTAATAGTTATATTTAAATTTAATTCTTGCACCCTATGTTTGACCTTTTGGTTCACTTGGTGGCTCTAGTGAACCAAAATAGAATAAAATTCATAATTAATACGGGTAGAATATAGTATTCTATATGTGCATGCTTATACTATATATATATATATATATATATGTGTGTGTGTGTGTGTGTGTGTGTGTGTGTGTGTGTGTGTGTGTGTGTGTGTGCATGTGCGCTAAACAAGATGAGACAAATTAATAACAAACCCCTCAAATATTTTATATTAAGTCCTAAGCGTTCAAAGATATTTAGAATATCGAACGTCGCCTTCTAACATGATAAAAAATAATAGAGTATCAATTAATTATTATAAGTTTGTTGTGTCACCACAAGGCTTATCTTAATTTTTTGAGATGTTATTTTTATCACATTTGATGCTTATAAAAAAAATTGAACAATGTTATTTTGTTGTGTCACTACAAGGACAATATTTTTTTTTGAATATATGGAGTGCTAGGTATAACTTAACTTAGATCATTTTAGTTCGGATGTGCACACACTTGACCATTATGATCTAAGAGGTAAATACACGGAGTTGCATAATTGATGTAATTGACAAGCGTTATCTACCTATTTATTTATATATAGTTTGTTGTGCACACACAAGGCTATATACATTTGAAATGAGATCCTTATTCTCACTAGCATATCTTTTTATTTAGATATCGCCGAACTATATAAATTGAGGGTAATATAATTTGAAAAAAATAGTGGGAGATACCAATTTAAAACAAGGTATAAATTATTTTGGTAATTAATAAAAGAATGTATACTAAAATGTTGTTAATTATAAATTTATTTATTGAATTTTACAATGTCTAAAATTACTATCACTGCGTAGCATATTAGTGAAAGTAGTATGCACAGAAGCCAATCATGTTTGATGATAAAACATATACTTTGTAACAATCTTATTTATTTATTAATAAAAAGTATTAATTTATTAATGACTTTTAATTATCTACATGATGCTGCTTTATAATATGTGATAAACCCATAGTTTTAAGCAATGCTTTTAGAATAATGATGATGATCATTTTAATGAGATCTAAATACTTAGAAAGCTTAAAACTAAAATAGTTCCCAATCGTTGGATTACTAAATTGGGGATTAGTGAATCCAGATAGATTGGTATATACGTTACTTGCTCATTGAATGAGGATGATTGATCTCATGATCATTTATGTGGAGACACTAAAGCAATTATTTAGGTGCTTATTAGAGAATAAGTTCACTGAACGTGGCTCGCTAAGGAATACCTAATGGAGTTTTACCTGCCTGTCAATAGGAATTCCTGAAGTGATAGTAGTATAAGTGATCATTAGACTTGAGATCATCATAGTATCTTGTGTAAGATGAATTATACTTTGACTTGTTTTAATTTGATATGTATATTGATGTGTGTTTAGAACAATTTATTTGAGCATAATTTGTTGTATAAAATCAAAAAAAAAATAAGAAGGAAAAGCGATAATAAATTTCTGAAAAACTGTCGGAAAATCTCGAACTATTTTTGGTGTTACGCTGTCCTTATTTGCGCTCCGTTGATATGATTAATATATATCTTTAGAAATCCCCTTCATATGTGCATATGTGCTGGGCAACCAGATTAGTATACATATTATTACTTATATATATATATATATATATATATATATATATATATAATTCTGATTTATTTTATAATTAAAATAAAAAGTTTATTTTAATCTTAAAATAAAAGGTTTATTTTAGTTTTAAAATTGAATTTCTTGCTAACTAATTAGAGTTAGAATTGGATTCCATGATAACTAATAGGAGTTGAAATTGGATTCTGTGTTTCCTTAAATAAAGGAGTTTATTTAGATATGGAATAAGATTTCATATTATTCAAAATAAAGAAGTTTATTTGTGAATAAGAAAGAGAATCTGTATTTCCTTAAATAAAGGAGTTTATTTAGATTTGGAATAAGATTTCATATTATTCAAAATAAAATAGTTTATTTGTGAATAAGAAAGAGAATCTGTGCTTCCTTTAATAGAAGAGTTTTTTTTACTTGGAATTCGATTCCATAATTAATTAAAATAAATGAGTTTATTTTGATTAAAAAATTTGATTAGAATAAAATAGTATATTTTATTTAAAAGTAGATAAATTAAAATAAAAGAGGTTTATTTTAATTTAAATTTGGATTAAAATAAAAGAATTTATTTTGATTCAAAATAAGATTTTATGCTAACTAAATTTACCCATTAAATGATATCAATATATATATTGAATGTTTATTATTCATGAGATGAATTTATTTATTGATGCATATGTAGATGTGTATGATAATAAATGAGATTGATTATGGACTATTGACCAATGTGATTGAGTTTTATTTTAGTTAGATGCATGAATGTATGAGTTTAATTAAATGGGGTCTGCGTACCTCGTCTTCTCTAATTTTTTTCTTAATGTAAATTCTAACTCTCTCATATGTACTTCCCATTGACTGCTGATCAAGGTTTTTATTTATTTTAAATAGTTTTGTAATACGAATAGATAAAATTAAATTTGAAGAATTGGAGATCAAGGAGCAAGGAGCACTTGAAGACTCGTTTGTAATGGAGCCCGAGTTTAAATGTAATAGTTATATTTAAATATTAATTATTGCACCCCTAGGATTTGACCTTTTGATTCACTTGGTGGCTCTAGTGAACCAAACTAGAATAAAAGTCCATAATCAATCCGGGTAGAATATAATATTCTATATGTGTATGCTTATACTATATATATATATATATATATATATATATATATATATGTGTGTGTGTGTGTGTGTGTGTGTGTGTGTGTGTATGTGTGTGTGTGTGCATGCACGCTAAACAAGATGAGACAAATTAATAACATGCAAACCCCTCAAATATTTTATATTAAGTCCTAAGCGTTCAAAGATATTTGGAATATCGAACGACACCTTCTAGTATGATAAAAAATAATAGAGTATCAATTAATTATTATAAGTTTGTTGTGTCACCACAAGACTTATCTTAATTCTTTGAGATGTTAATTTTATCACATTTGATGTTTATAAAAAAAATTAAACAATGTTGTTTTGTTGTGTCACCACAAGGATAATATTTTTTTTTGAATATATGGAGTGCTAGGTTGGACTTAACTTGGATAATTTGGATTTGGATGTGACACCACTTGATCAAAATAATCTAAGAGGCAAAATACAAGGAGTTGCATAGTTGATGTAATTGACAAGAGTTGTCTACCTATTTATTTATATATAGTTTGTTGTGCACACACAAGGCTATATACATTTAAAATAAGATCCTTATTCTCACTAGCAAATCTTTAATTAGATTTTACTGAACTATATAAGTGAGGGTAATATAGTTTGAAAAAAATAGTGGGAGATACCAATTTAAAACAAGACCTAAATTATTTTGGTAATTAATAAAAGAATGTGCGCTAAAATGTTACTAATTATAAATTCATTTACAGAATTTTACAATGTCTAAAATTACTATCACTGCGTAGCATATTAGATGCTAAATTAACCGGACCGAATTAAACGGATTGGTTAAGGAAATTGAGAATAGTTCTCACGGCTGAAAAGCTATCTTATATCCTTAATACGCCTATCCCTGCAATAGTTGCAGACAATGCCTCTGAGGAAGAAATTGCTACTTTTAGAAAGTGGCAAGATGATGCACAGTTGGCTCAATGCATCATGCTCGCATCCATGAGTAACGAGCTTCAACGTCAGCATGAAACTATGGATGCTCCTAATATACTCCTGCACGTCAAGTAGTTGATGGTGAAGAAAGTAGGACTAATAGATATCAGATATCTAAGGAGCTCTTCCGATTTAGAATGACCAACGACACTACAGTACAAACACTTGTCCTAAACATGATCAATTTGATTGAACAATTAGGACAACGGATTTTTGTCATGGATGGGGAGTTGAGCCAAGATTTGATCTTGCACTCACTCCCGGACTCCTTTCACAATTGTCGTGAATTTTTCATATGAACAAGCTAGATATCAGCCTCGCTGATTTGCTTAACATGTTAAAAAATGTTGAGAGTCACTTTTCAACCAAGAAAGACCAAGTCTTACTGGTAGGGGCTAAAGGATCTTCTGAAAAGAAGAACGATTCTAAGAAAGTAAATAGAAAAAGACAAAAACAAAGGAGTTTGCTTCCACTACAATAAGCCAGGACACTGGAAAAGAAACTGCGAGAAACATCTTGCAGAGCTAACCAGAAGAAGTTTAGTGAAGTTTTGGTTACAAATACAGTTTTGTTCATGATTGAAATAATTTTTTAAGTCAAGGTTCTACTTGGGTATAGGATACCGACTTTGGTTATCATAAATATAGATTTATGAAGGAACCAAGCTGAAGTACAAAGCTAAACATAGGATAAGTAATCCTATGTATGAGAAATAAAGCAAAGGTTGTTGTATTAGCCATAGGAACTTATAGTTTAGCACAGTTTACGGGAAAATCTATTAAGTCAATAAGTTGTTATTGTATTTCAGTTCTCGTTAAAATATTATTTCTATTTTGTTGTTGGACAATGAAATTTTTGATATTATATTTATGAACAATTGTTGTTCTATTTATGATAATAATGTTTTGTATAAAACTGGAATATCACTTAATGAATTTTGTATACTTGACTTACGTGAAAATAATTTTGCATAGTGAATAAATTAGTATAAGAAAAGAAAATGATCATTCAAAGAGTTGAATGCATGCATTTGCTGAAATTCAAGTGTGAATTATTTGAAAGGTTCAAAGAATTCAGAAGTGAAACAAATTGGCAAAGTATTAAGATTCTTTGATTAGATCAAGGAATAAATACTTGTGCAATAAGTTTCTAGATCATCTCAAATGGTTTTCTCATAATGGACACCTCCTGATACGCAATAATTGATTAATGTATTAGAAAGGAAAAATCGTACCTTATTGGATATAGTGCTGTCCATAATGATTTTACCGATATTTCAGTATCTTTATGGGATACTGTCCTAGAAATGACTGCATATCTACGAAAATGTAACCTCAAAAGCAGACCCCAAGACTCCATAAAAGTTATGGACGGGAGGATTCCAAATCTTAAGTATGTTAAGATAAGGGGTTGTCCAGCTTATGTGAAAAGGTTTCAAAGGATAAGCTTGGGATAAAATTTGACAATTACATATTTGTGGCACATCCTAAAGTAGGTTTAGGGTATATGTTCTATAATCCTACTTAGTAAAAGGTGTTTGTTATGAAGCACGCTACCTTCTAAGATAAAGGTGTTTATCATTGAAGGAGCTAGTTGGAGGATAATAAATCTTGAAGAGTTCAAGAACTACAAATCACTATAAGTCAAATAAGAGGAACCTGTAGATAGACCTTTTTGTACCATAACCGAATTATAAATCTGGAATAGTACTGAAGAAATCTGGGAGGTATGGATTCATCATAGATGATGATGACGAGGTACACATTATCAAAGATGATGATCTAGTTACATACGATGAGGTAAGAGTTGTAGATACTTAGAGAAATAGATTGAAGAAAGCTTCTCAAAAATGGAACATTCGTTTTGATGAAATAATCAAAAGAGTTTAATTTAATCAAAAAAAAGAATGAACCTAGTGTGTACAAAAGGGTCAGTGGGAACATCGTGACATTCCTAGTATTATATGTTGATATACTACGGATATGGAATGATATGCTAATGCTAGAATCAGTAAAGATAAAGTTGTCTAAATATTCATCCATGAATGATTTGGGAAGAGTATCGTAATTGAGAATACAAATCTATATAGATAGATTTAAAAAGATGCTCAGCTTAACCCAAGGAACGTATATTCATTTGATGTTAAAGTCGTTTAGCATGACAAACTTCAAGAGATGTCTCATGTTGATGAGCCATGGAGTGTATCTCTCTCAATAATCGTTATATACTCCTGAAAAGAGAGATCACATGAGTGAAAATCATGTATGCAATGAAATATACGAGACCTGATGTTGATCGGTCATATTCTGGAGAAGATCACTGAAAGACAGTGAAAAACATCTTAAAGTACTTAACTGGCACTAAGGATGTGATTAAAATTTATGGTGGGTATAAATTAAAACTAGAGGGCTTAACAGACTCAAGTTTTTCAAACAGACCAAGACGACAAAAAATTCACTATAAGGTAAAGCATTACCTTGAACAGTGGTGCAATGAATTGAAAATGTTTCAAACATCATTCAGTTACTGGTTTAGTGATAAAGACAAAGTATATAACTGTGAATGAAGCTGCAAGTTAATTGTTTGGATGAAAAGTTTATTACAAAACTAGGAATAGTTCCTAAGTCTCATTTTGGATCTAAGTATGTGTTGTGGCACTTTCTTTTGATTATAGGAATCATTGAAAGATGGAAAATTACTATAGAGATAGTGAACTCTCAAGAACAACATTACATATCGATTAACTAAAGCTTATCAAATAGCAGGATAATCGTCACTTAGAGAAGAAGGGTATGAGATACCATGGCGATTGGGTTTAGTGCAAGTGGGAGATTGAAAGTAGTATGCACACAAGCCAATCATGTTTGATGATAAAGTATATACTTTGTAACAATCTTATTCATTTATTAATAAAAAGTATTAATTTATTAAAAGCTTTTAATTATCTATATGATGCTGCTTTATAATATGTGATAAACTCATAGTTTTAAGCAATGCTTTTAGAATAATGATGATGATCATTCTAATGAGATCTAAATTGTTAGAAAGCTTAAAACTAAAATAATTTCTAATAGTTGGATTACTGAATTGGGGATTAGTGAATCAGGATAGATTAGTACATACGTTACTTGCTTATTGGATGAGGATGATTGATCTCAAGATCATTTATGTGGAGACACTAAAGCAAGTATGTAGGTGCTTATTAGAGAATAAGTTCACTGAACGTGGCTCGCTAAGGAATACCTAATGTAGTTTTACTTGCTTGTCAATAGGAATTCCTGAAGTGATAGTAGTACAAGTGATCCTTGGACTTGAGATCATCATAGTATCTTGTGTAAGATGAATTATACTTTGACTTATTCCTAAGACCCTTAAGGTATATCAAAGGGTATACTTGGGTATAATAAGTTGTACATGGAGATAATGTATGATCAATAAAGAATCTACCACTTCTAGTAAAAGAAGTGAAATGTCCTATGTGATTTGATAAATGACAACCCAGTAGCCCTTGGCCAAGGTATAATAAAATTAGAAAGGAGTTTCTAATTTGTATTATTTGGTGTTGTGCATTTAAGAATCGAAATACATATAATTAAATAAAATAAGACTTGACAGTAATTTCATGTCTTTTATTTAATTGAGACATTGTATGGTGGAAGGATTGATTTGTACGGTAACTATTTACTCAAATATTCTTTTATGATTAATGTTGAAATCTATATTATCTGAAAAGTCATTAATCGCTAGGGAGACTTATCTCTATTGTAGAACAAATATTATTTATTTAAATAAATTAATTGTTTAATTTATTTATTTAAATAAGATTAGAATTGTTCTAATTAATTTATTCACAACCGGTTTAATATGGAGAACCTAAAGGGTCACACCATAAAAGGAAGAATAATTATTTAAGAAGCATATGCCATGATAGTAATAATAAATTAAATAGCTTAATATTTATTATTTAATATAAATTAATAAAAGGAGTCTTATTATTATTATTACTATTATTATTATTTAATTCCTAAAAGAGTTTGAGAATTAATTAATAAAAGTACTCTCATATATCCTAATAAGATTAGGAGGCAAATTAATTAAAAAAAATTAATTAATTATTCCTAATAAGACTGGGAGCCTAATTAATTAAAGGAGTTTAATTAATAAAAATAAAACCTAATTCTTTAATTATTAAGGAGGGTTGCCTACATCTATAAATAAGAAGAGTCTTATTATGGGTGAGGTTGGTTGATATTTTCACAAGACACGTGAATACGTTTTTCCAATAGTTAGGGGAGTATACCCCTTTCTATGAGAGATAGAAAAAATAGGATTTTGCCAAACGCCCATCTGCTTGAATCTTTCTTCTTCCTTGGTGGATCACCTCTAGAGGGCAAACACTTGGGTGGCTAACATTGATCAAAGGAAAGAACCAAACCCGGTGGATTCAAGTTGAACTTGTACCTGAGGAAGCTCGAATCTTCAAAGGTATGATTCTTGTTCTTCATATTTTCGTTTAATTAATAATTGTGCATAAAAGATGATCCGTATATATGGTTTATAAAATTTTAAAACTCTATTTTATCATGTTTCTGCTTACTTTGTGCAATTTGATTGCGTTCATGAATATTACAAACCTAACAGGGTGTTCATTGGAGAACTCAGATCTTATGCTGAGAATGAAAAGCTCAGAATGCAGCTATTTCAGAAAAGTCTGACTGGAGAAGCCAGAGCATGGTACACCAGATTGGATAACTCTAAAATTCATAGATGGGAGGAGTTAACCCATGCTTTCCTCAGTCAATACAGTTTTCAAACTCAGATGGCTCCAGACCGGTATCAAATTACCAAGGTCAAGAAATAAGTCAGTGAGTCATTCAGAGAGTATGCCCAAAGATGGAGACGCCTGGCTGCTCGAGTTATCCCATCCATGACAGAGTCTGAAATGGTGATGACCTTCATAGATATTCAAAAAGCTCCATTTTATGAGAGGGTCCTAGCTGGAATAAGAAAACCGATCTCAGAAATGATTGAGCTCGGAGAAATGGCTGAAATGGGATTGAAATCAGGGAAGATTCAAGACCTTGCCGAATTAAAAGCCTTAGCTGACCATATCCAATCTAGTAGTTATGGGAACAACCCCTGAAGGGTCCATAAGAAGAAAGAAGAGGATGTTTCCTTGATACTGCAAGGACAAAAAGGCAATCAAAACTTGCCTATCCAGAGGAAAAACTATTCCCCTTTTCAAGCACAGTCTTCAAACCCTCTATTGCCAAAGAGTTGAGAAGTCAGACGTACCCGAGTGTTCACACTCTTAGGGGATTCACTCGAAAACATTCTCATACTTTTGACAGCAGTATTTGGAATGTCATCAATTTTAATCTTTAACTAATGATATCCAGAACGAAGATCGATCTTTAAAAAGAATTTAGCTCCTTGCAACTGGTCAAACATGTCATCAATGTGTGGCAACGTGTACCTATTTTTTGATGGTGACATGATTCAACTCCCGATAATCAATATAAAGTCGCATACTTCCATCTTTCTTTTTTACGAATAGAAATGGAGCACCCTAAGGAGACGTACTAGGACGAATGAAACCTATGTCTAACAATTCCTGCAGTTGGGTTTTTAACTCCTGAAGTTTAATAGGAGCCATTCAATATGGGGCTTAGGAAATGGGTTTTGTACCGGGTTCAAGGTCGATATAAAATTCAATTTCACGCTCTAGAGGTAGGCTAGGAATTTCTTCAGGGAATACGTCACAAAATTTATTAACAATAGAAATATCATTCAAATCTGACGTATTTTTGTTTAAATCCGTGACATGGGCTAAGAAAGCTTGACATCTGTTTTTCAATAAATGAATAGCTTTATGGCTTGATATGACAGTGATTGACTTTAGTGGTTTGGTTGCTTGAATTCGTATAATAGGTTGGTTAGGAATATGAAAGCTAACAACCTTACGAAAATAATCAATTTTAGCATGATGAGTAGTTAATCAATCAATTCTTAAAATCACATTGAATGCAAGTATTTTCAAAGAGATAAGATCGATAGGTAACGTGCGGTTGTCGATTTGAATTAAACAAGACTTAAAAACAGTGGATGTAATGAAGGTTTCTCCTAACGGAGTTTCAACAGATAAGTCAAAGTCTAATTTTTCTGGAGTTAAATTTAAACATTGAGCGCGAGTAGGAGAAATAAAAGAATGGGTAGAACCGGTATCAAATAAGGTATAAACTTCATAAGAGTTTATGATTAGCTTACTTGTGATAACTTTGTTCGGGTTCCTCGCTTTTTGAGAGGTCACGACAAACGCTTACCCTTGAACTACCGTCTTTGACTTATCTGGGACCGCCTTTGGTGTCTCCATCCCAACTGGACTTGACTTTACAGCATGACAAAATTGGGCTAGGGGACCTTCTCTTCCGTAATTATAATATGCTTTGGACTGCATCGTGCAGTTTTGAGTGATGTGCCCCTCCCCTCCGCATTTGAAGCATACGATCGGTGGTCATTCTCCTTCCTTGAAAACGGGTGCTGGTGCTGCTGTCTTTCCATCATTGTCACCGCTTGTTGTCACCGCTTCGATGACTTCTACCACTGGTATTATCGATTTGCCAATTACTCTCTCTTGGTTGGGTTGACTCATTATCACACTCCAATAACTGAGCCCTATTAATAACATCTGAATACAAACACAGTTTGTGAGAAATGAGGTATTGACGTATTTCGGGTTTCAAACCTCGCAGGAACATTCGTGTCATTCTCTCCTCATTATCAACCAAATGTGATGCAAACCGGGATAACTCCGGAAACTTAGCCTCATATTGATACACAATCATATTATTTTGCTCTAGCTTGATGAACTCCACCTCCTTCATGTGACGAATACTTTCGGGAAAGTACTTGTTGTTGATGTGATAACCTGGGATTTCGAATAATCCGAATTTTTCGAATAATTTTTTTTTTTTTAATATTAATATTAATTATCAATTTTGTTACAAGTATCTGTGATACGAGTTTAGAGAATGAGTCAACTTGTGTATTGACTAAGAAATTAGAGTAGAGTTGTGCTTAACAGCTTTAGAAACCCTAACCCTAATTGGCAAGCCTAATGTGTGTATTAAACTTTAATATGATTAGAAAACTCTAATTTTATTAGGAAAATCTAATTTCGAAATTTGAAATATTATTTTTCTAATTAAAACCCTAATTCGTGGGTTATAAACCCTAATGACCATTTTGACCCTAATTGCTTAATTTGCAATTTTAATTAGAAATTATTAATCCTAATTAGCAATATTTAAGTTACGATTAAGAAATTTTAATATAATTAGAAAATTCTAATTATAATTTAGAAATATTAATTTTCGATTTTTAGAACCTAAATTGGAAATCTTGGAAATTAAATTGCAAAGCTAAAGGGTTCAAACCCTAAACCCTAACCCAAACCCTAAACCCTAAGGGTTTGTACAAATATCAAGAATGCCATTAATTGTATTAGAAATGACAAAAATGACCTTTTGTTTATTTTAGAGAGCTAACTTATAATAATTGGCTTAACTTTAGTTGGTCACCAACTATTTTGACATTTGTGACTTAAATCTCAGCCATTTAATACCCAATTGACAGCTATAACATATCATACATTGCATCTAGAGAGTATATAAGAGAATTAGAGAGAGAAAGTTCATAAAAGCTAACTATTTTGCAGCTTTGCTCTCACCAACTCTCTCTCTCACCAAAGCTCCGAAATTCTAAGTTAGATCAGTCCTAATTTCTGCCCCTTGATCAATCAATAACATATTAGAGAGTTTAGATCAAGAATTGAAAGTTAAATGTATAAATCAAATTTTAAATTTTGATCTTTGTTGCTTAGAAAATTCTGTGTTTATGTGTTTAAATCAGTGTTAGAAGTTATTTTTAGTTGATCTATGATGATCAATAATGGATCCATAACATCAAATGGCTTTAAAATAGTGTTTTTCAAAAAACTGTTCTTGAGCAACTTTTGTGGTCTGACAAGTAATGTCAGTCGCCACATATCCTTGCTCGTTTAAGATTTTTGTTGTTTTAAGTTTTGAATTTGTAGCCTGGTATGTTGTCTTTAATCTGAAAGTGGTATCAGGGTCATTGGATGTCTAGATCAGAAGTTATTAACGGTCAAAGTCGGTTGACTGACGTTGACCAGCAGTAAATCTGGGTAACCCAGAACTGTTAAATCAGCGTCTGACAG
Organism: Panax notoginseng; assembly: GCA_016801055.1. NCBI lineage: Eukaryota > Viridiplantae > Streptophyta > Magnoliopsida > Apiales > Araliaceae > Panax > Panax notoginseng. Next base: position 112,186,126 of record CM029016.1, read on the forward strand.
GTTTTTGCGACGTCCAGATCTGTCAGAATATTTGTTGTTTGTTGATGTCGTAGATTACATGTTATAGCCTGAAAGATGGAGTATAAATCGGTGCCTTAAAACCTGTTAAACAACAATTGTGTTGGATATAAGAGATGGTCAAAGTAGCCATCCTAGACTGATTTTGAGTTTCTGGAAATTCCAGAAAACCATAAGAACAAGACGTCTGACATACTTTGACCGTATGATTCCTGGTGATCCTGTTAATGATAAATTGATATATTGATTTAGGGATGTTCCTTGACATATGAAGTATATATTTGAGCCTATAGATCATATGAACCATGATCAGAACACTTAGTTAATCGAGCTTCAATATAGCCACTCGAACTGCCTGGGTTTCTGGAAAACCCAGGTGACATCTGATAGCATGTTTGATTGTCCAGATCGTCATGTTGTGTTGTGTTATGGCCTAGTTGATGGTTGGTTGTTATAGTCTTACAATCTAGCTACATGATCCATGCACAAACAAGCCCAGAAACGATTTACACAGAGAATTAAGGGTGGTCAAATGTTGACCCTAGCACTGCCGGCTGTCAGTGTTCTTGAGGCTCAAGAACACCAACAGCGACGCTTTGTGTCGCTAAAGCCCTTTAGCGACGGTTTGATTTATTTTAATTTCTGAATATTCCGAAAATTAATTAAAAATAGAAAACTAAAAATTACCAAAAATAGTTTTAAAAATTATTTTAAATTACGAAAAATATTTTTTGACCAATTGGAATATTTTTCTTTAATATTTATAATTATTTAAATATTAAAAGTATTTAATTTATTTAATTAGTGTAATAAATAAATTAGAAAAAAATGATTTAATTTTATGAAAAATCATTTTAAATAAGAATAATGTATTTAAAAATATTTTGAATTATAAAATATAATTTTTAATATTTTTGGAGAATTTTCATTAATAATTTAATATTAATGATATTAGATTATTTATTTATTAAATTAAATAAAGGAATTAAAAATGATTTTATTGATTTAAAAATGAGAAAAATGGTTTAAAAGTATTTTAAGTTATAATTAATGACTTTTAATATTTTGATAATAATTACATTAATATTTAAATATTAATGGTGATGATTTAAAAATGATTTTAATTACTTTAAATATCGTTTAAGTAGAATATTGATGATTTAAAAATATTTTAAGTTATTAGCAATAACTTTAATATTTTGACAAGTATGTTATTAATATTTTTAAATATTAATAATGATAAGATTATTTGATAATTAAATCATTTTAAAATGATTTAAGTGTTTGAAAATTTATTATAAATTATAATAATTGTTTATATATTATTAAAAGCTTCCGAAAAATATTATAAACGATATTTGACTTATCTAAATAATATTGAAGCTTAGAGACCAAGTTTAATTGACAATCAATGTGTTAATTGTCTGATAGGGTGACCAGAACACCGAAAATGGACCGGAGTCCAACCAGACCGAAATAATTATACTTGATAAGTGTTTATATAGGTTATAAACACTGATGTGGTTATGTGATAATGTGCCTAGGAGAAGTTTGACTATAGAATACAGTGTTACGTGTTATAAATGATTGTGCTAATTGTGAGACCGACATTGTTGATTATAGGTCTTACGAACGCAGTTAATTATATTGTGTAGCTATAATCAACGCAAAAGGCAAGTTTCCTAACTCAACCTTGAGTTATATTCATTCAATTATTATGGTTAATTATTGCTAATTATACCATGTCCAGGGAAGTTATTGTTGATTATTCGCAGTTAGTGCATGATTAATAATTCAAATTGAATTACTGATTCGAAAAATATATATATTCGTAGAATTACTGTTGTTGGATATTTATATCTGTAGAAACTAATATTGACAGTACAGATAATTCCTGTTTATTGTCAAATTATATTGAGAAATGTCTTAGCTAATTATTCTGGCTAGACGAACATTTGTTAGAACTTGATAAATACGAAAAGAGAAATCAATTGTTATTGATAGATCGATGCCAATTGTTTCAGCTAGATCAATAAGTAGATAGAATTTAAAATCACAGTATTTCGTTGTTAAATCAAAAATCTTGATTTTGAGACTGAGAAGAACAATCTTTTATATAAAGGGAACATTTTGGGTTGTATATTCGACCATTGCGCACTGTTAAGTATTATGCATAATATAGGGTATAATAAAGCTGATCACTTGTTATACTTGCAGAGGGGTATGATTTAATCTTTATGGTTATCTGATACGCCTGCGTATGTATCAAAGTAAATCTTTGATAGATACCCGAGAAAATAAGTTCAAAGATCTGGTGAGATCACTCAGTATAAATCTGAAAAATATTCCACTTTGTTATTGCATAGAATTAATTCTTGATTATTCAATAGAATATCGTAGAAACTTTGAAAGCGTTTTACTATTTCATTATTAGATTATTACGTTGCCTAGAATACGAGAAAACTTGTTATTAATTAACGATTTGTTCAGCTATTTCAAAGTTCACCGAACTTTGGTTTCATTCTATCAAAATAGATAGTGTGTTCTCATTGATTCGTATACATTTATTATATGTATTATCTTGTGGGGCAAACTAGTTGCTCACCCTTGCTATAAATAAAACATTTCAGCTAGGAACAAAGAGGCCAGCGGGTCAAAGAAGAACAAAGGCAAAGGCAAGATGCTGGAGTAGTTATAATGAACATTATTATTATTATGTTGTATTGTAAACCCTTTTTGTATATCTAAGGGGTATTTCTGTAATGTTAAGGTTAGTGGACCTGGGACTTATGTATTAACAACATATGTTAATGACTTATTTATTCCTATTTATATATGAATGGGTAGTTAAATGGTATTATATTATGGATCGTGAACACCAAACTCGGGGGTCAGGTAACCCGAATTTGGGGGTGTCACAGTTGAACAGTTCTTGAAACTTCTCCCAAGACATCTTTAGTGCGGCAGGTTGAGTTTGTTTTACGGATTCCCACCAGTAATCTGCCTCTCCTCGCAACATGAAGGTGGCAAAGGGAACCTTTTACTCCTCGGAGCATCTCAAGATATCAAATATCTTGGTGATCTACCTTACGAAAATAATCAATTTTAGCATGATGAGTAGTTAACCATTAAATTTCTAAAATCACATTGAATGCAAGTATTTTCAAAGAGATAAGATCGATAGATAATGTGCGGTTGCCGATTTGAATCAAACAAGACTTATAAACAGTGGATGTAATGAAGGTTTCTCCTAACGGAGTTTCAACAGATAAGTCAAAGTCTAATTTCTCCGGAGTTAAATTTAAATGTTAAGCACAATTAAGAGAAATAAAAGAATGGGTAGAACCGATATCAAATAAGGTATAAACTTCATAAGAGTTTATGATTAGCTTACTTGTGAAAACTTTATTCGGATTCCTCACTTTTTGGGAGGTCACGACAAACGTTTACCCTTGAACTACCGTCTTTGACTTATCTGGGACCGCCTTTGGTGTCTCCATCCCAACTGGACTTGACTTTACTGCATGACAAAATTGGGCTAGGTGACCTTCTCTTCCGTAATTATAACATGCTCTGGACTGCATCTTGCAGTTTTGACTGATGTGTTCCTCCCTTCCGCATTTGAAGCATACGATCAGTGGTCATTCTCCTTCCTTGAAAACGGGTGCTGGTGCTGCTGTCTTTCCATCATTGTCGAACCTTCTCATCTTGAAATTTCCACTTCTATTGTCTTGGCCATGATTACCACCGAAGTTGTTACCATTTCTGGCATGTTGATTCTCTCCACGTTTGTTGTCACCGCTTCGATGACTTCTACCACTAGTATTATCGATTTGTCGGCTACTATCTCTTGGTTGGGTTGACTCATTATCACACTCTAATAACTGAGCCCTATTTATAACATATGAATACAAACACAGTTTGTGAGAAATGAGGTATTGACGTATTTCGGGTTTCAAACCTCGCAAGAATATTCGCGTCATTCTCTCCTCATTATCAACCAAATGGGATACAAACCGGGATAACTCTGCAAACTTAGTCTCATATTGTGACACAATCATATTGTTTTGCTCCAGCTTGATGAACTCCACCTCCTTCATGTGATGAATACTTTCGGGAAAGTACTTGTCATTGAACAGTTCTTGGAACTTCTCCTAAAATATCTTTAGTGCGGCAGGTTGAGTTTGTTTTACAGATTCCCACCAGTAAGCTGCCTCTCCTCGCAACATTAAGGTGGCAAAGGGAACCTTTTGCTCCTCGGAGCATCCCAAGATATCAAATATCTTGGTGATCTACTTTATCCACGTCTCTACCTTAAGTGGTTCTAGCTTTCCCAAAAACTCTAGTGGTCCCAGCTCCTTGAACTACTTAGTAGTGACCATCCGAGAGTTGCTAGTGTTTCTACCTATATTTTGCACAGGAGTCTCTCTCGCCTGATGTTGCATGAATTGTAGAAAGTCTCTGAACATCCCATCGTTCATCATTTGGTCGGTGTTATTGTTTACCTAAGGATTATTGCCTTCCTGATCCATATTCTCCTAGGTATTGATCGTTGGTGACTCAACGGTCTCATGTGCTTCGGTTTTTATCTCAACTTTCTCGGATGTCATTTTCAAACACTGCCACAAAACAAGGGTTAATTGACATGCCACATAATACCCCTATATTCTGACCGACCAATTAAATAACAAATAAGCTTAGGTAGGTCATACTAGCTAAGGATTTACCCGTCTCTCCCCTCCTAGTTCTAGTCTCACATCTTAGCCAGGGATCATATCCCTAAGCTTTGATACCAACTGTGACACCCCCAAAATAGGTATATATCACCCATTCTGAGTCACCAAATACATGGTACAAAATTTAAATACAAACTTCATTTATACAATATGGCAAAAGTGTAGCTGAGAGTTTTAACACAGATATTATCTCGTAGATAGTATCCAAACTCAAATAAAGTCCTCATTACAATTATTATCACACTATTTTATAAAATAGTGAGGACTACTGCAGTCACCATCTCGGACCGTCACTCCATTCTCCGACTAGTCTCGGCTACGTTCTCATTTCCTGAAGAGAACAATGAAAGCAAAAGGGTGAGCTCCACTAGCCCAGTAAGAAATATTATGACTAAGATAATGCAGAATAAATTATCGTTAGCTTTCAACAGTGTTAAACAATAAACAACAAGTTTAACTGCAGCGGAACAAGTAATCTATTAGAAGAGTCAAGTAGAGCATGATATCTACTATCTTCTATGATTTAAAAAGTTTATCATCAATTTTATCGCTTAGACTCAACTTAATAAATAATCCACATCACTGAATTATCCATGCACTACGGGCCAAGGATATTCGTGTTATCACCAATGGACATGATCATGCCAACAACTATCCATCAATGCACTACGGGCCAATGAGGACTTTTACCACATCATTTGTAACATTACATGTCATGATTATACCGAATAATCCCTAGTCATAATCATACCAATCAGCAGTCCATCTATGCACTACGGGCCAAAGATGACTTTCATCACAATATAAGCATGAGGATGATGACAATGATATAAGAAATCAATAAAAATGAAAGCAAAGGATAAATTTTAAAGATTTATAATTTAATTTATCTATAATTCAATAATGTCCAAATTATCAACATGATACTGCTTTGTGGAGTAAAATTAAAGAATAATATTGTATTAAAAATGATTTGGACCGAAAAGAAATTAATTTTTGTCATGAATAGTACCCTGGGTGAATAGTGCCTGAGTGAATAGTACCCCATGAATAGTGCCCCGACATGAAAAGATTAAAAATAGTCAAGAATGCTCAGAATAATATATCCATGAAAAGATACTAGATGAAGCGCAAATTTTAAGGATATTCTACTAATTTCATAGAGTATAGAAGCAATACTTTAACAAAATGAGTGTATAATTTAGAATCTGAAACGAAATAACATTACTTACATACTACAGAGTATGGAAGAAAATATTATTTCTTACGAATATTGAACAAAAATAATATCCCTTACCTTAAAAAGAAAGTACTTCTGACTGGTAGGGCGGGGATATTCTTAAAAAAAACTTATACTGTTTTCTACGCTCAAAACTTCCTTAAACTCTAAAGAAATACGCTCAATATTATAGAAGAAGAATTCTCTGATTCTATTGTGATTTTCAATTCTAAACTAAGCATCCTATTTATAGGAGAATAGAAAGGATACTATTTGAATAAAATCACGGGTGAACAGTACTTTTTTCTCACGGTTGCGAATTTGCCGGCTGAAAATCACATGCTTTACTATGAAGACACTATACAAATACTATGCATAATAAAATATAATATATTCTATTTTTCATAAAAAAACAAAACTTATAATATATATATATATATATATATATATATATATATATATATATATATATATATATATATATATATATATAATTTGTGGGAAAAAGGAGGGTAAATAGGGGCCCAAATAATAAGCCAAATTTACAACAAATACTTCATAAAAATCCCCTTAATATTTTTAACAACATTTATTCATCAATAATATAACTTGCAATATTAATAACCAGATCATTCCTAGAAAAGGGGGGGCTTTTTGATAAGGATTTCTCCCTATTGGCGCGAAATTAGGTGATCAAACCTCTTTCCTCGACAGAACTTTTTAGACATTGTCAATAATATAAATAATAATATGAATAACTTGTCATCTCAATTATTGATTCAATAATAAAAAATTATTGTGACAATAATTGAATTAATAACATGAGATACTATGCATCAATTATTGTAGCAATAATTGAGTATAACTGAGTGACTTCTCACGTAAGAATCAATAATCAATATCGTGTACTACTATTCAACCACGCTTATTACTGTACTTTTATCACTGGGTATTTCAACAGTTAACGATAAAATTTTAACCGTTATTTTTATAAAAAGATATTTCTGTCGTTTTCTAACTCCAACAATAATTCTGTTGTGGGGTCCACCAATGATTATGTCGTCATACGAATATTCCCTAGTAAAATGAATATTTCCCGACCAATCGAATATTTTATAACAACTTGCTTACTTTGTAAAATTTATAAATATTACCCACAACTATAATATTATAACAATATTCACACCTTAATATTCAAAAACATAATTCGAGAAAATTAATCTTTATTCATAAAAATTGGGGTCTTACATTTCCCATAAAAGAGGGATTCAAGCCAGCCAGACAGAAACTCAAGCGATTAAAACCTGAGTGGAGTTTAAAAGTCAAAGAAGAAATTGTGAAACAATTTCAAGTCGGCATCATCATGGTGTTAACATACCTTGAGTGACTATCTAACATAGTCCCTGTGCCTAAACTTAGAGGAAAGGTGCGAGTTTGCGTGGATTACATGGATTTGAACAAATCTTGTCTTAAAGATTGTAACGCCCGAAAAAATTGGATTTTATGTGAATTAAAATTTTATTTTATTATTTAAATTAAATGAATTTAATTGTTTATTTACGTGAGTAAACTGTTTAAAGGTCGTTCTATGACCTATAATGTGCGGATGTGGTTAGGATTCTGGCTATGTGCTAGGATTAATTATTTTGAATTTCCAAGATAAAAATAAAAGTTTTCTGAGAAGTTTTCGTAAAAATACTATTCATCCATTTCTGCTCGGGGATTAATTATGAATTTCTGAGAAACACATAATGATAGAATTCTAAGACGAGATGGAATATCCAATAATATTTCAGTTATGGAAAATGAAGTTTTCGCCTGCGGACTTAAAACCTAAGTGTTAGGAAAAGTGAGTTTCGAGAATTAAATGACTATGTATAATAATTATAGTTATTATACGTGAGAAGTATGAGTATGATACTAGTTATTATACAAGTATAGTATGAAGATTATTACGACGTATAATACGAATATCGTACGAATTATATACGAAGAAAATATTAGAATTATACGAGTAGAATACAATTAGTTCTTAATGAACTTTAGTAATTGGACCTTGTCAATTCCAATTGGATGAGAATTATGTCAAGCCCAATGTTATGTTAAATCAAACCCAAGATAAGCCCGATATGAATTAATTCTAAGCCCAAACCAAGAAACCAAACCGTGGGTTGAACCGATAGATCAATAGATGGGTAAAACCCATGGGGTAACCCATGTGGGACCCCCAAAGGGCATGTGGGCCGGCCACTTGGTGACTAAATAAAGTTGTTTGTTTGGTGGGAAAGAAATGAATAGTAAGGAGGTGGCCCTTATGATCAAATTTCCCTCCACTTGATTTTTCTATATAAGAGAAGTTATGTTAGTTCATTTGTTGTTTTCACCAATATTGAACAATATATTGAGAGAGAGAGAGAGAAGAGCAATAACAAGTAATCAAGAGGAATCAAAGTAAAATATTTAAGCTTAAGTCAAGAACGCGAAAACATTAAGGTAACAATACGTAAACTCTAGTCTTCGATTCTTTTCTATTTATTTTTCATAGAGAAGTATTAATTGGTGGAGCATGTGTCTTCCGGAGTAATAATGATGGCTATTAGTGAATTAAAACATTAATAAGCCATGTATAAGTAAGAATCATAAGCGTCTAAGTGAGTTTTAAGTAAAGAAAACCATTAAAACGTTGTTTTGGTTGTTGATGGAAAAATTTAAAACAATTAAGTATAGGTTATATGCATTTTGTTTGGTTAGGTTATAGATAACAAATCAATGAATTGGTTCCATTTGGTTTGGTGTAAAAATTCCCGGATTAGTATTCAAAAGTCGTCGTTTAACTCAGAAACCTTAGTTTTTGATGGCGTATCGCAGAATAACATGATTAAGAGTTGTGGACTCAAGAATGGTCGAATTCTGACTTAAAATGAAGAAACGAGTTATGAACGTTCACGAACGTTAAACGAACGAGTAATAGAAAAATTAAATGGTAAATTCATTGTTAACGGATTTAAAAACTACTTTTGTCCGAATGAAATCGAAGTGTATAAGATATGAAAGACAACGACTTTTGAACGAGCCAATTCTGACTTATAACGATCAAGTTACGAGGCCAGAAAGAATTGAAATGAAAAACTTAAAAAAATTTCAAAGGCTCAAGGCCGGCGCCACAGCACCTCCCAAGCCTATGAAATTGGAGCCGCAGTGACGGGACAGGGGATTAACTACTGTTGATTCGCTCCGCAGCGCCAATAATATACTTGAAGCTGGCGCCGCAACGCCGGTAAGAGAAAAAGTCTGACTATGTTATTTATGAACCCAATTGTTTATATGATAACTATGGGGCATGTATATACTTAATATACATGATAAGATCATTCCTAAATAACATATATAGTGATAATTTTAGGAAATTAACGTTGTTTAAAAGTTATTAAATGAAGAACGTAAAGTGTGAGAATGTAAATCGTAAATCGTATTCAAGTTTAACGCGCGTCCTAATATTTTACATTATGTAATATATGTGCGTAATATGTAAATGATAAGAAGTGAAGGTAAAACCTATGTATGTACTATACGGAGCCCGATGTCTGTAATCCGAGAGGAATTCATCTGAGTTAACGAATCAATTAGGGTACTATACCAATGGTTGTTGAGTGTTGGTTTAGTGACGTAAGAACGTTAATAAGTCGTAAGGAAGGACAAGTAACTCGAAACAAATATTATTAATAAAATAAATTCAGTTAAGTTATAGAAGAGAAAGAAGTTGGTAAAAATAATGTGATTAGATTGTTTGGTAGCTAATTCCAGTGTGCTATGTGAATATATCATATAGAAATTGTAAAGACCAAGAACTTTTAAATTTTAATTGAAGATGCTTGAAGGCAAGTTTCCTTAACGCTTGTCTAACCTTCGTGTTAGCCAAGTTTCTATGATTCATGTTATAATATGCATGAATTGTTTTATGAAAGAGTTGATGCCAATTTTAACTCGGCTAGACCAATCTTAAGAATTTGATTGATTTGTTTACAAGTCTTTCGATATAGTATAGATAACGCTATCATATGCCAATTGTTTGGTACAGATTCAAAGGTAAGCCTGAGTATGAATAAATAAAAGTATTTTACATAGATTATTCGATGGGCACGTGAGGCTGCCAAAACTTAAACGTAGATACGTTTAACGGATGAGTGTTGATCAACATAGAGTACTATAGGTTGATCACCTAGAAGTACTCGTAAGATATATCGGACTTACGGACTTAGTGCTGAGTTGTCCTTTTTCATGAATGAAAATCAAAGGAGAATGTTCATGGTCTTTTGACCAACTCAGAATTCCTAAGTTACTATATGTACTTTGGAATGTTTTTATGAGAATGAAAAGTGTTATTCAATGTTTCATAGTACTTCATAGCTATTTGTTCGGTTAATGAAGAATAATCATATAATTCTCGACATGGTACTTGTATTATATATTGCTAGACTTGTTGAGCTAGTTATGCTCACTTCTTGCTTGAATTATATGATTGCAGCTAAGGCTGAATGAACCAAGGGTTCTATTAAAGATAAAGGCAAAGCTAAGATGGATAAGTAGTTTATCCTGTAACAGACTAGTATATTTGTATGAATTATACTATGATAAACGAAGAATGTATTTGGTTACAGAACTTGGGAAAGGATTCATTACTACTATAATAAGAATGTAGTAAATACAATCATTTTGATGTTGTTTCGATGGAATGAATGTATAGTTATGAGTATTGTGCAGCACCATATCTGTGGGTTGAAAGTACTCAGATTTGGGGGCATCACAAAGATAGCTTTCCCGTACCATTCATCCATATACTCATTGACAATACAACTCAATATGACACGTACTCCTTTGCTGACTGCTTTGCGGAATACCATCAAATCTTGGTTGCTGAAGAGGATCGTGAGCAAACTGCATTCATCACTCCTTGGGGAACCATTTGCTACAGACGGTTGTCATTCATCCTCATCAATGTCGGAGCTACCTATCAGCTAGCCATGATGGTTCTTTTTCACGATCTAATACATAAAGAGATAGAAATCTATGTGGATGACATCATTGTCAAGTCCCGAAGGGAGGAAGACCACTTAGATCATCTCAAATAGCTCTTTAGCCGGTTACGCAAGTACAACTTGAAGCTAAATCCAGCAAAATGCACCTTTGACATTAAATTAGGCAAGTTGCTAGGCTTCCTAGTAAGCCACAAAGGCATTGAGCTGGATCCTACAAAAATCTAGGCCATCACAGAAATGCCCATACCCTAGACAGAGAGGGAAATATGGGGATTTTTGGGAAGAATCAATTTCATCAGCCGATACATCTCCTAACTCACAGCAACCTGTGAGCCTATCTTCAAGTTAGTAAGGAAGAACTCCTCCAAGAAATAGAATGATGAGTGTCAGAAAGCCTTCCTTACAATCAAAGAGCAGTTAATTAAAGCTCCTATTTTGGTACCTCCCAAGGATGGTGTTCTCCTGTTTATGTACATGTCAATCAATGACAATGCCATGGGTTGCATGCTGGGACAGAAAGATGATAGAGGCCAATAAATAGCTATCTATTACCTCAACAAAAGATTCAGCAGCAGTGAACACAAGTACACTCTAATTGAGAAAACTTGTTATGCTTTAGCATGGGCCTCCATAAGATTACAATATTATCTCTATGTTCACACAACCCATCTCGTATCCCGAATGGATCCTCTTAAGTACGTGTTCAGTAAACCCATGTTAAATTGTCGACTGTCCAAATGGCAGTTGATCCTACAATAATTTGACATCATTTACGTGACTCAAAAGTCTATCAAAGGTCAAGGAATTACGGATCAACTGGCCTACGCACCTTCAGGGGATTTCAAACCTTTGGAAATATACTTCCCCGATGAAGGGGTAATGATAGTTTAGCAACACCATCAGGACAATACACACCAATCATGGAAGATGTATTTTGATGGCTCTGTAAACATGTAAGGCTCTGAAGTTGAAGTAGTTCTAGTATCCATTACGGGGGAATAGTATCTCGTTGCCGTCAAATTGCAGTTTGCTAGCACCAACAACACAGATGAGTATGAAGGTTGTATCATGGGGTTGAAACTTACCCAATCCATGGGCATCAGACGGTTAACTGTCTTTGGAGATTTTGAATTGGTAATCAGACAAACCACGGGGATCTATCACACCAAAGAACTACATTTGCTGCCTTACCATCGGTAAGTTATCCATATGGCTTCGGAGTTTGAAGAAATATCCTTCCTCCAAATTTCTCGGAATAGGAATGACTTTGCGGATGCACTTACAACTTTGGCCTCCTTGATCAGCATACTTGACAAGGAAGACATGCCAAATATCACATTTGCCCCGCAAAAGGCTCCAGCTTACGAAAACTACATTGGAGAAGTATCGGATGAGCTCATTTAACACCCTTGGTATCAGCATATCAAGGAGTATCTATAAGATGGATCTACACTCGCTGAGGTGAGTTAGGCTGAAAGAAAGTGGATCTATCGAATGGCTATGAAATTCTTCCTGAGCAAAGACGCACTATACAAAAGTGATGCATGACTAGGTCTTCTCAGATGTCTGCACAAAGACCAAGCTCAGAGGCTCATGGATGAAATCCATGGTGGAGTATGCGGCCCACACATGAGCGACCCTCTACTTGTCAAGAAAATCTAAGAACAGGGCATTACTGGCTCTCTCTCAAGGCTGCCTGTGATGATCACGTCAAGAGATGTTACCAATGCCATATGCATGGGAATGCTATCCATGCCCCTCCAAGGGAGCTCCACAATACAAGTTTACCCGGGCCCTTCTCAATGTGGGGAATGGACGTGATCAGGCCCATCGAGCCCAAAGCCAGTAATGAGCATTGATTTATCTTTACCATGATCGACTACTTCACCAAGTGGGTAGAAGCAGCCTCTTCCCCCAGGGCTACTAAAGAAGTTATCATTGGTTTCTTCAGAAACAATGTCATTTGTCGATATGGACAACCAGAGGTGATTGTGCCAGACAATGCTAAAAGCCTTAATAACCAAATGATGGAGGAGTTATGCTGTAAATTCCACATCAAACATCTCAACTCCGTCATCTACCATCCAAAGATGAATGGTGTTGTTGAAGCGGCTAATAAAAATATTAAAAAGATCATGCAAAAGATGTCTGCCAATCACAAAGGATGGCCTGGCACGTTTCCTCTGACTCTATTAGCCTACAGAACTTCAATGCACACTTGCACTAGGGCAACCCTCTACTCATTAACTTATGGCATGGAAGTAGTGCTCCCCATAGAAGTGGAAATAGAATCCCTCAGAGTGTTGATAGACGCTCAGCTGGATGAAGACCAATGGTTACAAGATAGGTACCACCAATTATCTCTAATAGATGAAAGGCGGGCCGCAACCGTCTTCAATGGTCAGTTATACCAACAGAGGATTGCTAGATCCTACAATAGAAAAGTCCAGTTATGGCAATTCAAAGAACATGACTTGGTCTTGAAAAAGGTTCTTGACAACCAAGATCAATCCAAAGGAAAATTCACCCTAAACTGGGAAGGCCCATTTGTTGTCAAGGAGGTATTGACAGGAGGAGCCCTCAGATTGCAAGAGATAGATGGTAATAAATTTCCATAACTCATCGACTCGGACACCGTGAAACGGTACTATGTCTGAAGTTACCTACAAACCAGCATCCTGGTTCTGGATCATCAGATTGTCAGTCAATTCAGGTTTTCAAAACCCTTCACTACATACAACCTTTCTTCACATTCGTTTGCCCCATCAGGGACAAACATACCTTCCCACTAGCAGCCTGGTTCTGGATCATCAGATCCATCACTTAACTCAGGTTTTCAAAACCTTTAACACTTTCAGTTTTGTCCTACCAGAGATAAAACTTTTCACATCCTCAGATTTATGGACCCCATAACAGAATAACTGTCAGATGAAGATAACGACAAAAATTGAGTTTTTATAATTAACGGCATAGTTGTTACCGTTAACACTGTTGGAATACCCGGTGGTTAAAATACAGTAATACGCGTTATTGCACAGTAGCACACGGTATTGCACAATATTTTTAAAATTATTGATTCTTACGAAGGCACTACTGAATAATTGTCACAGTAATTACTGTTCAATATTTTATTTTATTGATTCAGTAATTGCTGCGTTAATATTTTATATTATTGTTGTTTCAATAATTGTTGCTGCACATCATCTCCATTATCAGATCAATAATTTATATTATTTGAATAATATTATTAGATAGCATTATTGGCAATGTCTAGAAAGTTCTGTCTAAGGAGAGGTTTGGTTATCTAATTGCGCGCCAATAAGGAGAAATCCTTATTGGAAAGCCCCCTCTCTCTTGGGAACGGCCTGGTTGTCATAAATGTGATTCTGTAATATTATTTGTGAATAATTAATTATTGATTCATATGATACGGAAATATTTATTTTATGTGGATATAAATGAGGGATATATTTTTGTGGTTAAAAATGAAGGAGTTAATGTTGAGGTGTTTATCTATATTTTTGTCGGAACGGAGGTATTGAAAATCAAATTAGGATTTTTGAGATATTTTACGAGGGTTATAATTTTTAATCCGACCGTTGGATCGTGGTAATATTTGGATATGCTATACACATATAAGTTGAGTATATGTCCACAAATTTTGAACCGTTAAAAATGAACGTATGATTTATTATGAATTTTACGAGATGATTGGTTCAGAAATTGTTGAATTTTCAGAGTTAATCATTTTGGTAGAAAATTCTTGAATTGGTGGGCCCCACTCTTGGTTGGTGAAGAAATATGTTGAGATTTTTATTCAAATGTGGTGGGTAGGAATAGTAGCAGGTAAAGCCATCATGTTGCAGGTTAAGTGTGCTTCGGCGTGCTAACATTTTCCTATAAATAGAGGGCTAAGTTAGAATTGAAAATCACACCAGAAACATAAGCTTTCTCTCTTTCTCTCTCTATATTATGAAGTATATTTTGTGAGTATTTAGATACTTTGAGAGTTGTTATTCAGTGCAAGTTTCTTTCGGCTTTGCATTCCAGTCAGAAATACTGCACTTTTGATGTAAAGGATAATAAGGGATTTTAAGGGTTGTTATGTTTTTCAGTTTCGTAATTTTTCTGACCTTCAAAAATTCTAGAAAAATTTGAAATAATATTTTGATGAGTTTTCTTGATTGTGTCCAAAAATGGTGATTTTTGGATGTATAGATTAAGAGTTATGAATTTTATGAGAAAAGACTATTTTAAAAGTAACCGCCTATAACTCCTTGTGGTTAACTCCAAAATTGATGAAATTTTTATTGGGAGTACATGTATATGATAGGAGTATACTCTGTAAATTTCAGAATTTTTTTGATAAAAGTACAATTTTTGATAAATGTCTAAATATTCGGCTATTTTGGCCATATGAAAAATAGTAAATGACTTTTAAAAATTCTGAGAAAAATATATGTTCACTATGGGACTATATTATACTAAATCCCAGAAAAAAAATATTTTTGGAACTGATTTGGTATTTTTTATGAAAATAGTCTAGTTATGAGTAAATGAATTAAATATGTTTTGTGAAGTAAGAAAATTTGAAAATAGGATTTTATGGCTTGAGAATCCTATATGTGGTATATGCAGATTTTTGATGAGGGTTTTTGGTTATTGGTGATGAAATCTTATGAGTTTGGCATTTTAAGATAATTAAATGCATTATTTAGTAAAGTGTAAACAATTAAAATAAATTGTTTATAAGCTTAAGAAATATTATTCTTTCAATATCATTATACCGAAATATTGGTATGTATTTTATTGTAGAATTTTTACCTTTTTTGTGTCGAGTTACTATTCACGAGTTACTATTCATGAGTTACTATTTACGAGTTACTATTCACGAGAAAATTGGTTTCTTTTTCTAACCAAATTATAGTTGATTTACGAATATTACTCTTGAGATTAAAACTATATGTTGATCATATTATTTTTATTATTATATATAATATTTTTATAAACCTAATGATGATATTTCTCTTTAACTTGAGTGTAAAGATGGGTATATTTTTGGTATGATCATGACTATGAGTTATCTTTGACCAATAGTGCAAAGTTGAATTGTTGATTGGTATGATCATGACCATTGAATTAATAAGTGAATATCTTTAGCTTAAGTGCAAAGGTGAATTGATCAACATGGTTATAATTGTTGTTTATATAAATTCTGAAATGATTATATATTTTTTTGAGATATGAATATATTTGGCCGTAGTGCAAATATGAACTGTTGAGGAATATCTTTGGCCTGTAGTGCAAAGATGAATTATTGATGAATATCTTTGGCCTGTAGTTCAAAGATGAATTGTTGATGAATATCTTTGGCCCGTAGTGCAAAGATGACATGTTGTTGAATATCTTTGGCCAGTAGTGCAAAGATGAACAGATGTTGAGATGGACATGACCAACTGGTGATACAAATGAATATCTTTGGCCGTAGTGCAAAGATGAAGTTATTAGTATGATTATGAACAGGAAATGTGATTTGGTGTAACCATGATCTTTGATGTTTCAGGTAAAGATAGGTGATGAAAATATTCTTCGTCCTGGATGAGAAGAGGAATTTAGAACTACAGTTATGATTATGAGTTATTCATATGATTGTGGACCAGAATTGTTGATTGATGTTACAGGGATAAAATATTGTTGGTAGATTTTTAACATGGAGAAGATAATAGACTTTATGGTCTATTTGACTCTTCTAATGGATTGCTCGTTCCGCTGCAACTATGGTTGAAATTTTTATCATTTACCATATGTTCTAAATCTCTGATTTATTATTGATGAAGGCTATTGATAATTTAATTATCTTTAGTCATGATATTCTTTACTGAGCTAGTTGTGCTCAC
The DNA here is from genome assembly GCA_016801055.1 of Panax notoginseng. Taxonomy (NCBI): domain Eukaryota; kingdom Viridiplantae; phylum Streptophyta; class Magnoliopsida; order Apiales; family Araliaceae; genus Panax; species Panax notoginseng. Next base: position 112,203,032 of record CM029016.1, read on the forward strand.
CCTTTTGATTCATAATTCCTTTCAGGTAATAAGAGTGTAGCTGGGTCGAGCGAGGGTAACGGGGAAATAGAACGGTGGTCTCTAGCTGTGGATGTTCTCTCGAAGCAGTATAGAAAAGTTCATTTAGTAGTTTTATTTAGTGAATCCAATAGGGTAAGGTGTTCCCAATGTTGGAAGGGTATTTTGCCACTATCATACAAGATGTCTAACGACATACAACCTCGTGTCATCATAAGACAGGGATGTGCTCATCCACTTGCTGAGTATATATATGAGCACTACCTATATAATCTTGGTGTTTGTTTGAAGTATAATTCTCAATTAGAGACAGTAGAGATAATGATATGTCAAGAGAAGACTCACCATTGGGAAGAATATGATAGTAATCTTCTAGTTTTTCTTTGGGGTCTATTGGGTCAACCAAGGATAATTCTGTGACCATATGATATCTATCATAACCTAGATGCATGGCCTCCCATGTACGAAGGTTTCCTTGAGCACTTCCCAAATATTTTAATTTCTAAAACAGTTTTTGACTATACCTTTATGTAAGGTGTCACTGTGAGGTGCTGTCCACGGTTGGGACATGTGTCACATTTGGTATATACTTGTATCCAAACTCACAGTATATGTGTTGTTGTAATTTATACGACAATTGTTGTAATAAAGTTGTAGTTGTTTTCTGTACCATGTATTTGGCGACTCAGAATGGGTTGGATGGAATGGACCTATTTTGGGGTCATTACATCTACAGTTTGTCCCACCAGGGGTGAACTACGCAGATCTGATCTCCCAAATACATGGGAGTACGTAGGCAGCCATTTTCATGGTTCGGTCTAACTATAGAAAAAATAAAAAAATCTCTATACCCTTTTCACCACATAAAACTTTCAACCTTTTTACGCTAGGTTGGAACTACGCAGACCTGATCTCCCCTTCTTAATGGGAGTACGTAGGCATCCATTCATGGTTCGGTCTTACCCCCTACCGAAACACAAAAACTTGTCAATGGTATTGGGATCATCCTTCAAACCTTCAAACCACACATCATCAGCTTAGACCAAAGGGATGGAACTACCTGGTCTCCCCACACCAATGGGAGAACCAGAGACCATCTAAGCTATGGTTGAGTCCTCAAAGAGAAACATCAATCCATAAGAGATGGAACTATCTAGGCTCCCCAATACAAAGGAGTACCGGCGACCATCTGTGGGCGGTCAACCTCAGAGAGGAAAGCCACAATCCTCTCCATAAATACATACAAAAACCAGTCCCAAGACACCAAAAGGTAGGGAATACACAGGTCAACGATCCATTCTAAAAGATCTTGAGACATCTCAATGTCCATCCATCAAGGGGGAGTTTAGAATACATCAAGATCACAAGCCCTGGAGAAACATGAAAATATTAAGCAAGTAACAAGGTATAACTAAAAGGGAAGTGAATCAAAATATATTTCTCTGCCATATAATATTGTTTGATATATACAACATGTTCTGTACATGACAAAAATGGCTAAGCTAGTTTATACAGGAAAATCCAAGCTAATCTACAATCCAGTGGATAAACGCGCTATCAAATCCAACATGGCATCCCTCTCAGAAGAAGGGGGTAACTCTGTGAGCTCCTGCCCAAGGGTATCAACGCGAGCCAAGAGATCCACAGCCATCTGTATGGTGACACTATGCTCATTAATGAACGTGCTAATCTTTGTAATGATATCAGTAGTATGGGACCTCAATGCAGTACTATCTATAATAGGGGCATCTCGGGCAGATATAGCACCATCCTGCTCAATAATAACTACATCTCTGGATGATCTAGCCTCATCCCGCTCAGCAACAGCGGTATCTCTATGAGCTAAAGCATTATCTCTCTCAACTAGAGCATCATCTTTGCCAGAAAGAGCTGTCAACATCAAGGCCCTAGCCTGATCCTTCTCATATGTCATCAGATGTAGAATCTACTCTAAATATTCTGTAGAATGTGGGGTTACAGTAGCAAAAATACTGGGAGAATTAATCAGAGTTGCTGTCAACCCACCAAATAACGCGTTCTCAGTGGGAGAATTAGTGTCCTCCATGGGCTCCCCACTGTTAAAATTAACACCCGGCTTTGTGGATACAACCTCAGCCGATGTAATCTCTGGCTTCAGCCATGCAGAATACTCTGTGGAATGACCCGGATGGCTAGTAGTAAAATCAGCCCTTTCACGCTAGGCCCAAGAGGCATAAACCCTGGACAAATCCTCTGCTAAAAAAAGTCGAGAAGATAAACGCTGACCCAATTCCCCCTCAAAAGGGATGAGCATCCTGAAATTGGTCAAACTATGCCATCACAGCCGGTGGATGATAAGTGGCCACACCCCTCAAACTAGTCAGAGGAAGATAATCCATGCCAGATGCATGAGTAATGAAGCTGTAGGGAGAACTAAGCCTTGAACACGGCAAAATGTCAAATGGATCCTCGATCCCTGCCAAGAAAACCGACCATGAAGCAGCATCTGTACACTCTGCCAGCTAAAAGGAGTAAGACATAGCTATCTCATTGGAAAAATAATACCCATGGTGTCGGAATGTGCCAATTGGTCTCAGGTGTGACCTGAACCACACATACAGCAAGACTGAACTGTCTGTAAATACCCCTACAAAATGGGATTGGCAATATGTGGTTGACCTCAAGGTTTCTACCACAATCATTGGTAAAATAGTATGTCCCTCCCGGAGAGCCCTCACTGCCATAATCACGCCAATGTCTAAATGATCCATGTACAGTGGCATGTACAGATAAGCCACTACACACATCAAGAGTACGTCTACTCTGGCCACACGCCAATCATCCTTCGACGTGGTGAAATCCCCAGAGTGTTGTACATAACTATCCAAAGAGCCAAATCTGTTATTCAAAAAATGTATGGACACTACATACCCTGAGGATATCTCATCCAGGGCAACCCTACGCCTCAAACCAGTGAGGGTCATAAACTATCGGCTCATATCTCCTATAGCCATTCGAGCGTAAGGACTGTTCAGTGGAAAATCTATCAGAAGCTCATACTCCTCTAAGGCAGGAGTTAACTCCTGGGTCTCAAACCGGAACACCTGCCTATCTGGTACCTAGTGCTCCAGCATGCCCTCTACAAAATCCAATGGAACCTGAAACATCAAGAGGGTCACAGAGTGCCGCAACTGCTGATCTACGATCACCCAATCTGAGGATGATAAACTATTATACCATGATCTCAAACAGGAGGCCACCAATACTGGTGGGGTGTGATTAATGCGGATAACTGTCGATGAAGACATCTGTAGGGTTTTGTCATAAGACCATCCAGGGGTCAATGCTAAACTCATTTCTGGACATACATATAATACATGCATGTTAAATAATAGATGGCAATATAATGTAGAGAATGAAAAACAGTATATATACGTTCCTAAGTACATCATCATCTAATACATCATCTCTGTGTACAGCTGGAAAATACAGGGAAATGGGGCACATCCGCCCAATAACTAACAGAGGCCTATCAAAAGATATAACGAGAATGAGGCACAACCACCTATTATCTAACAGAAGCCTATCAAAAGATATAACGAGAAATATATTAAAAGAAGTCAATATTATTGATGTCTACATCATCTAACCTATCCATTGATGTAACTCCTCCTGAGTCACTGGATCTCCACTAAGAGGGATATCAGAGTGATATAATGGAGGATCTGCACTGGCAAAACCATTTAAATATGGGCCACCTGAAGGGCTAGCCCCTGAACTAGAAGGATCAAAAGAATTCGCCTCGGAAGGATCTCTGCCCAAATGCCGGATGAAAAAATACGCCCGGTCCAACTGTTAGGTCAAGCTACCAATCTGCGTCAAATGAGTAGGCTCTTGGATGTAGGCAATCCAATCCGCCATCATGACGGAGCCAAGAACCATATCCCCCATAAACTGTGTGGCACGGGTCTGAGCTCCGATGGTACGAGGAGACCACCAGCGGTAGAATGCCTCCTGTCAACGTCAAGATTTTTATTTGTCCCTTTTCTGTTCTTGTTCTTTTGTGTTCTCATGTTATGTGAGATTTGTTTGAAAAAATAAGTGAAAAAGGTCCGACATGCATATGTCGACGATTGGACTATAATAGTCGCCAGTTAGTTTTTTAACTGGTTATACCAACACAACCGATAAAAGGCTTGTACATTGACCCAGTGATGTGACGCTGCTAAACGGGTCTGTGAAATCGAGATTCATTAGGGTCTGGGGACTTACTTATGCGGAGGGAAGGTGTTAGGAACCCCCCGACATCCGTGTTGCCACGGTGACCTCCACTTTTTAAGACACTGTTATATGAATGTGCATGTGTGTGGGTCAATGTGCAGTTATTTGGAAGTAGTGCGAGGCCTCGTTTTTACCTATATACACAAGGTTTGAATTTATGTAAAAAATTAGTTTTAAATAACATATAGCAGTGAAGTTTTATAAAAGAGGTTTTTCAAACCCTGATGCTCAATAGTAATTGAGACCTTTTACACTTCCATTTTATTAAATGTCCAGCTTGATTGCTTTTATTTTTGAGATGCGAAGCATCTTCGAGAAAATAATGTACAAAGTAGTGCCGAACTCCTCGTGGGAATGAAAACCATATGAGGAAATCTAAACACCATGAATAAATTTACAAGCTACTTACAGCTGAAAATGTCCATCACAAGAAACGAATCTGGATTCAGTAAACTGAATCTGTGATCACATGATTCCTAGGCTCACATGATAACGCAGTTATATATATAAAAGCTGTAAATATATATATATACAGACATGATCAACCACCACGAAGCACCTACATGGGGGATCGAAAATGTAAATATATAAAAACGATAAATATATATATACAGACATGATCAACCACCATGAAGCACCTCCATGGGGGATCAAAAATGTAAATAAAGCTGTAAAAGCAATCAACAGCCACGGAGGAAACTCCAGGCGGGACGAAATATATAGAAAGCAGCAAAAACGGTCAACCGCCACGATGTAAACTCTAGGCGGGAAGAAATGTATATATATATATATATATATATGAACTGTGTGTCGAACTATGTTCGATGAGCCTGGATTTTACATCCGGTGCGTTTACTGCTTTAATATATATATATATATATATATATATATATATATATATATATATAGAAGCAATTAAACGCTCCAAACGTAAGTCTAGGCTCATCGAACAAAGTTCGACACACAGTTCATATATATAAGTATATATACACGAGAGCAATTAAACGCTCTAGACATAAGTCTAGGCTCAATCGAGGCATAACTCGATAATGTTAGTCCATATATATATATATATATATATATATATATATATATATATATATATATATATATATATATATACAAACTGAAATGAAACCACGGACCGAAGTCCGGGCATATATGTAAGACCCCAGCTTATTATAAATAAAATCGAATTTCCTCTAATTATTATTGTGAATAATAAGGAATTAATTTGATATAATGCTCTGGTTATGGGAGAAATGTACAAATTTTGCAAAATAAGCAAGTGGTTATAAAATAATCATTGTTGTCGGGAAATATTCGTTTGGTCGTGGAATATTCTTGTTGTCGGCGAATATTCGTACGACGGCGCAGTTATTTGTGGGTCCCATAACAAAATAACTGTCGGATGAAGGAAAACGACAAAATATGAGTTTTTATAAATAACGACATAATTATTACCGTTAACACTGTTGGATTACCTGGTGGTTAAAATACAGTAATAAGCGTGGTTGCACAGTAGCATACGGTATTGCATAGTATTTTTGAATTATTGATTCTTACGTAAGAAGGAACTACTCAATAATTGTTACAGTAATTACTGTTCAATATTTTATTTTATTGATTCAATAATTGCTGCGTTGATATTTTATATTATTGTTGTTTCAATAATTATCACTGCACAGTATTTCCCATTATCAGATCAATAATTTATATTATTTGAATAATATTATTAGATAGCATTATTCGCAATGTCTAGAAACTTCTGTTTAGGAGAGGTTTGGTCACCTAATTGCGCGCCAGTAAGGATAAATCTTTATTGGAAAGCCCTCTCTTTCCTGGGAACGGCCTGGTTGCCATTATTGTGATTCTGTAATATTATTTGTGAATAATTAATTATTGATTTATATGATAAGGAAATATTTATTTTATGCGGATATAAATGATGAATTTATTTTATGTGGTTATGAATGAAAGAATTAATGCTGAGGTATTTTATCAGTATTTTGTCGGTGTGGAGGTATTAAAAATCATCCGTTTGTGGATTTTGAATATTTTCTGTTTGGAATTTGGAAAAACTCAAAGCTACAAAGTTGTAGAGAATTCGATTTAGTGTGGAATGTACATAAAATTCATATTTTTCTGATAAATGGACTATTTTCTATGAATTACTGAAGTTTCAAAAAATAAAATGATTTTTATTAAAATTATGGGTGGGACCCACTCTTGTTTGAAAACATGTGGGCTGCTGATTTTTGGTTCAAAGGTGGCTGGTCTTTGTTGGCAACTTAGGTTGCGTAAGAGAAAAAATGAAATAAATGATTATTTTATTATTTTAGTCTCCTATGTCGTTCTAGCATTTTCCTATAAATAGACGCTTAGGTTAGAATTGAAAATCACACCAGAAACAAGTTTTCTTTCTCTCTAGATTATCGAGCGTATTTTGTGAGTATTTTGATTCTTTGAGAGTTGCTGTGACGCCCCCAAAATTAGGTATTTATCACCCATCTTGGGTCGTCAGATACATGGTACAAAATACAAATACAAACTTAATTATACAAATGTCGTGTAACATACGACAATACATAAACTGAGAGTTCTAATAGGAATATTGTCATCTAGACAATATCCATACTCAAGGAGTCCTCATTACATTTATTGTCACACTATTTAACAGAATGGTGAGGACTACTAATGCTATCTTCTGGACCATCATTCCTTTCCCTGACTCGTCCCAGCTATATTCTCATTTCCTGAAGAGAACATTGAAAGAAAGGGTGAGCTCAACTAGCCCAGTAAGAAATATTATGACTAAGATAATGAAGAATAAATTATCAATAGTCTTCAACAATGTTAAACTGATAAAATACAATAGACATCAAGTTTAACTGCAGCAGAATAAGCAATCCATTAGAAGAGTCAAGTAGAGAATAAAACCTACTATCTTCTATGATTTAAAAATATTTTCATCAACTTTTATCACTGAGACTCAGCTTAATAAATAAACCACATCTTCTAATCATCCTTGTATTACGGGCCAAGGATATTCATTAAATCATAAATGATCATGACTATACCGAAAAATCCCTGGTCATAATCATACCACAAACTGTCTATCAATGCATTACAAGCCACTGAGGACTTTTACCACACCACTTATAACATCACAGTTCATGATTATACCGAATGATCCCTAGTCATAATCATACTAAGTCCATCTATTCACGTAAGCCAAAGATGACTTTTAACATAAAATAAACATGAGGATGATGACAATGTTATAGGAATTCAATTAAACAAGTTCAAGAATTAGTTTATCTAGGAACTAATAATATCCAAATTGTCAACATGATACTTCTTTGTAAAGTAACAGTCAAGAATGCTCAGAAGAATATTTTCATGAAAAGATACTGGATGAAGCGTAAATATCAAGGATATTCCACTGATTTCATGGAGTATAGAAATCAAAACTTTAACCAAATGAGTATAATAAATAATATATAAAACTGCAAATGGATTTTCACCAGCCATGCGGTAATCCACGTATACAGATCATTTCCACAATTTAATAAGGAATGAATATAAAGGATCATTCACCATGCATGTGGCAATCCACATAGACAGGTTATTCCAACAGAATAATAAATGCGGAATAATAAATATGGAACCAGGTCAGGTGAAATTCACACCGACAGGATATTCCGACAGAATAATAAATGCGGAATAATAAATGATGGAACCAGGTCAGGTGAAATTCACACCGACAGGATAATCCGACAGAATCGTAAAGAACGGAATAATAAAAGAATTTCACCAAGTATGCGGTACTTCGCATAAACAGGTTATTCCAACATAATAATAAAGAATGGAATAACAGAAGAAGATTACCAAGTATTGGGTAAACCGCATATACAGGTCATTCCACCAAGTATAGGGTAAACCACGCATACAGGTTATTCCAACAGAATAATAAAGAATGGAATAACATAAGTTCTCTTCATGAATAAGAAAGAATAACACCCCTTACCGTTTTAAAGAAGAGCTGAAATAAGGAAGTAGTTAAGTAGCAGAATACTTTTCTTCTCTCTCTCTATAGTTTCTCTCTATAGTTTCTCTCTCTAGAGTTCAGTGAATTCGTAAGAAAATAATGAAGGAATGAGCTTCTATTTATATGAAAATGGAATGCATAGTAACTAATCCATGAACGGTCCAGATTGATTTACTTTAATCTGACGGTCCATATTTAAAGAAAAATCTTTTAAATAAAATATAATATATTCTATTTATAGAATAACTTTAATAAAGTATTCTGTTTTATATAAAAAGATTTTACTATGCAAAACACTATGCACAATAGAATATTATATATTCTATTTGTAGAATAACTTTAATAAAGTATTCTGTTTTATATAAAAAGATATTTCTGTTTTATTACGTTAATAATACGAATAAAATAAAACTTCATTATCGCTAAATAATTTATATTATTAATTGACAATAATTGAATCAAACTGAGTGACTTCTCACATAAGCATCAATACCGTGTGCTACTATGCAACCACACGCATTACTGTACTTTTACTATCGAGTAGTTCAACAGTATCAACGGTAAAACTTCCGCCGTTATTTTTAATAAAATATTTTTGTCATTTTCTCAATTTGACAATAATTCCGTTGTGGGGTCCACCAATGATTGTACCGTCGTACGAATATTCCCCGTAATTAGTAACTCGTGAATAGTACTTCGACACAAAAAGTGTCCCAAATACTCGAGTGAACAATACTAGAGTAAATAGTAATTTGGGTGAATAGTAACCCGTGAATAGTAACTCGTGAATAGTAACTCCTGAATAGTTACTCTGACACAAAAAGTGTCTCAAATACTTGAGTGAATAATACTAGAGTGAATAGTAATTTAGATGAATAGTAACCCGTGAATAGTAACTCGTGAATAGTAACTCTGACACAAAAAGTGTCCTAAATACTCGAGTGAATAATACTAGAGTAAATAGTAATTTGGGTGAATAGTAACCTATGAATAGTAATTCGTGAATAGTAACTCATGAATAGTACTCCGACACAAAAAGTGTCCCAAATACTCGAGTGAACGATACTAGAGTGAATAGTAATTTGGGTGGATAGTAACCCGTGAATAGTAACTCGTGAATAGTGACCATGTATTTTATGACAACTTGTTTACTTTAAAAAAAAATTTCACATATCACCCTTAACTTTAATCTTTTATCAATTTAACCATTTACCAAAATAGAAAAATTGAATACTTTTATTTCATAAAATTCAGGGTCTCACAATCTCCCCTCCTTATGGAATTTTGTCCTCGAAATTAACGTACGTACCTGATATTCGAAGAGATGAGAATACCTTACTTTCTTTTCGGATTGTACCTTTCCGGATAATTCCGCTCTATCATGATTTTTCTATTTCTCATCTCCTGTATTTCGAATATCATTCTAGAATATACCTTCAAAACAAAGGTTAATCGACATACCACAATTTATCCACTTATTAAGTAAACAATTTCAGCTTAGGTAAGTCACACCCTAGCGAAATATATTACTCGTCTTCTAGACTAATATCTCCGTCAGTGACCATATCCCTGTAACATCAATCAACAATTTCTGTCCACAATCATATGAATAACTCATAATCATAATTGTGATTCTGAATTACTTTTCGCACTCAGGAAGAAGAAAATTTACATCACCTATCTTCACCTGAAACATCAAAAATCATGGTTATACCAAATCACAATTCATGCTCATAATCATACTAACAAATTCATCTTTGCACTACGGCTAAAGATTTACAACTGTATAATTAATAATCAACAGTTAATTTTCGCACTACATGCCAAGGATATACAACTGTAAAATCAATAATGCTGAGACTCAGCTTAATAGTATCACGACCACGAATTATCCATGCACTACGTGCCAAAGATAATCATGTTTTCAATTACGGTCATGATTATACCAAACAATCCCTGGTCATAATCATACCAAGTCCATCTATGCACGTAAGCCACAGATGACTTTTACCACATCTATGAATTAATATTTCATTGCTGAGACTCAGCTCAATAATTAATCCACATCATCGAATCATCCCTGCACTACAGGCCAAGGATATTCTTTAGTATCACGACCACGAATTATCCATGCACTACGTGCCAAAGATAATCGTGTTTTCAATTATGGTAATGATTATACCGAACAATCCCTGGTCATAATCATACCAAGTCCATCTATGCACGTAAGCCACATATGACTTTTACCACATCTATGAATTAATATTTCATTGCTGAGACTTAGCTCAATAATTAATCCACATCATTTGTAACATTACGGTCATGATTATACCGAATAATCCCTGGTCATAATCATGCCAAGTCCATCTGTGCACTACAGGCCACAGATGACTTTCAACAAAATATAAACATGAGAATGAGGTATTGACGTATATAGGGTTTCAAACCTCTTAGAAACTTTCGCGTCATTCGCTCCTCATTATCGACCAAATGGGATGCAAACCGGGATAACTCCGCAAACTTAATCTCGTACTGCGATATGGTCATATTATTTTGCTCCAATGCTTATCTCAACATTGTTAGATGCCATTTTCAAACACTGCCACAAAAACAAGGGTTAATTAACATATCACATATTATCCCTATACTCTGACCGACCAATTAAATACCAAATAAACTTAGGTAGGTCATACTAGCGAAGGAATTCCCCGTCTCTCCCCTCCTAGTTCTTATCTTACATATCAGCCAGGGATCATATCCCTAAGCTCTGGTACCAACTGTGACGCCCCCAAAATTAGGTATTTATCACCCATCTTGGGTCGTCAGATACATGGTACAAAATATAAATACAAACTTAATTATACAAATGTCGTGTAACATACGACAATACATAAACTGAGAGTTCTAATAGGAATATTGTCATCTAGACAATATCCATACTCAAGCAGTCCTCATTACATTTATTGTCACACTATTTAACAGAATGGTGAGGACTACTAATGCTATCTTCTGGACCATCACTCCTTTCCCTGACTCGTCCCAGCTGTATTCTCATTTCCTGAAGAGAACATTGAAAGAAAGGGTGAGCTCAACTAGCCCAGTAAGAAATATTATGACTAAGATAATGAAGAATAAATTATCAATAGTCTTCAACAATGTTAAACTGATAAAATACAATAGACATCAAGTTTAACTGCAGCGGAATAAGCAATCCATTAGAAGAGTCAAGTAGAGAATAAAACTTACTATCTTCTATGATTTAAAAATATTTTCATCAACTTTTATCACTGAGACTCAGCTTAATAAATAAACCACATCTTCTAATCATCCTTGTATTACGGGCCAAGGATATTCATTAAATCATAAATGATCATGACTATACCGAAAAATCCCTGGTCATAATCATACCACAAACTGTCTATCAATGCATTACAAGCCACTGAGGACTTTTACCACACCACTTATAACATCACAGTTCATGATTATACCGAATGATCCCTAGTCATAATCATACTAAGTCCATCTATTCACGTAAGCCAAAGATGACTTTTAACATAAAATAAACATGAGGATGATGACAATGTTATAGGAATTCAATTAAACAAGTTCAAGAATTAGTTTATCTAGGAACTAATAATATCCAAATTGTCAACATGATACTTCTTTGTAAAGTAACAGTCAAGAATGCTCAGAAGAATATTTTCATGAAAAGATACTGGATGAAGCGTAAATATCAAGGATATTCCACTGATTTCATGGAGTATAGAAATCAAAACTTTAACCAAATGAGTATAATAAATAATATATAAAACTGCAAATGGATTTTCACCAGCCATGCGGTAATCCACGTATACAGATCATTTCCACAATTTAATAAGGAATGAATATAAAGGATCATTCACCATGCATGTGGCAATCCACATAGACAGGTTATTCCAACAGAATAATAAATGCGGAATAATAAATATGGAACCAGGTCAGGTGAAATTCACACCGACAGGATATTCCGACAGAATAATAAATGCGGAATAATAAATGATGGAACCAGGTCAGGTGAAATTCACACCGACAGGATATTCCGACAGAATTGTAAAGAACGGAATAATAAAAGAATTTCACCAAGTATGCGGTACTTCGCATAAACAGGTTATTCCAACATAATAATAAAGAATGGAATAACAGAAGAAGATTACCAAGTATTGGGTAAACCGCATATACAGGTCATTCCACCAAGTATAGGGTAAACCACGCATACAAGTTATTCCAACAGAATAATAAAGAATGGAATAACATAAGTTCTCTTCATGAATAAGAAAGAATAACACCCCTTACCGTTTTAAAGAAAAGCTGAAATAAGGAAGTAGTTAAGTAGCAGAATACTTTTCTTCTCTCTCTCTATAGTTTCTCTCTCTAAAGTTCAGTGAATTCGTAAGAAAATAATGAAGGAATGAGCTTCTATTTATAGGAAAATGGAATGCATAGTAACTAATCCATGAACGGTCCAGATTGATTTACTTTAATCTGACGGTCCATATTTAAAGAAAAATCTTTTAAATAAAATATAATATATTCTATTTATAGAATAACTTTAATAAAGTATTCTGTTTTATATAAAAAGATTTTACTATGCAAAACACTATGCACAATAGAATATTATATATTCTATTTATAGAATAACTTTAATAAAGTATTCTGTTTTATATAAAAAGATATTTCTGTTTTATTACGTTAATAATACGAATAAAACAAAACTTCATTATCGCTAAATAATTTATATTATTAATTGACAATAATTGAATCAAACTGAGTGACTTCTCACATAAGCATCAATACCGTGTGCTACTATGCAACCACACGTATTACTGTACTTTTACTATCGAGTAGTTCAACAGTATCAACGGTAAAACTTCTGCCGTTATTTTTAATAAAATATTTTTGTCATTTTCTAAATCTGACAATAATTCCGTTGTGGGGTCCACCAATGATTGTACCGTCGTACGAATATTCCCCGTAATTAGTAACTCGTGAATAGTACTTCGACACAAAAAGTGTCCCAAATACTCGAGTGAACAATACTAGAGTAAATAGTAATTTGGGTGAATAGTAACCCGTGAATAGTAACTCGTGAATAGTAACTCGTGAATAGTTATTCCGACACAAAAAGTGTCTCAAATACTTGAGTGAATAATACTAGAGTGAATAGTAATTTAGATGAATAGTAACCCGTGAATAGTAACTCGTGAATAGTAACTCATGAATAGTAACTCCGACACAAAAAGTGTCCTAAATACTCGAGTGAACAATACTAGAGTGAATAGTAATTTGGGTGAATAGAAACCTATGAATAGTAATTCGTGAATAGTAACTCATGAATAGTACTCCGACACAAAAAGTTTCCCAAATACTCGAGTGAACGATACTAGAGTGAATAGTAATTTGGGTGGATAGTAACCCGTGAATAGTAACTCGTGAATAGTGACCATATATTTTATGACAACTTGTTTACTTTAAAAAAAAATTCACATATCACCCTTAACTTTAATCTTTTATCAATTTAACCATTTACCAAAATAGAAAAATTGAATACTTTTATTTCATAAAATTCGGGGTCTCACAGTTGCTATTCAGTACAAGTTTCTGTCAGCACTATATCCAAAATTCAGTCAGAAGTACCGTTATTTTGAGGTAAGGGATGTTATTTTTTTGTAAATGATATTATTTCTTTCGATATCATTATGCTAAAATATTGGTTTGAACTTTTTATCAAATTTAAAACTTTTTATGTCGGGATTACTATTCACGTATACGACACTATTCACGTATACGACACTATTCACGAATACGACACTATTCACCGAAAGAAATAAAATTTTCCCTTTTTGTCCAAGATGTATATTATGGTTACTATCTTTGATTGTATCCATGTTTTGATCTTTATTTTTGAATTCTGCTTCACAATTGGTTATTATGAAGTATTATTGATTTTAGATAAACTGTTATACGAATCCCTACTATTTGTCCTTCTGTCTCACTAGATTCGTTTTTTTAAAAATATTTTTCATCATCCTCAGTTTTAAATGATGATGATACTGAATATCTTTGGTCTGTAGTGTAAATATGAATTATTATCTGATGAATATCTTTGGCCCGTAGTGCAAAGATGAACATGTGTTGAGATGAACATGATCGACAGGTGATACAAATGAATATCTTTGGCCTGTAGTGTAAAGATGAATATTCGATTAAAGATGTATATTGATTGATGTTACAGGGATAAAATATTGATGATGGACTTTTAAATCTTAGAAGCTAGTAGAACTCATTCTCTACTTGACTTTTCTAATGAATTGCTGTTTTCGCTGCAGTTGTTGATCTAAAACTTGTTGTTTATTATATTTTATCAGATTTTTTCCTGTTGAAGACTAATGATAATTTGTTGTATATTATCTTAGTCATAATATTCTTTACTGTGCTAGTTGAGCTCACCATTTTTCTTTTTGTTCCATTTTTCTTCTCAGGAGGTGAGAACATAGCAGGATCTAGTCGGGGTATGGAGTGATGGTTCTAGAAAGATATTTTAGCAGTCCTCACTATTTTTATAAAATATTGTTTGAATAATTGTAATGAGGACTTATTTGAGTATGGATATTGTCTAGAAGACAATATTTGTAATTAAACTCACAGTATGTGTTGTCGTATTTTGCACGACAGTTGTATTATTGAAGTTGTAGTTTGCTTTTTGTACCATGTATTTGGCGACTCAGAATGGGTGTTGTATACCTATTTTGGGGGCGTCACAGTTGGTATCAGAGCTTAGGGATATGGTCTATGGCGGAGATCAGGGAATAGAATTAGGAGGGGAGAGATGAGTAAATCCTTCGCTAGTGTGTCCTATCTAAACTTATTTGTTATTCGGTCATAATATAGGGATATTATGTGATATGTTAATTTATTTAATTAACACTTATTTTATGGCAGTATTTAAGAATGGCTGCTGAGAACGTTAACAATGGAGTGTATGAGACTGTGGAACAACCTTTAGTTATAAACCAGGAGAACGTACAACAGGAAGGCAATATTCCTCCTGTAAACAACACTACCGAGCAAACGATGAATGATGGAATGTTTAGGAGCTTTTTGCAGTTCATACAAAATTAGACGAGGGAGACTTGTGTACAAAATATGAGTGGAAGTGATAGCAACGCGCGGTATGTCACAGCCAAGCAGTTCAAGGAGTTCGGACCACCAGAATTTATTGGAAAGCCGGATCCGATCAAGGCGGAAATGTGGGTCAAGCAAATTACCAAGATATTCAATGTCTTAGGATGCACGGAGGAACAGAAGGTTCCATTTGCCACCTTTATGTTCTGCGGTGAGGCAGACTACTGGTGGGAGTCTGTGAAGCGTACCCAGCCTGCCGCACTCAACATGTCTTGGGAAACATTTTAGAAACTATTTAATGACAAGTACTTTCCTGAAAGTATTCGTCATATGAAGGAGGTAGAGTTTATCAGACTGGAACAAAACAACATGACGGTGTCCCAGTACGAGGAAAAGTTTGCTGAGTTATCAAGGTTTGCACCTCATTTGGTAGAGAATGAGGAACGAATGACAAGGATGTTTCTGAGAGGTCTAAAACCCGAGATTCGTCAATACCTTATCTCTCATAATTTTTCTCTATATTCAGATGTTGTCAATAGGGCTCAATTATTAGAGCGAGATAGTGAGTATGTTCAACCAAGGGAACACAACCAGGGTTATACCGGTGGCAGCGGTCTTCGGAACAATGAAAACCAGCAGGGAGGAAAACATCCAGACAAAAGCGGTAACCACTCTGGTGGTAATCGCGGCCGTGATAATAGAAGGAGCGTGTCGGGAGGAGATTTCAAAAAGAGAAGGTACAATAATGATAACGTGAAGACATCAACACAAACATCAACTGTTTCTAGGGGAGGAGAACGAGCACCGGTCATTTATTACAAATGCGAGAAAGAGGGACATATCAGCCCAAACTGTCCACAACAATCCAAGGTATGTTATAACTGTGGAAAGGAGGGCCATATAGCTTGACACTGTTCTATAGCAAAAGCAAGTTCAGTAGGGATGGTAACTCCAAAGGCTGTCCCGGATAAGTCAAAATTAGCGGTTCCTGGAAGAGCGTTTGTCGTGACTGGCCAAAATGCGAGAAACCCGAACGAGGCAATCACGGGTAAGTTTATCATAAACTCTTGCGAAGTTTATACCTTACCAGATATCAGTTCTACACATTCATTTATCTCTCCTACTTGTGCTCAACGTTTAAACTTGACTTCAGAGAAATTAGACTTTGATTTATCAGTGGAGACTCCATTAGGAGAAACTTTCGTTACGTCCACTGTTTATAAATGTTGCTTAATCCAAGTTGGCACCATCACATTACATGTGGATCTTATTTCTTTAAAGATACTTGCTTTTGATGTGATTTTAGGAATTGATTGGTTAACTACTCATCATGCCAAAATTGATTATTTTCGTAAGGTTGTTAGTTTTCATATTTCTAACCAACCTGTCATACGAATTCAAATAACTAAACCACTAAAATCAGTCACTATCATATCAAGCCATAAAGCTATTCGTTTATTGAAAAATGGATGTCAAGCTTTCATAGCCCATGTTATGGATTTGAACAAAGACAAGTCAGATTTGAATAATATTTCTGTTGTTAGTGAATTTTCTGATGTATTTCCTGAAGAACTTCCCGGTCTACCCCCAGAACGTGATGTTGAATTCTTTATTGACTTGGAATCGGGTACAAAACCCATTTCTAAAACCCCATATCGAATGGCTCCTATTAAACTTCAGGAGTTAAAAGTCCACCTACAAGAATTGTTAGACATCAGTTTTATTCGTCCTAGTACATCTCCTTGGGGTGCTCCTGTTTTATTCGTAAAGAAGAAAGACGAGAGTATGCGACTTTGTATTGACTACCGAGAATTGAACCATGTCACCATCAAGAATAGGTATCCGCTACCTCGCATTGATGACATATTTGACTAGTTATAAGGAGCACAATTCTTTTCAAAGATCGACCTTCGTTCTGGATTTCATCAGCTGAAGATTAAAATTGAGGATATTCCAAAGACTGCCTTCAGAACTCGGTACGGGCATTATGAATTCTTAGTCATGTCTTTTGGATTGACTAATGCTCCTACTGCTTTCATGGATATGATGAACCGTGTATTTAAGGAATATTTGGATCAGTTCGTTGTTGTCTTTATTGATGACATCCTCATCTATTCCGAAAGCTATGAAGATCATGAGCACCATTCGAAGCTGATACATGAAAGGTTTCATGAAAATAAGCTATATGCCAAGCTGAAGAAATGCGAGTTCTGGCTTGAGTAAGTAGCATTCCTTGGGCACGTGGTGTCAAAACATGGAGTGTCTGTTGACCCGGCGAAGATTGAAGCAATACAAAGTTGGGAGCAACCGAAGTCGGTGACCAAAGTGCGTAGCTTTCTGGGCTTAGCTGGTTATTATCGGAGATTCGTGGAAGGATTTTCTCGAATCACTACTCCGTTAACTCAGTTAACTCGGAAGGATAGAAAATTTGTATGGAGCAAGGAATGCGAGAAGAGTTTCCAAGAGCTCAAGAGGAAACTCATTTTGTCACTTGTTTTAGCAATACCATCTAGTTCGAATGGATTTGTTATATACAGTGATGCTTCAGGCAAAGGGTTAGGATATATTCTCATGCAACATGGGAAAGTCATAGCCTATTCCTCACGACAACTCAAAGAATATGAGAGGAATTATCCTATTCATGATCTAGAGTTGGCAGCAGTCGTTTTTGCGTTGAAAATCTGGAGACACTACTTGTATGGGGAGAAAGTGGAGATCTATACGGATCATAAAAGCCTCAAATACTTCTTTACCCAAAAAGAACTTAACATGCGGCAACGACGTTGGCTCAAGCTATTGAAAGATTACGATCATACCATCCAATATCATCCTAGAAAAGCAAACGTGGTAGCTGATGCATTGAATAGAAGATCATATGCGGGTACGAGTGCAATGTTGTTAACATAAAGGCCCATTTTGTATGGCTTGCAAAGGATGGAGATAGAGTTAAAGGCTCCAAGTACCCACATGATGATATCAAACATACGAGTAGAACCGGCTTTAATCGATAAAGTTAAAGCTGCTCAAGCTACGGACATGGAGCTGATGCGTATGAAGAAGAAAGTGCAAGAAGGTGTTATTCTAGAAGCAAGAATCGATGAAGAAGGAATACTTCGAGTCAACTCCAGACTTTATGTTCCTAACGACTCTGACTTGAAGCATAGAATCATGATGGAGGCACACAACACACCGTTTGCAATCCATCTTGAAAGTACCAAAATGTATCATGATATTCGACACACATTTTGGTGGAACAATATGAAGAGAGAAATTGCGGAGTTTACCTCGAGGTGTTTAACCTGTCAACGTGTAAAGGCGGAGCATCAAGTGCCAAAGGGTCCATTGCAACCACTTGATATTTCAAAATGAAAGTGGGAACACATTACCATGGATTTCGTTATAGGTCTTTCCAAAGTTTCTCAAGGCATAGATGCGATTTGGGTTATTGTTGATAGATTAACCAAGTCTACTCATTTCTTACCGATACGTGAGACTTATTCCCTTGAACGCCTTGCTCGTATGTACGTGAATGAGATTGTGAGATTGCATGGCATGCCAATATCCATAGTTTCGGATCGTGACCCAAGATTCACTTCACGATTTTGGGTTATCTTGCAAAAAGCTATGGGCACAGATTTATGATTCAGTTCGGCACGCCATCCTCAAACGGACGGACAATCAGAAAGGACTATTCAAACTCTTGAAGATCTATTAAGACTCTGTGTTCTAGATTTTAAAGGAAGTTTGGATAAGTACTTGCCACTGGTGGAATTCTCCTGCAACAACAGTTATCAGGCAAGTATAGATATGGCTCCATTTGAAACCTTGTATGGACGAAAGTGTCGTTCTCCAGTATGCTGGGATGAGGTGGGAGAAGCAATGTTGTTGGGACCAGAATTAGTATGCATGACCACAACAAAGATCCAAATGATTCGACAACGTATTCAAACCTCACAAGATCGAAAAAAGAGTTATGCTGATCTTCATCGAAAAGACGTGGAATTTAATATTGGGGATCATGCATTGTTACGTGTTGCACCATGAAAGGGAGTTACAAGATTTGAGAAGAGAGAAAAACTCAATCCACGATTTGTTGGTCCATTTGAGATTCTTGACCGAATAGGAAATGTGGCCTATAGACTCGCATTACCTCCAAACATGTCTCGTGTTTATAATATTTTTCACATATCTATGCTTCGTAAATATGTTAAAGACCCAAACCAAATTATTGAGTTAGAACCAGACGAGATAGCCGAAGATTTAACGTACGAGGAGGTACCTGTTAAGATCTTGGATAGGAAAGAGCATGTCCTACGCACGAAGGTTATACCACAAGTTAAGGTTTTGTGGAGAAACCATGCTATTGAAGAAATGACCTGGGAGTTGGAATCAGAAATGAAAGCGAGGTATCCTCACCTTTTCGAAATACCAAGTACGTACGTCAATTTCAAGGACGAAATTTCATAAGGAGGGGAGGTTGTAAGACAACTTATTATAAATAAAATCTAATTTCCTCTAATTATTATTGTGAATAATAAGAAATTAATTTGATATAATGCTCTGGTTATGGGGGGAAATGTGCAAATTCTGCAAAATAAGCAAGTGGTTATAAAATAATCATTGTTGTCGGGGAATATTCATTTGGTCGTGGAATATTCTTGTTGTCGGGGAATATTCGTACGACGACGCAATCATTTATGGCCCCTATAACAGAATAACTGTCGGATGAAGGAAAACGACAAAGTATGAGTTTTTATAAATAACGACGTAATTATTACCCTTAACACTGTTGGATTACTTGATGGTTAAAATACAATAATTAGTGTGGTTGCACAGTAGCACACGGTATTGCACAGTATTTTTGAATTATTGATTCTTACGTAAGAAGGCACTACTCAATAATTGTTAAAGTAATTACTGTTCAATATTTTATTTTATTGATTCAATAATTGTTGCGTAGATATTTTATATTATTGTTGTTTCAATAATTATCACTGCACAGTATTTCCCATTATCAGATCAATAATTTATATTATTTGAATAATATTATTAGATAGCATTATTGGCAATGTCTAGAAAGTTCTGTCAAGGAGAGGTTTGGTCACCTAATTGCGCGCCAGTAAGAAAAAATCTTTATTGAAAAACCCTCTCTTTCCTAGGAACGACCTGGTTGCCATTATTGTGATTCTGTAATATTATTTTTGAATAATTAATTATTGATTTATATGATAAAAAAATATTTATTTTATGCGGATATAAATGATGGATTTATTTTATGTGGTTATAAATGAAGGAATTAATGCTGAGGTGTTTTATCAATATTTTGTCGGTGTGGAGGTATTAAAAATAATCCGTTTGTGGATTTCGGATATTTTTTATTTGGAATTTAGAAAAACTCAAAGATACAAAGTTGTAGAGAATTTAATTTTGTGTGGAATGGACATAAAATTCATATTTTTCTGATAAACGGGCTATTTTCTATGAATTATTGAAGTTTCAAAAAATAAAATAATTTTTATTAAAATTATGGGTGGGACCGACTCTTATTTGAAAACAAGTGGGCTGCTGATTTTTGGTTCAAAGGTGGCTGGTCTTTGTTGGCAACTTAGGTTGCGTAAGAGAAAAAATAAAATAAATTATTATTTTATTATTTTAGTCTCATATGGCGTTATAGCATTTTTCTATAAATAGACGCTTAGGTTAGAATTGAAAATCACACCAGAAATAAGTTTTCTTTCTCTCTAGATTATCGAGCGTATTTTCTGAGTATTTTGATACTTTGAAAGTTGCTATTCAGTACACGTTTATGTCAGCACTATATCCGAAATTTAGTCAAAAATACCGTTATTTTGAGGTAAGGGATGTTATTTTTTTATAAATGATATTATTTCTTTCGATATTATTATGCCAAAATATTAGTTTGAATTTTTTATCAAATTTGAAACTTTTTGTGTCGGGGTTACTATTCACGTATACGGCATTATTCACGTATACGGCACTATTCACGAATACGGCACTATTCACCGAAAAAAAATAAAATTTTCCCTTTTTTTCCAAGATGTCTATTATGGTTACTATCTTTGATTGTATCCATGTTTTGATCTTTATTTTTGAATTCTGCTTCACAATTGGTTTTTATGAAGTATTATTGATCTTGCATAAACTGTTATACGAATCCCTACTATTTGTCCTTCTGTCTCACTGGATTAGTTTTCTTTAAAATATTTTTCATCATCCTCAGTCTTAAATGATGATGTTACTGAATATCTTTGGCCTGTAGTGCAAAGATGAATTATTATCTGATGAATATCTTTGGCCCGTAGTGCAAAGATGAACAGGTGTTGAGATGAACATGATCGACTGGTGATACAAATTAATATCTTTGGCCTGTAGTGCAAAGATGAATATTCGATTAAAGATGTATATTGATTGATGTTACAGGGATAAAATATTGATGATGGACTTTTAAATCTTAGAAGATAGTAGAACTCAATCTCTACTTGACTTTTCTAATGAATTGTTGTTTCCGCTGCAGTTGTTGATCTAAAACTTGTTGTCTATTATATTTTATCAGATTTTTTCCTGTTGAAGACTAATGATAATTTGTTGTATATTATCTTAGTCATAATATTCTTTACTGGGCTAGTTGAGCTCAACCTTTTCTTTTTTGTTCCATTTTTCTTCTCAGGAGGTGAGAACATAGCAGGATCTAGTCGGGGTATGGAGTGATGGTTCTAGAAAGATATTTTAGCAGTCCTCATTATTTTTGTAAAATATTGTTTTTATAATTGTAATGAGGACTTATTTAAGTGTGGATACTGTCTAGAAGACAATATTTGTATTTAAACTCACAGTATGTGTTGTCGTATTTTACACGACAATTGTATTATTGAAGTTGTAGTTTGCTTTTTGTACCATGTATTTGGCGACTCAGAATGGGTGTTGTATACCTATTTTGGGGGCGTCACAATACACACGCAACACGACTCTCAACGTGAAGAATAGTGTGTTCAAAGATGAAGAGAAAGGTTTTAAAGTGTGTAAAAAGGCTTACAGTGGGCTGCCAAAGAAGACTTCTATAGCTTTAAGTGGATGAACACTTGGCTCCCACTAGTAAAAAGTAGCTATATATGAGCTTACAAGTGTTTAAAATGAGAAAGCACTCAGTTTAGGGTGTGTACAGAGCAAATTAGACAAGGCTTCCTCGCCTTTTTCTCTTACAAAATGGCCACCCCAAGCCCTCTATTTATAGAGGGGGGAGCCGCAGGTGTACCTACGGCTGCCGGGGGTGCCTTGGGCTTCGCGGGTCCCGCAGTCTCGAAGTACGTGCATGCATGCAATGTGATGTCCGCTCGAACTTTCAGAACTTCAATCCGGGCATCCGACTGAGGTGTATAAGACCTATTTCGGACCGCCGTTGTCGAGAGTTACGCAATGACATGAGATTAGAGGTTGTACGAAGTCAGGAAGATGGGACTATGCCATCCGGTCTTCAAGCTTCAAATTCTATCTGTTGCCTTGCGCAATAGTCACTCAGGATTGGACTTCCTTGGTTCTTCTGGGACATTATTGTGTAGAAATGTATGTATGAGGTGTTGAGACGGTGTGATATGGCGTCAAGGTGGCAATATGACGACTTTTCCTCTCACTGGGGTTATCTCCGACTTGGGCTGATAAAGCAGACGTTGCTCAGGGTTATCTTTGAGATTGGACTGCTGCAAGTGTTCAAGGTCCTCAATGTTATCTCTGAGGTGTGCCTGTCTTCCCGGTGTTATTTTTGGGTCTTGTATTTAGTGCCTCGGTGTGAGTGCCAAGTGTTCTAAAGCTGTTTGCATGGCTTTGAAACAAGCATTTTTGGGGTTATCTCCGGAACTACAACTACACTCCTTTGGGTTATCTCCAAGGTTAGCGCTGCTATTCTCGGTGTCGGGACTGAGACTGAATATCCCGGGGTTATCTCCGGGATGATTTGACCTTCTCTGGTTCAATTTTTGGTATTGGAACTGCATGTCTTGGGGTTATCTCTGAGGTTGGAACCGATACCCCCGGCGTGTGTTCCGGGGTTGAAACTGAACTTCCGATATTATCCAGACTGGATATGAGCTGTCTTCCAGGGTTATCTCTGAAAGATAAATCTGCCCTGCTGCAATGTGAGTAACAAGTGTGCAGAAAATTTTGAGTGTCTACAGATGCCCCTCTTTACCATATTCGTGCAATGTAATGGCATGGATAGGATAAAGAATCCTAGACACTTGAAATGCATCAAAGATAAATATGATGCTATGTGTAGCAACATGATGCAAATGTATGATGCATATGGATTGTTTTCCCACATGCTGGGGATGATGCCGGCTCCCTGTTTCTTATATCGGGGATGGAAATAAACAAGCAACCTAATGAACAATCATGGATGTGCGATCCGCAGGTAATAGGAATCTCTAGGATTGTTGACATTGGGGCAATCACCAAACTCTTGAATCCTTGATACCGACTTTATTCCAAAGATGTGCCTCCCGTGTAAAAGAGATCTGCGGAGATAAAGCTTTTATTTTCTTGTGGATGTGTATAACATATTCCATCATCGATCCTCCTCAATGATGTTGATCCTTCCTGGTTTGTATTGCCAGGACATATCAATGTTCTGTTGGATTTACTACCAACAACATGTGTTATCAGGGCTGTCTGACCTTCGTTGACGTGTGAACCAACGGATGATCATGCGTTGTAACCCCCGTCGGGGATATACTTGATCTTTGCTGACGTGTACATCAACGGATGAACTCCCTGCTGGGGATAAATGCCAAGGCTGCCTGACCTTTGTTGATGTGTTTCAACTGATGCAATCATTGGATAGCTTCCGATGCGTCGTTGGGTTTACTTGCCAACGGCTGAACTGATGTTAAGGTTACTTGACCTTTGTTGACATGTGCATCAACTGCAAATATACGTTGTAACCCCCGCCGGGGATCTGTTTGATCCTCGCTGACGTGTGCATTGATAAGTAGGTTTTATACCTACTTATCTGGTATCTATTACTTGAATTAGTTGCTTAAACCTATGTTTCTTAGTTATTTTTCATACATTTTATGTTATTTTGTAGGCTATGACATAACATTGGCATGAAGAAATAAGGAAAAGAAATTCAGATATCTTTTGGACTAAAATATGCAAGAAAATACAAGAAGAGAAGATTGCAGGGCTTTTAACACCAAGTGGGATGCATGTTCTTGGCTTGAAACTTAGATTATACTGTAGAGATTTTTCTTAGCTTTCCAGAACATCTTGAATCATTCCAATCGGAGTTTGGATGCGAGAGTTATGGCCTTTTTATCAACGAAGATCAAAGTTAAGAGTTCTCATGTTTGCAAGTTACATATCATCTACTTCAAGCCCGATTTCCACCTTGATCCAATTCGAATATGTCAATTCTCAAAGAATAAAAGTTGTAGAGCTCGTCGATATCTTCGATTTGATAGGTGGCGTGCCTCGTAACTCCTCTCGGATCAAAGGTAATGACAGTTTTCCCAAAGGATGTTAGAGCAGAAACAAGACCCCCCGCCGGGGCGGGCTTTTCCTTCACAAAACCCCCACTGGGGCGGGCATACCAGTTGCAAAATAGTGTGTATAACAGCCGGGGTAGGCCCTTTTAGCCTTATACCCCCCGCCGAGGTGGGGGTACGCGCAGAAAAGACGTTTTTTGTCCAAATTTGAGTCTAAGAAGGATTTTTTCGATCCGATTGACTCGAGGACTTCCAAGAGGACTTAAAGACATATAAAGAGACTTATAAAAGGAGGAGAATCAGAAGGATTAGAGATTAGATGAGAGAGAGGAATCCATTAGATTAGATTTGAATAGATTAGGACCAAAACTCTAGTTCTTATGAGATTTGGAGATTGAAGCAACTTGGAGACCATTGAAGATTCAAAGGAGGAGCAAGGAGGGAGCATCAAATCTACAGATAATATTATCTTCTTCTATCTTTGTCATTTAATGTGTATTCAAGTGTGGATTCTTAGTTTTAATTTAATAATAATGAACTAATTCTTTGTTTAAGATTACAATGGATCTTATTGTGTAGTTTATTTTAATATGCTTCGCTATCAATTATTATGTTCTATTGTGAGGATTGTTTATTGTGATTTGGACTTAATTGTTTAATTGATTGGGCATCAATTACCGTGATAATCTATATGAACTCGGGAGATGAAATTTAGATTTAGATCTGATCATGATAGCATGTGTTTGTGATTTCTGTATAGATGGAATTCATGATTTGTGTTTAGGATAGAGATATGCCTTTACTCCATATATAATCTTATAGAGAACTTATGCTTTAAATTATTTTTAATTGTAATTCACATAGAGATATAGTGGATTAGTTAATTAGGGTGTCTTGCTTAATTTTATCATCTGTGGATTTTAATGAGTATGAGTATTATGTACCGAGACGTGGTTTTATCTGCTTTAGTGTTATTGATTAACAATTCAGGATAGGAAATAATTGATGAGAAGTGTGTTAACTTAAATGAAGCAATAAGTGAAGTTGTGATCTTAAATCTCCGTAATCTAATTTTTAATTAGTGGTAATTAGAATTAGTGTAATTAAATAATTTAATTTATATAATTTGAAATTCATTCGTTTAAATAAGATTGAGTTGATTACGGGTTAGTACTTGGTGAATTTTATTAAACAATTCCTCGTGGGAACGATACTCTACTTTCACTGTATTACTTGATGACCACGTATACTTGCGTGCTGCGCGTAATTATTTTTTACCCAACAAGTTTTTGGCGCCGTTGCCGGGAAAATAGTTTAATATTTTTTTGCCAATATTAGCTTCAATCAAATTAGTCTTAATTTAAATATATTTTTTCTTTTTATTTAATTCTCTCCCTAATTTTCTTTCTTTTCAGGTACCTTGGCTGGATGCAATTATCAATGGCCTTATTCGAATATGACTCAGCTAAGGGACACAGGAATTGAAGGACTTAATGCCTTTTCTACATTATCAGCACAACTTGAGACACTTTTGAGGAGGTTGGACGTTGTTGCAGCCCAACGTATTCGAAGGATAACAGTTACATGCAATTATTGTGCAGGTAATCATCTGAGTCATCAATGCACCATCAGTCTTGGGCCGGTCCAGTATGGGGGTAATTACCTCAACCAGTATGCATATAATAATTATCATCAAGTTTGGGGGTATCACCCGGATTCTTCATGGAGCTACAACTATCAAGACCAATACTACGCTCTAAATCCAACATATACACTGGAATTCTCATATCCACATCCATTGCCACAAGAGGAAAAGTCAAATTTGGAGGAATTATTGTCAAAGCTCATAGCAAACCAAGAGGAAAGGATGATGAGTCAAGAAATATCAAGCCATAATTTTTACAACCAAATGGAATAACTCATCATTAATTCAACCCATGCTCCTCAATACATGGATTCTGAGACTAAGACAGATAATTCAAGGTTGGAGGAATTGTTATCCAAGTTCGTAGCATCAAATGAGGAAAGGAGGATTAATCAAGAGCAGTTAATTCAGAATCAAGAGATATCAATTCAAAATCAGTAGAACCAGATGGATCAAATGCTCAAAGCCTTGAACAATTGTCCTCAAAATAATTGGTGTTATAACAAGGATTCCGAGATTGATGAAGTGCCTGAGCCAAATCTACAACTGGATGAGCCACGAGATGTTGAAAAAGAGGGGGCAAGTTGGGATAATGAAAATAAGGTCGGTGAAGAACTAACTATGAGTACTAACGAGGATGAGCTGATGTTATTAATGCCTCAAGTGCCTTCTCCACCAAAGTTCAAGGATCCAGTTAGATTTGCAAAACTTTGTCTACTAGGTAGTCATGTTGTCGGCAATACTCCTTGTGACGTAAAAGCGAGTACAACTTCGAAGCTCTAGTCCGATGAGCTGGAGAAGATAGAAGAAGAGATTGTTGTGTCTGACAAGCTTTAATGCCAGAATCTATTTGCAGACACAATGGAGAAAACACCTAGATGTTGGACATTCTTGAATGTGATCTTATCTAAACAAAGTATGCTAGGTGACTTTAATGCAATGGCTATCACAAATGGGAACCTACCAAAAGCTACATTATTTCTTATGGATGGAGGGTTCCACAACTTTCGAAGAGGAATTGGGTAGCGTTGACCAGACAAAGTTAGGCTGAAAGACTGTAAATCAAGCGCTGACTGAGAGGCAACCCATGAATTTTTATATTTATATGTTTTACTAGTTTAATTAGTGTTGTTAGTTCGTAAAAAATTTAGGAGTTAATTTGCTTATTAAGTTCTCTTTTAATCTAATCCATGTTGTCTCTCTTCATTCCAGGTATTGGAGGTTCAATGGATAGGAAAATGATCGTCGCCGCCATCGCCACCATCCCCTCACGCTTAGCTGATTACAGGGAAGTTCTCTTCTACTTACCGCTATATTCTTACAATGAGGACATTGTAATTGCTAAGTTTGGGGGAGTTTAGTTTAGTTCTTTATTGATTGTTTATTTTATGTTACTTTGCAAATGTTGTTAATTTAGTTTAGGTTCATTATGTTTGCATTCATGTAGTACAACTGCATAAGTAGTTGCATAGTAGTATAGTTTGAATACCATTATATTCAGTTTCTTGGAAAAAAAATTCAAAAATTCAAAAATAATAGTTAGTTACTATGTTCATTTGCATGAATCCAGTTGTTAGATAGTTTAAGTTTATTTTCGCCAATGATGAAATTGGAATTGGGTTGACAAGTATAGTACTGACTATTAGACCTTTGATGTGATTTCTTGTTATGAATTGAGTCTTTTTCTGTTTGAAACTGATATAATAAGGATAGCACAATAAAAATAACTTGTTGATTGATTGAGTTTAAATTGATACATAATGGAATTCTAAAGAATAATGCTAGTTTGAATGAAAGAATGACAAGAATAAGTAGTAATGGCTAAAGTTAGACAAGAACCTAAGTTTGGGAGAATATTTGGGGTATATAAGCTATAAAAAAGGAAGAAAAAAAAAAGAAAAAAGAAAAAAGAAAAAAAAAGTATGAATAAACACTATGGCATGCTTGTCTAGTTTTGTGGCCTTTGTTACTCGAGTAAGTAAGCCCGAGGGGATTGTCTTTACACCTAGCGCCCTAAGGTCTTAATGGTCTGGGAGTCGTTGGTCGAAAGCTCATTAAGGTAGCATTGAAAAGCCTAAGGGAATAAGACATTGCATAGCTATGTTTATATAAACCAAAAAAAATAATGAATAAAACGAGAAATAAGAGCAAAAATCCCCCGTAGATGAAAAATAAAGCATAAGTATCCCATGTTGACCCTCGATATTGGTAATTATTTGATTTTAGTTAGATCTAGCTCATTTTTAGATTTCTTGAGTTTACATTGGATGATGCCTTCGAAGAGACTTGTTATGTGTTAAATTTGATTTTATATCAGTTAACATTGTTGTGGAACACACACGCACTATATTAGTGATAACAGTCTAAGATTTGATGATTGATTGATAAGTTAATGATTTGTTTTGATATGATGTATTATCATGTTTACTTGATTTCTCTAAGGGCGGTTGAATAGACTTGTTCTGTCATTACTGCTGGATTCGTAGGCATGTAGATTAGTTGCATTGCATAGCATTGTTGTTTTGTGTTTTTTCTTGAGGACAAACAAATATTTAAGTTTGGGGGTATTTGATAAGTAGGTTTTATACCTACTTATCTGGTATCTATTACTTGAATTAGTTGTTTAAACCTATATTTTTTAGTTATTTTCATACATATTATATTATTTTGTAGGCTATGACATAACATTGACATGAATAAGCAAGGAAAAATAATTCGGACATCTTTTGGACTAAAATATGCAAGCAAATACAAGAAGGGAAGATTGCAGGGCTTTTAACACCAAGTGGGATGCATGTTCTTGGCTTAGAACTTGTATTATACTGTAGAGCTTCTTCTTAGCTTTTCGGAACATCTTGAATCATCCCAATCGGAGTTTGGATGCGAGAGTTATGGCCGTTTTATCAACGAAGATCAAAGTTAAGAGTTCTCATGTTTGCAAGTTACATAGCATCTACTTCAAGCCCGATTTCCACCTTGATACAATTCGAATCTGTCAATTCTCAAAGAATAAAAGTTGTAGAGCTCGTCGATATCTTCGATTTGATAGGTGGCGTGCCTCGTAACTCCTCCCGGATCAAACGTTATAACTATTTTCCCAAAGGACGTCAGAACGCCGGGGCAGGTTTTTCCTTCACAAAACCCCTGGCATGGTGGGCATACTAGCTGTAAAACAGTGTGTATGCCAGCTGGGGTGGGCCCTTTTTGCCTTATTCCCTCCACCGGGGCGGGAGTACGCGCAAAAAAGATGTTTTTTTGTCCAAATTTGAGTCCAACAAGGATTGTTTAGATCCAATTGACTCAAAGACTTCCAAGAGAACTTAAAGACATATAAACAGACTTATAAAAGGAGGAGATTCACAAGGATTAGAGATTAGATGAGAGAGAAGGGATTCCATTAGATTAGATTAGAATAGATTAGGACCAAAACTCTAGTTCTTATGAGATTTGGAGATTGAAGCAACTTCGAGACTATTGAAGATTTAAAGTAGGAGCAAGGAGGGAGCATCAAATCTATAGACAATAGATTCTATCTTCTTATCTTCTTCTATCTTTGTCTTTTAATGTGTATTCAAGTGTGAATTCTTAGATTTAATTCAATAATAATGAACTAATTCTTTGTTTAAGATTACAATGGATCTTATTGTGTAGTTTATTTTAATATGCTTCGCTATCAATTATTATGTTCTATTGTGAGGATTGTCTATTGTGATTTGGACTTAATTGTTTAATTGGTTGGCCATCAATTACCGTGATAATCTATATGAACTCGAGAGATGAAGTTTAGATTTAGATCTAATCATGATAACATGTGTTTGTGATTTTTGCATAGATGAAATTTATGATTCGTGTTTAGGATAGAGATATGCCTTTACGCCATTTGTAATCTTATAGAGAACTTGTGCTTTAAATCCTTGTTAATTGTAATTCACATAGAGATATAGTGGATTAGTTAATTAGGGTGTCTTGCTTAATTCTATCATCTGTGAATTTAAGTGAGTATGGGTATTATGCATCGAGAGGTTGTTCTATCTGCTTTAATGTTCTTGATTAACAATTCAGGATAGAAAATAATTGATGAGAAGTGTGTTAACTTAAATGAAGCAATAAGTGAAGTTATGATCTTAAATCTCCGTAATCTGATTTTTAATTACTGGTAATGAGAATTAGTGTAATTAAATAATTTAATTTATATAATTTGAAATTCATTCGTTTAAATAAGATTGAGTTGGTTACGGGGTAGTACTTAGTGATTTTTATTAAACAATTCCTTGTGGGAACGATACTCTACTTTCACTGTATTACTTGTTGACCACGTATACTTGTGTGCTGTGCGTAATTAGATTTTACCCAACATCCATCAATGGAAAATATGCATTGTAACCCCCGTCGGGGATCTATTTTTGGATAGATGACCATGTGTTGTAACCCCCGCCAGGGATATACTTGGGGAATGATGACCCTAAACTGACGGCATTGGACCTTTGTGCCGTATTGCCAAATGTGATTCACAACTGCTGAGATCATCGGTATAGTATACCCTATATTTGGGCGAACACCAATGAATGATATGAAAGCCACAGTCAGGTCCAGGAAAATCAAGATTTCAGGCTATTCCGCTCAATCGTGTAGCATTTTTATCTCTGATTTGGCCTTTGCAGCTTCTAAGAACTCCTTTGCAACTCGAACTGGACCGAGCCAGAGGCACGGGACCCACGTAAGGGTGTCGTAGGTACACTTACAGCAGCCGCAGGTTGACCTGCGGCCAGCCGTAGATGGCTAGTAAGGCTGCAGGTTTGCCTTTTCAAGTCATTTTCACGTTGCGTCGCACAGGAAATTCGAGAGCTCTTCTTCAAATATGCTGAGTTCAGACGTCTTTCTGCAAATTCTGTCACAGTACAAGTGTTCTACACTATCCTGGTAACGTATGCATGTCTTTTTTTCTAGTTTTTATTTGTTGGAAAACGACTTTTTATATGAAATGCATCTAGACACATAGTAGTGAATATGCATGCTCAAATGACTTGATAGAAGATATTCATCATAGTAAATATTAGAATTAAATCATGCTGAACATAATGATGTGAAAAAATTTGACTTTTGAAACAATCAAATTGGCACCTTTTTCTGCTATTTCTTATCCTTTTTGAGGACAAATAAGCAAAAGGTAAAAATGTAAAGTAATTCTGGTAATTAGGCTACCCTTATGGATTGATGATTTTGACATTTAGATGCATATAGGATGTTTATGATTGTGGGCTGGTGTGCTACTGAATGGCCACCTAGTCATGCCTATGTGCATGTGGATAATCCTATTTACAGAGGAAACTAAGGCAAAATTTTTCCAAAATATAGGCATTGAGTAGCCATGCTTTTTTAACTCTACTGTAGATGTATATTAAAGTAATGCATGCATGCATGTATTCATAAAATACATTTTGAAAAGAAAGCTCTAGGTTTCAGAATTACCATACCCTTTCTGAGGTGATTTGGAGACTTGTTGTCCAGATATTATGGATTCGGATTAGCCGAGTAGTTCTCGTAGGACCACTTCTGGTGTACAGAGGAGGGCTTCTGAAGTACCTCGACCCCGTTTTGTTTGACAGCCTCGTCGTCTGGTAGAGGCCACCATACGTCCAGTTCGGGTTGATGTGTCGGACGTCGAGGACGAGGAGGAGGATGTTCCTGTGTTGGACCCCGTTCCTGCTGCACATGTTCCCCGTAGGGACCTCCTGAGTATTCAGGTGGCAAACCTAGAGCTTCTGGGTGATCTGAGTCGACATCCCTCGATGTATTTGCACGCCAACGAGATATAAAGTTAGATCTTAATCTTCCTTCTTTCCTATTGATGAGGAGTAAAAGATTTTGATGTCGATCTGCATTTTATGTAGGTTCCCGGCTTTACACAGCCTCGAGAGAACTGGTTCAGCATTCACTCCATGTACCAGGCTCTGCATCCTAACTATAGAGCGATTGTGCATGATTGGGATTTGGGGCATTCTTTTCCATCCTTCCTCGCCGCTGTCCCTGGGGTTATCTCATGGCATTGTCTGAGCGCTGGTTTCACCAGACTCAGTCTCTCCATTTGTTGGACTGTGAGGTGATGATGACGCCGATGGATTAGCGATTTATCACAGGTATGCAGTTTGGAGGGGCACCAGTATCTTGTACGGCGAATATTACCTCGACTACCGTCAGATCCTTCTTCGACGATTGTTCCTGATGATCATTAGGGGTTGCTTCATAGTAGATACCTCCTCTACGGTGTCGTTCGCTTTGATTAGCGCCACGCGACATGTGGGCCGTATTGGAGAGTATGATTGGGGTTCCTACACCTTTGCCTATTTCCTCAGGGGCATGCGTATGGGCTCGCAGGGCTTGACCAAGGCTTGGTTAGGATTTTACCCATTTCTGCTGGTGAGTATTTCTCTTGTAATTTACCATGTATAGGTTAAGAGTGTTAACTAATAGCAGATGTTTTGCCTTTGTGTTGGCAATTTTAGGCCTATGAGAGGCTCCCATGCTTACGTCCTATGAGTGTATTAGGGTTGGATACCTATCCATAAGGATGACGATGGCATCATTCCATACTGGCGGAGGTCCCTGTAGCTGAGGGTTTCACTCATTGTCGCCTACAGCTGGAGTTATTGATAGCTGATGTCATCACATAGATTCCCTACTCTGGGGAGCAATTGGCCATTGGATTTGAGGATGGGTACCTGACTGGTGTTGAGTAAGTGATTTCCACCTGTAGGGTTCCTCTCTTCATAGATGGAGGATGGAAGCTCTATTTAGGAGAGTGTGCTATTAGGAGCACCATAGGAGAGATCCGTATACCGATCTTGCCTCCTGCCAGGCATTAATGGCCTGTGTCGCAGTCACTCGTCATTGATATTCCATTGTTGGGTGTTAACGGTTTTGCATTATCAGAGGGTCCCTGCACTCAGGAAGTATTCTAGCATTGGTAGATCCCTTGTACCATTGGAGCCCAGACCCGCGCCACTCAGTTCATGGGGGATATGGTTCCAGGATTCGTGATGATAACGGATTGGCTAGCCTATGTCCGATATCCGACTAATATGACACAGATTGACAGCTTGACCCAACGACTGGATCGGGCACATTTCTTTATCCGGTATTTGGGCAGAGATCCGATAGAGGCAGATTCGTTTGATCCTTCCAGCGCAGGAGCTGGCCCCTCAGATGACCCATTTGGCTTTGCCGGCGCAGATCCTCCTTTGTATAGGCCAGATATCCCTATTGATAGAGATCTAGTGACTTAGGTGGAGTTACATCAGGTGGACAAGATTGATGATGTAGATATTGACACCATTGTCTTCTTTTGATGTGTATTCTCGTTATCTCCTTTGATAGGCCTCTTGTTAGATATTAGTTGGATGTGCCCCATTCTCGCTATATCTTTTGATAGGCCTCTGTTAGTAGTAGGGCATCTGTGCCCCATTTTCTTGTATTTTTAGCTGTACAGAGATGATGTATATAGATGATGATGTATTTAGGAATGTATGTACTATCATCTATTCCTTGCATCATATTGCCATCTATTATCTATTATGCATGTATCATGTTATGCATATGTATATATATGTCCAGAGATATTCAGCATTGACCCCTGGATGATATTATGATATGGCCCACACAGATGTCTTCTTCGACAGTCAGCCGTATAGATCACACCCCACTAGTATTGGTAGCATCCTGTCTGAGATATTGGTATGATAGTATGTCACCCCCAGATAAGGTGACTGTAGATCAGCTATTGCAGCATACCATGAACCTTTTGATGTTTCAAGTTCCCGCAGGATTTGTAGAGGGCATGCTGGAGAACTGGGTACCGAAGAGGCAGATTTTCCAGCTTGGGACCTAGGAGTTAACTCTGACTTTGGAGGAGTATGCACGTTTGATGATGCTGCCACTTGACAGACCTTGCGTGCATATGGCCATTGGTGACATGAGCCGACAGTTTATGACCCTCACCGGGCTGAGGTGGAGAGTTGTGCAAGATGAGATCACATCCGGCCACGTGATATCCCATCATTTTTTGATTAACAGATTTGGCTATGAGGACAGCAATGCTCGACATTCTGGGGATTTTACCATACCAGAGGACCAGTGGCGTTTGGCCAGAGTAGATATATTGCTGTTGTGTGTATTATCATACGTGTACATGCCACGATACATGGATGAGTTAGACATCGGTGTCATCATGGCAGTGAGAGCTCTCCGGGAGGGTCGTACCATTATTCTGATGATTATGGCAGAGACGTTGAGGTCGGCCATGTTCTGTAGCACTTACCCTGTAGGGGTATTCACAGGCAGTTCGGTCATGTTGTATGTGTGCTTTATGTCATACTTGAGACCGATTGGCACATTCCGACGACACGGGTATTGTTTCACCTACGGAGTGTACATATCCTACCTCTTAGTCCGTTTTCCTGGCTGGGATTGGAGATCCGTTTGCTATCTTACCGTGTACAGCGCTCAGTTTGCCCTATAGTTTCATTACTCATGCTCCGGACATAGATTATCTCCCTCTGGCTGGTTTGAGGGGCATGACTACTTGCCACCCACTGGCCGTGATGTCACAGTTTGACCAGTTCCAGGATTTCCATCCTTTTGATGGGGCGTTAAGTCAGCGCTTAGCTTCTCGCCACTTGTCAGCAGAGGACCGATCCCGAGTGTATGCTTGTTAGGATCAGCGTGAGATAGCTGCTTTTTCTGTTAGTCATCTAGGCTGTTCGCCAGA
The DNA here is from genome assembly GCA_016801055.1 of Panax notoginseng. Taxonomy (NCBI): domain Eukaryota; kingdom Viridiplantae; phylum Streptophyta; class Magnoliopsida; order Apiales; family Araliaceae; genus Panax; species Panax notoginseng. The sequence goes on from CM029016.1 coordinate 112,238,431, forward strand.
GTATTTTGTGTGGATGGAGACAGAGATTTCGTCAGCTGCGGTAGTATCCACAGTGCTAAGTAGTGATTCAGATACTGGAGAGCCCATGGAGGACATTGATTCTCACACCGAGGAGGAGCCATTTACTGGGTTGCCAGCAGCTCCCTTAGATTCTCTCAGTACTAGTACTGTTGTGATCCAGCATTCAGCTCAGTACTTCGAGTAGAGTCTTCATTTGATGGCCTTCGAGAGAGATCAGGCTAAAGCCTTGATGTTGAGAGCCCTTGATGGGAGAGACTCAGTTCTGTTGGAGAGAGACGAGGAATTAACTCGTAGAGATGTCGCTATTATTGAGCGAAATGAGGCCATATCAGCCAGAGATGCCGTGATCGTTGAGCGAGATGCTGCCCTATCTGATAGGGATATAACTATTGCAGAAAGTACTGCAGTGAGATCCCTGACCACTGATATACTTACCAAGACGAGTGCGTATATAGATGAGCACCGCATCACCATACAGATGGCCTCAGACTTGCTGGCTCATGTGGATATCCTTGTACAGAAGACCACAACATTACCTCCTTCTTCGGATAGAGATGTTATGTTAGATCTGCTAGCCCACATGCATACCGATCTATAGATAGCCTTGTATTTTTCTGCACAGACTAGCTTAGCCATTTTGTCATGTACAGTTTACATTGTGTATATGAAACAGTATTATATATAGCATGGAAATATATTTTTGATCACTTCCTTTTTAGATATGCCTGAATACTTGCTTGATATTTGCCTGCTTCTTCAGGGCTTGTGATCTTGATGTATTCTCAATTCCTCCTCACTGGATGTACATTGAGTTATCTCTGGACAGTTCAAAATGGATCATTGATCTGTGTGTTCCCTACTATCTTTGGTGTCTTGGGACTGGTTTCTGTATAGAAATGTGGAGAGGAGTGTGGCTTTCCTCTCTAAGATTAACCGCAGCACAGATGGTCGCCAGTACTCCTATTTGGGTGGAGCCTAGTTAATTCCATCTCTTATGGATAGGTATTGCTCTTCAAGGTACAATCGCAGCTTAGATGGTCGCCGAGTCTCCCGTTTACATGGTGGATTAAAGTTTGATCCCAGTACCGTTGACAAGTATTTGTGTTTTGGTAGGGGGTTAGATCGAACTATAAATGACTGCCTACGTACTCCTGTTGAAGAGGAGATCAGGTCTGCGTAGTTCGAACGTGGTGTAAGAGGTTCAACGCTGTATGTAGCGGAAAGGGTGTAGGAATGTTTTTGTAATGAGAAAGGTGTAGAAATGTTTTTTGTAAGACCCCAAATTTTTATAAATGAAATTGAATTTTCTTTATTTATTATTTTGAAATAGTAAGGGTTGATTTGATTAATGTGGTAAATTATGGGTAAAATGTGCAAATATCTTAAATAAGCAAGTGGTTATAAAATATTCTTGTTGTCGAGGAATATTCGTTTGGTCGTGGAATATTCTTACTGTCGGGGAATATTCGTACGACGACGTAGCCTTGTGTGGGCCCCATAACTAAAAGCGATTGGGTGAAAAAAATGACAAGTATGAGTTTTTTATAAATAACGGCGTAGTTGTTACCGTTAACACTGTTGGAATATCCGGTGGTTAAAACACAATAATACGCGGTGTTGCACAGTAGCACACAGTATTACACCAATTATTGATTCTAACATAAGAAGGCACTACTCAATAATTGTTACAGTAATTACTGTTCAATATTTTATTTTATTGATTCAATAATTGCTACGTTGATATTTTATATTATTGTTGTTTCAATAATTGTCACTACACAATATTTCTCATTATTAGATCAATAATTCATATTATTTTAATAATATTATTAGATAGTATTATTGGTAATGTCTAGAAAGTTATGTCTAAGGAGAGGTTTCGTCACCTAATTGCGCGCTAGTAAAGAAAAATCCTTATTGAAAAGTCCCATCTTTCTTGGGAACAACCTGGTTGTCAGTATTGTGATTCAATAATATTATTTATGAATAATTAATTATTGATTTATATGATAAGAAAAATATTTATTTATGTGGATATAAATAAAGGAATTTTTAGAAAAGTGACAATTGTTGAAAATTGATATTTTATCTTTTCTGATAAAATAATTCATTTAATATATTATTATATTATAATAATATAATAATGATTATATTTTTACAATGAATGTGTGATATATGAATAAATGAGGAGGAAGAGTATTTTTGTTACAATAAATGTTAAAAACATGTTAAACATGTCGGTGGGCCCAAATTTTGACTGAAATTTGATTATAGCTTGTAAAATTATCCGTATGTGGATTTCAGTCAATTTCTGTTTAGAATTTGGAAAAACTTAAAGTTACAAAGTTGTAGAGAATTAAATTTCTTATGAAATGGACATAAAATTCGAATTTTTCTGATAAAAGGGCTATTTTATTATGAATTATTGAAGTTTCGAAATAATTAATTTTTAGAGTTTAAAATATTTATTTTAAGAAAAACATTTTTTACAATTGGGTGGGCCCCACAGGTGTTGTCGACATGCTGAAATCAGTTTGTCTAAGGTGGGCGTGATTTTTTTTTTAATTATATTAATATTTTATTAAATTTTCTATTTTGGTGTTCTAAGCATTTTCCTATAAATAGGGTGCTTAGGTTAGAATTGAAAATCACACCAAAAACTGAAGTTTTCTCTCTCAATATTATCCAGCGTATTTTTGTGAGTATTTTGATACTTTAAGTGTTGTTATACGGTGCAAGTTCCTTTCAGCTTTATATCTGATATTCCAGCCAGAAGTACTATTCTTTTGAGGTAAGAGATGTTATTTTTTTTATAAATGATATTATTTCTTTCAATATCATTATGTCGGAATATTGGTAAGATTTTTCTTGTGAAATTCTTATCTTTTTATGTCGGGGTTACTATTCATGTATACGATATTATTCACGTATATGGTATTTTCACGAATACGGCACTATTCACCGAAAAATAAAATTTTCTCTTCTTTGTCCCAGATATCTATTTTTGTTACTATCTTTGATTGTATCCATGTTTTGATCTTTATTGTTGAATATTACTCCACTATGGTATATGATGGGGTGTTTTTGAATATGGATAAACTGAAGTACGAATCCCTAATATTTGTCCTTTTATCTCATTGGATTCGTTTTCTTTAAAATATTTTTCATCATTCTCAGTCCTAAATGATGATATTATTGAATATTTTTGACCTGTAGTGCAAAGATGAATGATTAACTGATGAATATCTTTGGTTCGTAGTGCAAAGATGAACATGTGTTTAGATGAACATGACCAACTGGTGATACAAATGAATATATTTGGCTTGTAGTGCAAAGATGAATATTGATTGATGTTACAGGGATAAAATATTGATGATGAACTTTTAAATCTTAGAAGATAGTAGAATTCATTCTCTATTTGACTCTTCTAATAGATTGTTATTTTCGCTGTAGTTGTTGATCAAAAATTTGTTGTCTATTATATTATATCAGATTTTTCCCTGTTGAGAACTAATGATAATTTGTTCTATATTATCTTAGTCATAATATTCTTTACTGGGCTAGTTGAGCTCATCCTTTTCTTTTTTGTTCCATTTTTCTTCTCAGGAGGTGAGAATGTAGCGAGTACTTGTCGGGGTATGGAATGATGGTTCTAGAAAGTTATTTTAGTAGTCCTCACCATTTTTGTAAAATAATGTATCAATAATTGTAATGAGGACTTATTTGAGTGTGGATATTGTCTAGAAGATAATATTTGTATTTAAACTCACAGTTTATGTAAGACCCAAACTTTTATATATAAAGATGAATTTTCTATAAATATTATTTTTGAATATTATGGAGTTAATTTGATATAATATTATAGTTGTGGGTAATATTTATAAATTTTACAAAGTACGCAAGTTGTTATATAATATTCGATTGGTCGGGGAATATTCGTTTTAACAGGGAATATTCGTACAACGACACAATCATTGGTGGACCCCACAACGGAATTATTGTCGGATTGAGAAAACGACAAAAATATTTTATTAAAAATAACGGAAGAAGTTTTACCATTGATACTGTTGAACTACTCGGTAGTAAAAGTACAGTAATACGTGTGGTTGCATAGTAGCACACGGTATTGATTATTAATACTTATGTGAGAAGTCACTCAGTTTGATTCAATTATTGTCAGTTAATAATATGAATTATTTAGCGATAATGACGTTTTGTTTTATTCGTATTATTAACGTAATAAAACAGAAACATCTTTTTATATAAAACAGAATACTTTATTAAAGTTATTCTATAAATAGAATATATTATATTTTATTTAAAAGATTTTTCTTTAAATATGGACCGTCAGATTAAAGTAATCAATCTGGACCGTTCATGGATTAGTTACTATGCATTCTATTTTTTTATAAATAGCAGCTCATTCCTTCATTATTTCTTACGAATTTACTGAACTCTAGAGAGAGAAACTATAGAGAGAAACTATAGAGAGAGAGAAGAAGAGTATTCTGCTACTTAACTACTTCCTTATTTCAGCTCTTCTTTAAAATGATAAGGGGTGTTATTCTTTCTTATTCATGAAGAGAACTGTTGTTGTTCCGTTTCTTATTATTCTGTTGGAATAACCTGTATACGCGGTCTACCCTATACTTGGTGACATTCTTCTATTATTCTGTTGGAACATCCTGTCTGTGTGTTTTACACCGGACCTGGTTCCGTTTTTATTATTATTCTGTTGGAACACCCTGTCTGTGTATTTTACACCGGACCTGGTTCCGTTTTTATTATTATTCTGTTGGAACATCCTGTCTGTGTGTTTTACACCGGACCTGGTTCCGTCTTGTTATTATTCTGTTGGAACATCCTGTCTGTGTGTTTTACACCGTACCTGGTTCCATTATTTATTATTCTGTCGGAATATCCTGTCTGTGCGTTTACGCCGGACCTGGTTCCATTATTTATTATTCTGTTAGAATAACCTGTCTGTGCGGTCTATCGCATGCATGGTGATTTCTTTTGTTATTCCATTCTTTATTATACTCAGTTGGTTAAGTTTTGACTTCTATACTCCATGAAATTTGTGGAATATCCTTGATAATTGCATTTCATCCAGTATCTTTTCATGAAAATATTCTTCTAAGCATTCTTGAATTTTACTCCACAAAGCAGTATCATGTTGACAATTTGGACGTTGTTAATTCTTGGATAAATTAATTCTTGAACTTGTTTTATTGAATTCTTATATTATTGTCATCATCCTCATGTTTATAAAATGTTGAAAGTCATCTGTGGCCTGTAGTGCATAGATGGACTTGGTATGATTATGACCAGGGATTATTCGGTATAATCATGACCGTAATGTTACAAATGATGTGGTAAAAGTCCTCATTGGCCCGTAGTGCATTGATGGACAGTTGTTGGCATGATCATGACCATTAATGAATATACGAATATCCTTGGCCGTAGTGCAGGGGTGATTCGATGATGTGGATTATTTTATTAAGCTGAGTCCCAGCGATCACAATGTTGAAAAACCCTTTAAATCATAAAAGATAGTAGATTTTATTTTCTACTTGACTCTTTTAATGGATTGCTTGTTCCGCTGCAGTTAAACTTGATGTCTATTATATTTTATCAGTTTAACATTGTTGAAGGCTAATGATAATTTATTCTGCATTATCTTAGTCATAATATTTCTTACTGGGCTAGTTGAGCTCACCCTTTCTTTCACTGTTCTCTTCAGGAAATGAGAACGTAGCTGGGACAAGTCGGGAAATGGAGTGATGGTCCGAATGATAGTATTAGTTAGTAGTCCTCACTATTCTATGTAATAGTGTGTTAATAAATATAATGAGCACTTCTTTTGAGTATGAATACTCTCTAGAAGATAATATTTGTATTCAAACTCACAGTTTATGTTTTGTCGTATTGTACATGACAGTTGTATTAGTAAGTTGTATTTGTATTCTGTACTATGTATCTGACGACCCAAGATGGGTGATGTATACCTAATTTTGGGGGCGTCACAGTTGGTATCAGAGCTTAGGGATATGATCCCTGGCTAAAATGTGAGAATAGAACTAGGAGGGGAGAGACGGGGAATTCCTTCGCTAGTATGACCTACCTAAGTTTATTTGCATGGTATTTAATTGGTCGGTCATAATATAAGGATAATATATGACATATCAATTAACTTTTATTTTGTGGCAGTATCTGAAAATGGCATCTGAGAATGTTGAGAATAGCAATGGAGCACAGGCGACTGTTGATTCACCACATATCAATAATCAGGATAATGTGCATCAGGAAGGTGAGAATCCTCATGCAAACAACAACACTGACCAGATGATGAATGATGGAATGTTCAGAAACTTTATGCAATTCATGCAACAACAGGCGAGAGCGGCTCCTGTCTAAAATATAGGTGGAAACAATGAAAACTCTCGGACGGTCACCGCTAAACAGTTCAAGGAGCTGGGACCACCAGAGTTTTAGGGAGAGCCAAAACCACTTATAGCGAAAACATGGATAAAGCAGATTACCAAGATATTTGATGTCTTGGGATGCTCCGAGGAGCAAAAGGTTCCCTTTGCCGCCTTTATGTTGCGAGGAGAGGCAGATTACTGGTGGGAATCGATTAAGCGTACTCAACCTGCCGCACTGAAGATGTCTTGGGAGAAGTTCCAAGAGCTGTTCAATGATAAATACTTTCCCCAAAGTGTTCGTCACATGAAGGAGGTGAAGTTCATCAAATTGGAGTAGAATAATATGACTGTGTCGCAGTATGAGGCTAAATTTGCTGAGTTGTCCCGATTTGCGTCCCACTTGGTGGATAATAAAGAGCGAATGACGCGAATGTTTTTGCGAGGTTTGAAACCTGAGATACGTCAACATCTTATTTCTCATAAACTGTGTTTGTATTCAGATGTTGTGAATAGGGCTCAGTTAGTGGAGCGCGATAACGAGTCAACGCAACCAAAAGAGAGCAGTCGACAAAATGATAATACTAGTGAGAGCAGTCATCGAAGCGGTGACAACAAGCGTGGAGGGAATCAACAGGCCAGAAATGGTAACCATTTCGGTGGTAATTAGGGCCAAAACAATAAGAATGGTCATTTCAAGAAGAGGAGATTCAACAATGATGGAAAGACGTCAGCACCAGCACCCGTTGTTAAGGAAGGAGAACGACCACCTATCATATGTTTCAAATGCGGAGGGGAGGGGCACATCAGTCCAAACTGCGCGATGCCGTCTAAAGCATGTTATAATTGTGGAAGAGAAGGTCATTTAGCTCGATTTTGTCGTTTACCAAAAACAAGTTCAGCCAAGATGGAGACACCAAAGGCCGTCCCAGAAAAGTCAAAACCGGTAGTGCAAGGGAGAGCGTTTGTTGTGACCTCCCATAGAGTAAGGAACCCGAATGAGGTTATCACGGGTAAGCTTATCATAAACTCTAACGAAGTCTATACTTTATTTGATACCGGTTCTACCCATTCTTTTATTTCTCCTACTTGCGCTCATCGATTAAATTTGACTCTGGAGAAATTAGACTTTGATTTATCTGTTGAAACTCCATTGGGAGAAACCTTCATTACATCCACGGTTTATAAGTCTTGTTTGGTTCAAGTTGGTACCCACACATTACCTGTCGATCTTATTTCATTAAAAATACTTGCATTTGACGTGATTCTAGGGATTGATTGGTTAACTACTCATCATGCAAAAATTGATTATTTTCGTAAGGTTGTTAGCTTTCATATTCCTAATCGACCTATTATGCGAATTCAAGCAACCAAACCATTAAAATCAATCGCTGTCATCTCAAGCCATAAAGCTATTCGTTTATTGAAAAACGGATGTCAAGCTTTCTTAGCTCATGTCACGGATCTAAACAAAAATACGTCAATTTTGAATGATATTTCTATTGTTAATAAATTCCCTGACGTATTCCCTGAAGAACTTCCTGGCCTACCCCCAGAGCGTGAAATTGAATTTTGTATCGACCTTGAACCCGGTACAAAACCCATTTCCAAAGCCCCATATCGAATGGCTCCTATTGAACTTCAGGAGTTAAAGATCCAACTGCAGGAATTGTTAGACATTGGCTTTATTCGTCCTAGTACTTCTCCTTGGGGTGCTCCTGTGCTATTCGTGAAGAAGAAAGATGGAAGTATGCGACTTTGTATTGATTATCGGGAGTTGAATCATGTCACCATCAAAAACAGGTACCCATTGCCACGTATTGATGACCTGTTTGACCAGTTGCAAGGAGCACAATTCTTTTCAAAGATCGATCTTCGTTCTGGATATCATCAGCTGAAGGTTAGAACTGAGGATATTCCAAAGACGGCTTTCAGAACTCGGTACGGGCATTATGAATTCCTAGTCATGTCCTTTGGATTGACTAATGCTCCTGCTGCCTTCATGGATATGATGAACCGGGTATTCAAGGAATATTTGGATCACTTTGTGGTCGTCTTTATTGATGACATCCTTATTTATTCCAAAAGCCGTGAAGATCATGAGCAACACTTGAGGCTGGTACTCCAAAAGCTTCGTGAATACAAGCTTTATGCCAAGTTGAAGAAATGCGAGTTCTGGTTGGAGGAGGTAGCATTCCTTGGGCACGTAGTATCAAGTCGTGGAATATCGGTTGACCCGGCAAAGATTGAAGCTATTCAAAGCTGGGAGCAACCTAAATCAGTGACCGAAGTACGTAGCTTTCTTGGTTTAGCTGGTTATTATCGGAGATTCGTGGAAGGATTTTCTCGAATCGCTACTCCATTAACTCAGCTGACTCGGAAAGATACAAAGTTCGGTTGGAGCGAAGAATGTGAGAAGAGTTTTCAAGAACTCAAGAGGAGACTCATTTCAGCACCTGTTCTAACAATACCATCTGGCTCGGAGGGATTTGTCATCTACAGTGATGCTTCGAGCAAAGGGTTGGGATGCGTTCTCATGCAACATGGAAAAGTCATAGCCTATGCATCAAGACAACTCAAGGAATATGAGAGGAATTATCCTACTCATGATCTAGAGTTGGCAGCTGTTGTCTTTGCACTTAAAATTTGGAGGCATTACTTGTATGGGGAGAAGGTGGAGATCTTTACGGATCATAAAAGCCTCAAATATTTCTTCACTCAAAAGGAACTCAACATGCGACAACGACGTTGGCTTGAACTGTTGAAAGATTATGATCATACCATTCAATACCATCCTGGAAAAGCGAACGTGGTAGCTGACGCATTGAGTAGAAGATCATATGCAAGTACGAGTGCGATATTGTCAACACAAAGGCCCATTTTGTGTGACTTGCAAAGGATGGAGATAGAGTTAAAGACTCCAGGGACCCATGTGATGATGGCGAATATACGAGTAGAACCAACTTTAATCGATAAAGTTAAAGCTGCTCAAGCTACAGACCTGGAGCTGATGCGTATGAGGAAGAAAGTGCAAGAAGGTGCTATGCCGGAAGCAAGAATCGATGAAGAAGGAATACTTCGAGTCAACTCCAGACTTTGTGTTCCTAACAACCCTGATTTAAAGTATGAAATCATGATGGAGGCGCACAACACACCGTTTGCAATCCATCCTGGAAGTACCAAAATGTATCATGATCTTCGTCATACATTTTGGTGGAGCAATATGAAGAGAGAGATAGCGCTGTTTATCTCAAGGTGTTTAACTTGTCAACGAGTCAAAGCGGAGCATCAAGTACCAAAAGGTCCATTGCAACCACTTGAAATTCCAAAATGGAAGTGGGAGCACATTACCATGGATTTCGTTACCGGTCTTCCTAGGGTTTCTCAAGGTATTGATGCGATTTGGGTCATTGTTGATAGATTGACCAAGTCTGCTCATTTCTTACCGATACGAGAAACTTATACACTTGAACGTCTTGCTCGTATGTACATAAACGAGATTGTAAGACTGCATGGTATGCCAGTATCCATAGTTTCTGATCGAGACCCAAGATTCACTTCACGATTTTGGGTTAGTTTACAAAAAGCTATGGGCACAGATTTACGATTTAGTTCGGCATATCATCCTCAGACGGACGGACAATCAGAGAGGACTATTCAAACTCTTGAAGATCTATTAAGACTCTGTGTCTTTGACTTCAAGGGAAGTTGGGACAAGTTCTTACCATTGGTGGAGTTTTCCTACAACAACAGTTATCAAGCAAGTATTGGCATGGCTCCATTCGAAGCATTGTATGGAAGAAAATGTCGTTCTCCAGTATGCTGGGATGAGGTGGGTGAAGCAACGTTGTTGGGACCAGAGTTGGTACGTATGACTACAGAAAAGATTCAAACGATCCGACAACGTATAAAAACCTCACAAGATCGACAAAAGAGTTATGCTGATCTTCATCGAAAGGACGTGGAATTTGATGTAGGAGATCATGTGTTCTTACGTGTTGCTCCATGGAAAGGAGTTACGAGATTTGGAAAGAGAGGAAAGCTCAATCCTCGATTCATCGGTCCATTTTTAATCCTCGATCGAGTAGGAACTGTGGCTTATAGACTCGCTTTACCGCCAAGTATGTCTCGTGTTCATAACGTTTTTCACATATCCATGTTACGCAAATATGTGGAAGACCCGAACCACATTATTGAGTTAGAACCGGACGAAATAGCAGAAGATTTGACGTATGAAGAAGTTTCTGTTCAAATCTTGGATAAGAAGGAACATATTCTACGCTCCAAGGTTATACCTCAAGTCAAAGTTTTGTGGAGAAACCACGATGTTGAGGAAATGACTTGGGAGTTAGAATCTGAAATGAAATCAAGGTATCCTTACCTCTTCGACATACCAGGTACGTACCCTAATTTCGAGGGCAAAATTTCATAAGAAGGGGAGGTTGTAAGACCCCAACTTTTATAAATAAAGATGAATTTTCTATAAATATCATTTTTGAATATTATGGAGTTAATTTGATATAATGTTATAGTTGTGGGTAATTTTTATAAATTTTGCAAAGTACGCAAGTTGTTATATAATATTCGATTGGTCGGGGAATATTCGTTTTAACAGGGAATATTCGTACAACAACACAATCATTGGTGGACCCCACAACGGAATTATTGTCGGATTGAGAAAACGACAAAAATATTTTATTAAAAATAACGGAAGAAGTTTTACCATTGATACTGTTGAACTACTCGGTAGTAAAAGTACAGTAATACGTGTGGTTGCATAGTAGCACACGGTATTGATTATTAATGCTTATGTGAGAAGTCACTCAGTTTGATTCAATTATTGTCAGTTAATAATATGAATTATTTAGCGATAATGACGTTTTGTTTTATTCGTATTATTAACGTAATAAAACATAAACATCTTTTTATATAAAACAGAATACTTTATTAAAGTTATTCTATAAATTGAATATATTATATTTTATTTAAAAGATTTTACTTTATATATGGACCGTCAGATTAAAGTAATCAATCTGGACCGTTCATGGATTAGTTACTATGCATTCTATTTTTCTATAAATAGCAGCTCATTCCTTCATTATTTCTTAAAAATTCACTAAACTCTAGAGAGAGAAACTATAGAGAGCGAGAAGAAGAGTATTCTGCTACTTAACTACTTCATTATTTCAGCTCTTCTTTAAAACGGTAAGGGGTGTTATTCTTTCTTATTCATGAAGAGAACTGTTTTTGTTCTATTTCTTATTATTCTGTTGGAATAACCTGTATACGCGGTCTACCCTATACTTGGTGACATTCTTCTATTATTCTGTTGGAACATCCTGTCTGTGTGTTTTACACCGGACCTGGTTTCGTTTTTATTATTATTTTGTTGGAACATCCTGTCTGTGTATTTTACACCGGACCTGGTTCTTTTTTTATTATTATTCTGTTGGAACATCCTGTCTGTGTGTTTTACACCGGACCTGGTTCCGTCTTGTTATTATTCTGTTGGAACATCATGTCTGTGTGTTTTACACCGGACCTGGTTCCATTATTTATTATTCTGTCGGAATATCCTGTCTGTGCGTTTACGCCGGACCTGGTTCCATTATTTATTATTCTGTTAGAATAACCTGTCTGTGCGGTCTATCGCATGCATGATGATTTCTTTTGTTATTCCATTCTTTATTATACTCAGTTGGTTAAGTTTTGACTTCTATACTCTATGAAATTTGTGGAATATCCTTGATAATTGCGTTTCATCCAGTATCTTTTTATGAAAATATTCTTCTAAGCATTCTTGAATTTTACTCCACAAAGCAGTATCATGTTGACAATTTGGACGTTGTTAATTCTTGGATAAATTAATTCTTGAACTTGTTTTATTGAATTCTTATATTATTGTCATCATCCTCATGTTTATAAAATATTGAAAGTCATCTGTGGCCTGTAGTGCATAGATGGACTTGGTATGATTATGACCAGGGATTATTCGGTATAATCATGACCGTAATGTTACAAATGATGTGGTAAAAGTCCTCATTAGCCCGTAGTGCATTGATGGACAGTTGTTGGCATGATCATGACCATTAATGAATACACGAATATCCCTGGCCGTAGTGCAGGGGTGATTCGATAATGTGGATTATTTTATTAAGCTGAGTCCCAGCGATCACAATGTTGAAAAATCTTTTAAATCATAAAAGATAGTAGAGTTTATTTTCTACTTGACTCTTTTAATGGATTGCTTGTTCCGCTGCAGTTAAACTTGATGTCTATTATATTTTATCAGTTTAACATTGTTGAAGGATAATGATAATTTATTCTGCATTATCTTAGTCATAATATTTCTTGCTGGGCTAGTTGAGCTCACCCTTTCTTTCACTGTTCTCTTCAGGAAATGAGAACGTAGCTGGGACAAGTCAGGGAACGGAGTGATGGTCCGAATGATAGTATTAGTTAGTAGTCCTCACTATTCTATGTAATAGTATGTTAATAAATATAATGAGGACTTCTTTTGAGTATGAATACTCTCTAGAAGATAATATTTGTATTCAAACTCACAGTTTATGTTTTGTCGTATTGTACACGACAGTTGTATTAGTAAGTTGTATTTGTATTCTGTACTATGTATCTGACGACCCAATATGGGTGATGTATACCTAATTTTGGGGGCGTCACAATTTATGTGTTGTCGTATTTTGCACGACAATTGTATTAATAAAGTTGTAGTCGTTTCTGTACCATGTTTTGGCGACTCAGAATGGGTGATGTATACCTATTTTGGGGGCGTTATAGTTGGTATCAGAGCTTAGAGATATAGTCTCTGGCGGAGATCGGGGAATAGAACTAGGAGGGGAGAGACAAGTAAATCCCTCGCTAGTGTGTCCTACCTAAGCTTATTTGTTGGTTGGTTAGAATATAAGGATATTATGTGATATGTTAATTTCTTTAATTAACCCTTGTTTTGTGGTAATATTTGAGAATAGCAACTGAGAATGTTAACAGTGGTTAAATGAGACCGTGGAGTCACCTTTACTCACCAATCAGGAGAACGTGCAACAGGAAGACAATGTTCCTCCTGTAAATAACACCACTGAGCAGACGATGAATGATGGGATGTTTAGAAGCTTTTTGCAGTTCATGCAAAATCAGACGAGGGAGACTCGTGTATAAAATACAGGTGGAAATGATAGCAACACGCGGTTTGTCACAGCCAAGCAGTTCAAAGAGTTAGGACCACCAGAATTCTGGAGAAAGTTGGACCCGATTAAGGCGGAAACGTGGGTCAAGCAAATTACGAAGATATTCGATGTCTTGGGATGCACGGAGGAATAGAAGGTTCCATTCGCCACCTTTATGTTCCGTAATGAAGTAGATTATTGGTGGGAATCTGTGAAGCGTACCCAGCCAGCCGCACTCAATATGTTTTGGGAAGCATTTCAGAAACTATTCAATGACAAGTACATTCTTGAAAGTATCCGTCATATGAAGGAGGTAGAGTTTATCAGACTGGAACAGAACAACATGACTGTGTCCCAGTATGAGGCTAAGTTCACGGAGTTATCCAGGTTTACACCTCATTTGGTACAGAATGAGGAACGTATGACGCGGATGTTTCTGAGAGGTTTAAAACCCGACATTCATCAATATCTCATTTCTCATAAATTTTCTCTATATTCATATGTTGTCAATAGGGCTCAATTATTAGAGCAAGATAATGAGTATGTTTAACCGAGAGACCACAACCAGGTGACAGCAGTCATAGGAGCAATGATAACCAACGGGGAGGAAAAAATGCAGACAAAAGTGAACTTTGGTGTTAATCGTGGCCATGATAATAGGAGAGGCGAGTCAAGTGGAAATTTCAAAAAGAGGAGATTCAACGATGACAATGTGAAGACGTCAGCACCTGTATCATCTGTTTTTAAGGGAGGAGAACGACCACAAGTCATATGCTATAAATGTGGAAAAGAGGGACACATCAGCCCAAACTATCCACAACAGTTCAAGGTATGTTATAATTGTAGAAAGGAATGACATATCGCTCGAGATTGTACTGTAACGAAACCAAGTCCAGCGGGGATGGTGACTCAAAAGGCTATCCCAGACAAGGCAAAGTTTACGGTTCTTGAAAAGCGTTTGTCGTGACTGGCCAAAATATGAGGAACCCGAACGAGGAGATCACGGGTAAGCTAATCATAAATTCTTGCGAAGTTTATACCTTACTAGATACCGGTTCTACCCATTCATTTATCTCTCCTTCTTGTGCTCAACGTTTAAACTTGACTCCGGAGAAATTAGATTTTGATTTATCTGTGGAGACTCCGTTAGGAGAAACTTTTATTACATCCATTGTTTATAAATCTTGTTTGATCCAAGTTGGCACCATCACATTGCCTGTTGATCTTATCTCTTTAAAGATACTTGCTTTTGATGTGATTTTAGGAATTAATTGGTTAAATACTCATCATGCCAAAATTAATTATTTTCGTAAGGTTATTAGTTTTCATATTCCTAACCAACCTGTTATGCGAATTCAAGCAACCAAACCATTAAAGTCAATCAGTGTCATATCAAGCCATAAAGCCATTCGTTTATTAAAAAATTGATGTTAAGCTTTCTTAGCCCATGTCATGGACTTGAACAAAAACACGTCAGATTTGAATAATATTTCTGTTGTTAGTGAATTTCCTGACGTATTTCCTGAAGAACTTCCCGGTTTAACCCTAGAACGTGAAGTTGAATTCTTTATTGATCTTGAACTTGGTACGAAGCCCATTTTTAAAACCCCATATCGAATGACTCCTATTAAACTTCAGGAGTTAAAGGTCCAACTACAGGAGATGTTGGACATCGGTTTCATTCGTCTTAATACATCTCCTTGGGGTGCTCCTGTTTTATTCGTAAAGAAGAAAGACGGGAGTATTCGACTTTGTATTGACTACCGGGAATTAAACCATGTCACCATCAAGAATAGGTATCCGCAACCTCGTATTGATGACATATTTGACCAGTTGCAAGGAGCACAATTCTTTTCAAAGATCGATCTTCGTTCTGGATATCATCAGCTGAAGATTAAAACTGAGGATATTTTGAAGACTGTTTTAAGAACTCGGTATGGGCATTATGAATTCCTAGTCACGTCTTTTGGATTGACTAATGCTCCTGCGGCTTTTATGGATATTATGAACCGTGTATTCAAGGAATATTTGGATCAGTTCGTTGTTGTCTTTATTGATGACATCCTTATCTATTCCAAAAGCCGTGACGATCATGAGCACCATTTAAAGCTGGTACTTCTAAGGCTTCGTGAAAACAAGCTATATGCCAAGCTAAAGAAATGTGAGTTTTGGCTTGAGAAATAGCATTCCTTGGGCACGTGGTGTCAAAACATGGAATATCTGTTGACCCGACGAAGATTGAAGCAATACAAAGTTGGGAGCAACCGATGTCGATGACCGAAGTACGTAGCTTTCTTGGTTTAGCTGGTTATTATCAGAGATTCGTGGAAGAATTTTCTCGAATCACTACTCCGTTAACTCAACTGACTCGAAAAGATACAAAATTCGTATGGAGCAAGGAATGCGAGAAGAGTTTTCAAGAGCTTAAGAGGAGACTCATTTCGGCACCTGTTCTGACAATACCATCTGGTTCTGATGGATTTGTTATCTACAGTGATGCTTCGGGCAAAGGGTTCGGATGTGTTGTCATGCAACATGGAATGGTCATAGCCTATGCCTCGCGACAACTCAAAGAATATGAGAGGAATTATCCTACTCATGATCTAGAGTTGGCATCAGTCGTTTTCGCGTTAAAAATCTGGAGGCACTATGTATATGGGGAGAAAGTGGAGATATATACGGACCATAAAAGCCTCAAATATTTCTTCACCCAAAAAGAACCCAACATGCGGCAATGACGTTGGCTCGAACTGTTGAAAGATTATGACCATACCATTCAATACCATCCTAGAAAAGCAAACGTGGTAGGTGACGCATTGAGTAGAAGATCATATGCGGGAACAAGTGCGATGTTGTCAACATAGAGGCCCATTTTGTGTGATTTACAAAAGATGAATATAGAATTAAAGACTCCGAGGACCCATGCGATGATGTCAAATATACGCATAGAACTAACTTTAATCGATAAAGTTAAAGTTGCTCAAGCCACAGACCCGGAGCTGATGTGTATGAAAAAGAAAGTACAAGAAGGTTTTATCCCAGAAGCCAGAATCGATGAAGAAGGAATACTTCGAGTCAACTCCAGACTTTGTGTTCCTAACGATTCTGATTTGAAGAACAAGATCATGATGGAGGCACATAATACACAGTTTGTAATCCATTCTGGAAGTACCAAAATGTATCGTGATCTTCGACATACATTTTGGTGGAACAATATGAAGAGAGAGATCGCGAAGTTTATCTCAAGGTGTTTAACTTGTCAACGTGTGAAGGCGGAGCATCAAGTGCCAAAGGGTCCATTGCAACCACTTGAGATTCTGAAATGGAAGTGGAAACACGTTACCATGGATTTCGTTACGGGTCTTCCCAAGGTTTCTCAAGGCATAGATGCGATTTGGGTTATTGTTGATAGATTAACCAAGTCTGCTCATTTCTTGCCGATGCGGTAGACTTATTCCCTTGAACGTCTTGCTCGTATGTATATAAATGAGATTGTGAGATTGCATGGCATGCCAGTATCCATAGTTTCGGATCGTAACCCAAGATTCACTTCACGATTTTGGGTTAGCATGCAGAAAGCTATGGGCACGGATTTACGATTCAGTTCGGAATACAATCCTCAAACGGACGGACAATCAGAGAGGACTATTAAAACTCTTGAAGATCTATTAAGACATTGTGTCCTAGACTTCAAAGGGAGTTGGGATAAGTATTTACCATTGGTGGAATTCTCTTACAATAACAGTTATCAGGCAAGTATAGGTGTGGCTTCATTCGAGGCATTGTATGGACGAAAGTGTCGCTCTCCAATGTGTTGGGATGAGGTGGGTGAAGCAATATTGTTGGGACCAGAGTTGGTACGTATGACTATAGAAAAGATCCAAATGATTCGACAACGTATACAAATGGCACATGATCGACAAAAGAGTTATTCGGATCTTCATCGAAAGGACGTGGAATTTAGTATTGGGGATCATGTATTATTGCGAGTTGCTCCATGGAAGGGAGTTACAAGATTTGAGAAGAGAGGAAAGCTCAATCCACGATTTATTGGTCCATTTCAAATTCTTGACCGAGTAGGAAATGTAGCCTATAGACTCGCGTTACCTCCAAGCATGTCTCGTGTTCATAGTATTTTTCACATATCTGTGCTTCGTAAATATGTGAAAGACCCAAACCACATTATTGAGTTAGAACCAGCCGAGATAGCCGAAGACTTAACGTACGAGGAGGTACCTGTCAAGATCTTGAATAGGAAGGATCATGTCCTACGCACAAAGGTTATATCACAAGTCAAAGTTCTGTGGAGGAACCATGCTATTGAGGAAATGACCTGGGAGTTAGAAACGGAAATGAAAGTGAGGTATCCTTACATTTTCAAAACACCAGGTACGAACGTCAATTTCGAGGATGAAATTTCACAAGGAGTGGAGGTTGTAAGACCCCAACTTTTTATAAATGAAATTGAATTTCCTCTATATATTATTTTGAAATAGTAAGGGTTGATTTGATTAATGTGGTAAGTTATGGGTAAAATGCACAAATATCTTAAATAAGCAATTGGTTATAAAATATTCTTATTGTCGGGAAATATTCATTTGGTCGTGGAATATTTTTACTATCGGGGAATATTCGTACGGTGGTGCAGCCTTGTGTGGGCCCCATAACAGAAATCGATTGGGTGAAGAAAATGACAAGTATGAGTTTTTTTATAAATAACGGCGTAGTTGTTACCGTTAACACTGTTGGAATACCTGGTGGTTAAAACACAATAATACGCGGTGCTGCACAGTAGCACACGGTATTACACCAATTATTGATTCTTACGTAAGAAGGCACTACTCAATAATTGTTACAGTAATTACTGTTCAATATTTTAATTTATTGATTCAATAATTACTACGTTGATATTTTATATTATTGTTATTTCAATAATTGTCACTATATAATATTTCTCATTATCAGATCAATAATTCATATTATTTTAATAATATTATTCGATAGCATTACTGGCAATGTCTAGAAAGTTCTGTCTAAGGATAGGTTTGGTCACCTAATTATGCGCCAGTAAGGAGAAATCCTTATTGAATAGCCCCTTCTTTCCTGGGTATTGCCTGGTTGTTAGTATTGTGATTCTGTAATATTATTTGTGAATAATTAATTATTGATTTATATGATAAGGAAAATATTTATTTGTGTGGATATAAATGGAGGAATTTTTAGAAAAATAACAATTGTTGAAAATTGATAATTTATCTTTTCTGATAAAATAATTTATTTAATATATTATTATATTATAATAATGTAATAATGATGATATTTTTATAATGAATGTGTGATATATGAATAAATGAGGAGGAAGAATATTTTTGTTACAATAAATGTTAAAAATATGTTAAACATGTCGGTGGGCCCAATTTTTGACTGAAATTTGATTATAGCTTGTAAAATCGTCCGTATGTGGATTTCAATCAATTTTTGTTTAGAATTTGGAAAAACTTAAACTTACAAAGTTGTAGAGAATTGAATTTCCTATGTAATGGAAATAAGATTTAAATTTTTCTGATAAAAGGACTATTTATTATGAATTATTGTAGTTTTGGAATAATTAATTTTTAGAGTTTAAAATATTTATTTTAAGAAAAACGTGTTTTGCAATTGGGTGGGCCCCACAGGTGTTGTAAACATGCTAAAATCAGTTTGTCTAAGGTGGGCGAGAATTTTTTCTTAATTATATTAATATTTTATTAAATTTTCTACTTTGGTATTCTAAGTATTTTCCTATAAATAGGGTGCTTATGTTAGAATTGAAAATCACACCAGAAACTGAAGTTTTCTCTCTCTATACTATCGAACTTATTTTTGTAAGTATTTTGATACTTTGAGTGTTGTTATACGGTGCAAGTTCCTTTCAGCGTTATATCTGATATTCCAACCAGAAGTACTATTCTTTCGAGGTAAGGGATGTTATTTTTTTTATAAATGATATTATTTCTTTTAATATCATTATGCCGAAATATTAGTAATATTTTTCTTGTGAAATTCTTATCTTTTTGTGTCGGGGTTACTATTTACGTATATGACACTATTCACGAATACGACACTATTCATCAAAAAATAAAATTTTCTCTTCTTTGTCCCAAATATCTATTTTTGTTACTATCTTCGATTGTATCCATGTTTTGATCTTTATTCTTGAATTATTTCTCCAATATGGTATATGATGGGGGTGTTTTTGAACAAGGACAAACCGAAGTACGAATCCCTAATATTTGTCCTTTTGTCTCACTGGATTTGTTTTTTTAAAAATATTTTTCATCATCCTCAGTCCTAAATGATGATATTACTGAATATTTTTGGCCTGTAGTGCAAAGATGAATGATTAACTGATGAATATCTTTGGCCCGTAGTACAAAGATGAACAGGTGTTTAGATGAACATGACCAACTGGTGATACAAATGAATATCTTTGGCCTGTAGTGCAAAGATGAATATTTGATTCAAGATGTATATTGATTGATGTTACAGGGATAAAATATTGATGATGGACTTTTAAATCTTAGAAGATAGTAGAATTCATTCTCTACTTGACTCTTCTAATGGATTGCTGTTTTTGCTGTAGTTGTTGATCTAAAATTTGTTGTCTATTATATTTATCAAATTTTTTCCTGTTGAGGACTAACGATATTTTGTTCTATATTATCTTAGTCATAATATTCTTTATTGAGCTCACCCTTTTCCTTTTTGTTCCATTTTTTTTTCAGGAGGCGAGAATGTAGCGAGTACTAGTCGGGGTATGGAATGATGGTTCTAGAAAGTTATTTTAGTAGTCATCACCATTTTTGTAAAATAATATATCAATAATTGTAATAAGAACTTATTTGAGTGTGGATATTATCTAGAAGACAATATTTATATTTAAACTCACAGTTTATGTGTTGTCGTATTTTGCACGACAATTGTATTAATAAAGTTGTAGTTATTTTTGTACCATGTTTTGGCGACTCAGAATGGGTGATGTATACCTGTTTTGGGGGCATCACATTTTTTTTATTTTTTATTTTATTGCGACCGGGCCATATAAAATGGTTGTCTATGTACTCCCATGTATCAAGGAGATCAGGTCGACGTAGTTCGCCCCTCAGTACGATTTGTAGCCAACGAAAAGTTTGATCCTATTTGGAGGACAAACTGCGGGGGAAGAAAGTTTAATCAGGATAAACTGCAGGTGTGAAAAGTTTGATCCCATGTTTGGGGACAAACTGCAAGTGTGAAAGGTTCAATCCCTAGTGGGATAACCGAAGTTGAGTAATGGTTAAAAACCAAATGGAGAGGAAATGATCTGGCGATCTGAAAACCAGGCTGTTGGCTTGAAAAGTGTGTTTCGCTGAGGGGCGCAGAGTGGTATATAGCGAAGGGTTAAAGAACCGGAATGACTGGTGATCTGATGATCCAAAACCAGGATGTTTACTTGATGGTAACTTCAGACATAGTAACGTTTCACGGTGTCCTAGTTCATGAGTTGAGGAAATTCATCGGTCCATTTCCTATAATCTGAGAGCACTGTCAATACTCTTTGACAATAAATAGGGGCGAATTTTTCCTTAGACTGATCTTGGTTGTCAATGATTTTCTTCAAAACCAAGTCATGTTGTTTAAACTGTCGTTGCCGAACTTTTTTGTTGTAGGATCGAGCGATCCTTTGTTGATATAAGTGACCATGAAAGATAGCCTCGATTTGCCTTTTATGTATTAGAGATAATTGGTGATACCTGTCTTGTACCCATTGGTCTTCATCCAGCTGAGCGTCTATCAACACTCTGAGGGATTCTATTTCTACTTCTATGGGGAGTACTGCTTCCATCCCATAGGATAATGCGTAGGGGGTTGTCCCAGTTGAAGTGTGCATCAATGTTCTGTAGGCTAACAGAGTAAGAGGCAATAAGTCAGGCCAGCCTTTGTGGTTGGCAGACATCTTTTGCATTATCTTCTTGACATTTTTGTTAGCCGCTTCAACAACACCATTCATCTTTGGACAGTAGATGACGAAGTTAAGATGTTTGATGTGGAATTTACTGAACAACTCCTCCAACATTTTGTTGTTGAGGTTCTTAGCATTGTCTGATACAATTATCTCTGGTTGTCCATATCAATAAATGACATTATTTCTGATGAAAGCAATGATGACTTCTTTGGCAACCCTGGGGAAGAAGGCTGCTTCTACCCACTTGGTGAAGTAGTCGATCATGGTGAAGATAAAGTGATGTCCATTACTGGCTTTGGGCTCGATGGGCCCAATTACGTCCATTCCCACATTGAGAAGGGCCAAGGCAAACATATATTGTGGAGCTCCCGTGGAGGGGCGTGGATAGCATTTCCATGAATTTAGCACTGATAACATCTCCTGACGTGGTCATTGCAGTTAGCCTTGAGAGAGAGCCAGTAATGTCCCGTTCTGAGGATCTTCTTTACAAGTAAAGGGTCGCTCATGTGTTGGCCACATACTCTACCATGGACCTCATCCATGAGTCTCTGAGCTTGATCCTTGTCCAGGCATCTGAGGAGACCTAATCCTGCATCTTTCTTGTAGAGTGCATCACCGCTCAGGTAGAATTTCATAGCAAGTCGATGAATCCGCCTTTGCTCAGTCAGGCTCACCTCAGCGGGTGTAGATCCATCTAGCAAGTAATCCTTAATATGTTGATACCAAGGTTATTGGATGGGAGGTAGCACATCTGATACTTCTCCAACATAGTTCCCATAGGCGGGTGCCTTTTGTAGGGTCAATGTGACGCTTGGCATGTGTTCCTTGTCAGGTATGTGAATCAAGGAGACCAAAGTTGATAGTGCATCGGCGAAGTCATTCCTATTACGAGGAATGTGTATAAAGGAGATCTCTTTGAATTCCAAAGCCATCTGTAAAATTTTCGATGGTAAGGCAATAAATGTAGCTCTTTGGCTTGATAGATTCTCGTGGATTGTTTGACTACCAACTCTGAATCCCCAAAGGCAGTTAACCGCCTGATGCCCATTGAACGAGCAAGTTTTAGCCCCATGATACAGCCTTCATACTCAGCTGTGTTGTTGGTGCTGATAAACTGCAATTTGATGGCGACGGGATACTGCTCCCCCGTATCGGATACTAGAACTACTCCAGCTCCAGAGCCTTCCATATTAACAGCTTCATCCATCAAAATACATGTTCCATTTTTGGCGTGTGTTGTACTGGTGGTGTTACTGAATTGCCATTACCCCTTTATCGGGGAAATATATTTCCAAGGGTTTGAAATCTCCTGAAGGCGCGGTGGCCAGTTGATCCGTGATTCCTTTGCCTTTAATGGAATTTTGCGTCACATAAATGATATCAAATTGTTGTAGGATCAACTGCCATCTGGACAGCCGATAATTCAGTATGGGCTTGTTGAACACATACTTGAGAGGATCTACGCGGGATATGAGATGGGTTATGTGCCCATGGAGGTAATGATGTAACCTCATGGAATCCCATGCTAAAGCATAACAAGTCTTCCCAATCAGAGTGTACTTATGTTCACTGCAATTGAATCTTTTGCTGAGGTAATAGATAGCTCGTTCTCGGCCTCTATCGTCTTTCTGACCCAGCATGCAGCCCATGGCATTGTCATTAACGGACAGGTACATAAATAGGGGAGCATCATCCCTGGGTGGTACCAAAATAGGAGCTTTAACTAGCTGCTCTTTGATTGTAAGAATGCTTTCTGGCACTCATAATTCCATTTCATGGAGGAGTTTTTCCTTAACAACTTGAAGATATGCTCACAGGTTGCTGTGAGTTAAGAGATAAACCTGCTAATGAAGTTGACTCTTCCCAAAATTCCCCGTATTTCCTTCTCTATCTAGGGTATGGGCATTTCTGTCATGGCCTAGATTTTTACAGGATCCAGCTCAATCCCTTTGTGGCTAACTAGAAATCCTAGTAACTTGCCTGATTTAACGCCAAAGGCACACTTGGCTAGATTCAACTTCAAGTTGTACTTACGCAACATGTTGAAGATCTTTCTAAGATGGTCTAAATGGTCTTCTTCACTTTGGGAGTTGACAATAATGTCATCCACGTAGATCTCTATTTCTTTGTGCTTTAAGTCGTGGAAAAGAGCCATCATAGCTCGTTAATAGGTAGCTCTGGCATTGATGAGGCCGAAAGACAACCGTCTGTAGCAAAAGGTTTCCGAAGGCGTGATGAAAGCAGTTTTCTCACGATCCTCTTCAGTAACCATGATCTGATGGTACCCTGCAAAGCAATCAGCGAAGGAGTATGCCTTATTGAGCAGTATTGTCAATGAGAAAGTGGATAAATGGAATAGAAAAGCTATCTTTAAGGCAAGCTTTATTCAGATCCCGATAATCTACGCGAACTCGTACCTTTCCTCTAGGCTTAGGCACGGGAACAATGTTGGATATCCATTCAGGATATGTGGACACCATGATAATACCAGCTTGAAATTGTTTCATAATTTCTTCTTTCACCTTTAAACTCCACTCAGGTTTCAATCGCCTGAGTTTCTGCTTGACTGGCTTGAATTCCTCTTTAATGGGGAGGCGATGAAGGACAATGTCAGTGAACAAACCCACCATGTCTTCATGAGACCATGCAAACACATCCTGGAATTGGGTTAGTAGTGTAACCATGTCATTCCTCTAGTTTGGGGTATGGTCTGAACAAATCTGGATTAACTTAGAGCTTTCTAAGGTTCCGAGATTGAAGGAGGTGGTTTGATCAAGGTTGGGTTTAGGTTTGTCTTCGACCCATTCTTTGATCTCCGGAGGTACCTCAATGTCCTCTTGTATTTCTATCAAGTCTGAGTCCAACTTTTCATCAAAGTTACAATCCTTGTGGAGAAGAGGCATCTTATCAGCAAGTACATGCACATCTAAGTTCAGAGTCCTGAAGCAAAATATGCTTTCACTTAATATATATGAAACAATTTAATCATACAAAGTGTTAGCATGTACTGACAAAACAACTGCTAATACTCTACAGAAAAGTAAGCAATTATGATATCTATAGGGTAGAAAGAAGTCCTGCCCATTTTACCCTTGTCGACCAATGCAAGGAGTGTTGCTCCAATTGGCAAGGATAAAGTCCAGGGGGACTGCAATGACGGAGGGGCTGTCATCGTCCTTCTTATCCCGAATGATGACCATTATGTCTGGGCAATCATCGTCTGGGGTGTATCTGTTTGTATGTTCATCATGGACAATGATGCATATGCCTGACATCATTCGGACGATGTCTTGTTTAATTCTTCATTCCTCTTCTTCCACCTTGGGATCTGGAACAAAGACTTCTTTCTCCTTTACCGGTATCGATTTGGGAAATAACATAGCCATTACATTGGTTGGCAGCTTTACCGGAGGTTGTGCAGACTATGGATTTGCAGGTGGAGATAATCATCGTGTGGCTGAAGCTGAAGGAATCTGCTTATGCTTATGCAGATTCCTGTAACTAGAACGGGCAGAATAGCCTAGTTCTGTTATCCCAGTTTGACTGGACACTTAAATCGGGTGCTTAATACCCTGATTATATTTACCCAACCCTTGTCCTGGCTGGTGTCCCAATGACATCATATCTTGAGTAGCTGCCATTACTTTGACAGAAATCTTGGGTTCGGGAAATGGCGTTCCAATGGAATGGTATTGAGTGTTGCTCACTTCCAAAGCATGAAAACTGACCGGTTCAACATCAGAATTGAAATTGATGAGTAGTATGTCACCATGTTGAGGACATTCCGGTTCATCATTGATTGTGACTAGGCTATTGTTGATAATGTATTTAAGTTGCTGATGAAGAGTGGAAGGGACTGCCCCGGCCATGTGAATCCACGGTCTCCCCAGAACTAGGTTGTATCCTGTATTTATTTTGAGCACGTGAAAAGATACACAAAATGTATGGGGACCACTCTCAATTGGCAGCTCAATCTCTCCGACTGAATTTCAACGGGCTCTATCAAAAGCTTTAATAACCGTATGGCTGCTCTAAATTCGGTTGAGATTGACATTCATCTTCACCAACGTAGCGTAAGGACATATATTCAAAGATGAACCTCCATCTACCAATACTCAAGCTAGCATGTATCCGGAGGACAAAACCACAATGTGTAATGGCTTGTAATGATCGGTCCCTTCGGACGGTATATCATTATCAGTGAAAGATATCACATTGTTGTTGAAAATGTGATCAACCAGATGTTAAAATTTTTCCACATCCACTGATTTCGGCAAGTATGCTTCTTCCAAAACCTTAAGTAGAATCTTCATGTGATCCTCGGAAGTTAAAACCAAGTCCATTATTAAAATTTGATCCGGAACTTCTCTTAAGCTTAAAACCACCTTGGCTTCATTATGACCCATAGCACGGAGGAATTTTTTAATCTTCTCCATGGAAATTTTCCACTTTGATTTAAGGGCAGGTTTCAATACCCGTTGGGGAAGACACAGTAGATTTTCCTTCGACACTGTAGCAGTTGTATGAGAGGTGAATCCTTCAGCTTCTCCATAATTCCAGGGGACTTTTTGTAAGCTGATAGCAGGATATTATGGTCTGAATGGCAAGGCAATTGGCACTGGCGCAGCCACTTTCAAAGGATTGTCAACTCCTTTGAGTTGAATTGCTTGTATTGTGAATGGTTTAACAGTCCCATCAGCCTCAGCAGATATAACTGCTACCAATCCCTTCCATTTAGTAGGACAAGTATTATCACTCTCAAATAGCACAATATCGTTGTCTACCAGTTGTAGGACACCGCTATCAATTAGATTTTGAATAAGGTGGCGGAGTGCCCAACATTCTTCCATGCTGTGACCGCGAGAATGGGAGTGATACTGACATACTCCATCAGGATTGAACAGTCCTAAACGGGGATTAATTTGAGGTAGAAGGGATGTGATTCTTCCTTCATTGATTAGCATCTGAAGTATCTCCTCCATAGGTTAGCCCAGGTATGTAAATCCCCTTATATTGGCAAAATCCCGAAGGGCTTTGGCAGTTTCTCTCTTCGTCACTTTGTCCTCCAATGTTTCATATTTTGAAGGTGACGAGGGAGTATTCATAACCAAGGGAAAGAGGCTAGCATGCTCCTGGCTGATTAATTGGCATGTGACTAGATGCTGATAAGTCACCAATTCAGCCAATTGCTCAATCTGCTTACACAGAGCTTTCATCTTTTGTTCCATCATAAACAAGAACTTTGCATAATCCCATTTGTCAACAGCGTCTTTGATGGTCTAGGATGATTCACAGTTGAAATTAGAACTCTGTCCATTACTCCAATTAATCATGTTGACCTTTTCTTCTTTGTGTTGAGGAAGGGGGTTGTCTTGTACGTGAGGTTGATCTGGCTTGGTGACCACGATCTCATCGTTGCCTATCAAATCTTGGATCCTATATTTCAAGGCCCAACAATCTTGAGTATCATGTCCAGGTGCCCCGGCATGATAAGCACATTTCTGAGCAGCATTGAAACCCTTCCCATTAGGGTTAGCTGGTGGAAGAAGATGCATAATTTTCTTCTGAGTGGTCAGAAGATTGAGAATGTTCTCAAGTGAGTCCACTAGGGGTGTGAACACTCGAGGGCGTTTGACTTCTCCACCTTTAGACAATGGAGGGTTTGAAGATTGTGCTTGAAAGGGAGTGTAATTTCTCCTCTGGATAGGCATATTCTGTTTGCCCTTTTGATCTTGTAGTATCAAGGAAACATCCTCCTCTTTCTTTTTATGGACCCTCCGGGGGTTGTTTCCATAAGTTCCGAACTGGATGTGTTCAGCAACAGCTTTAAGAGTAGCTAGGTCTTGAATCTTTCCTAACTTTAACCCCATCTCATCCATCTCTCCATGTTTGATCATTTTAGAAAATGGTTTACCAATGCCAGGTAAAGCTCTCTCATAGAAAGGAGCTTCTTGTATGTCGATAAAGGTCATATGACCATTTCTGACTCTGTCATAGAAGGAATAACTTGAGCAGCAAGGCTCCTCCACCTTTGAGCATACTCACTGAAAGACTCATTGTACTGCTTCTTGACCTTAGTAATCTGGTACCGGTCAGGAGCCATCTGAGACTGGAAACTATATTGTGTGAGGAAGGCATGAGCTAGTTCTTCCCAACTATGGATCTTTGAATTGTCTAATTTGGTATACCACGAACGGGCTTCTCCAGTCAGACTCTTTTTGAACAGCTGCATTTTGAGCTTCTCTTCCTCTGCATAAGATCCAAGTTCTCCAATGAACACCTTCAAATGTGTGTAAGGATCTCCTAACCCGTCATACTTTTCAAAGTCAGGAGTTTTGAACTTCTCTGGATAATGAACACCAGGGAATATACAAAGGTCAGCTTATGATACACTCCCATGTGCTCCAATTCCTTTGATAGAATGAAGGGTTTCTTCCATTTGAAGGACCTTTTTCCTGATGTCACCGGTGTCTAGATCTCCTTTGAGATGGGTGGTATCGTGAATTTTGTTGGTTGTATCCAACTGGAGCTCAAGTACTATAATGACTTTATCAGAACCTTGGGTTCCTCCTTGTGTAGAGGATTCAGCATGTATGGGTATCTTCGTACTTTGAGTAGACTGATGTAGTTCTTTAAGCAGAACAGCCAAATCTATAACTGGATTAGACTGGTCAGATGAAGACATGATTGGCTGTAGGCTCGTGGCCTTTTTGGATTTTGACCGGGTAATAGGTCTGAATGCTTCCTTGCAATAAAACTGGCATAGTTTAGTCTTAGGGATTGTGTAAATGTTTACATGCTATGTGATGTATCCGTTTTAGGATTATTATCCTGCAAAACGGATGTTAGCTGTTTGTAATACAAGATAGCATGTTAATTTAAATATGCACATGTACATATTTCTTCATGTTTCTCATTACATGGAGATGACTATGGAATGAAATTACAAGTAATTGACTTTACAAGTAATTTGAAATGAGAAAGCATGAAGAGACTTTCCTCCGTGTTTGGTTTATCAGAGGTTGACCTATCTTAGGTTACTCTCACGACTTTTTGGCATGAAGGTTCCCAAATCATCATAATTTACTCAACGAGAAGTTAATTCGGTCTTTCAACTGGAGCGAATTTGGGTGGTGCCTTTCCTGAGCCTCGTTGGAATTAGTCTTTCTACGAGTCTAGTAATCAAACACCGATAGGATAGCCTCTTGGTGGAGGAACCACACAACACAAATTCACATACAATGTGTCTTACCGTTTATGAAAATGATAACATGTGCGAAGCACTAATATCACATACAAATATATTGCAGTGCAGTAAAAATGCATTCATACACATTCATCATAAATGTAAATGCAACATCCACACACAAGTATATAACAGTTTTGAAAAGATTGTAATAACGACTTAAGTCCTCTTACTGTTATCCCCATCAGAGTCACCACCTGTCGACGTCGGGATTTTTATTTGTCCCTTTTTTGTTGTTGTTCTTTTGTGTTCTCATGTTATGTGAGATTTGTTTGAAAAAGTAAGCGAAAAAGGTCCGACATGTATATGTCGACGATTGGACTATAAGAGTCGCTAGTTGGTTTTTTAACTGGTTGTACCAACACAACCGATAAAAAGTTTGCATATTGACCCAGTGATGTAATACTGCTAAACGGGTTTCTGAAATCAAGATTCATTAGGGTCCGGGAAATTGCTTATGCAGGGGTAAGGTGTTAGGCACCCCCCGACATCCGTGTTGCCACGGTGACCACCACTTTTCAAGACACTGTTATATGAATATGTGTGTGTGTGGGTCAATGTGCAGTTATTTGGAAGTAGTACGAGGCCTCGTTTGCACCTATATATACAAGGTTTGAATTTATGTAAAAATTTAGTTTTAAATAAGATATAGCAGTGAAGTTTTATAAAAGAGGTTTTTCAAACCCCGATGTTCAATAGTAATTGAAACCTTTTACACTTCCATTTTATTAAATTTTTGGCTTGATTGCTTTTATTTTCGAGATGCGAAGCATCTTCGAGAAAATAATGTACAAAACAGTGCCGAACTCCTCGTGGGCATGAAAACCATCTGAGGAAATTCAAACACCGTGAATAAATTTACAAGCTGCTTACAGCTGAAAATGTCCATCACGGGAACCGAATCTGGATTCAGTAAGCTGAATATGTGATCACATGATTCCAAGGCTCACATGATAACGCAGTTTATATAAAAGATGTAAGCAGTTATATATATAAAAGCTGTAAATATATATATAGAGACATGATCTACCACCACGAAGCACCTCCATGGGGAATCGAAAATGTAAATATATAAAAGCGATAAATATATATATATATATATATATATATATATATATATACAGACATGATCAACCAAAATGAAGCACCTCCATGGGGGATCAGAAATGTAAATAAAGCTGTAAAAGCAATCCACCGCCACAGAGAAAACTCCAGGCGGGACGAAATGTATAGAAAGCAGTAAAAATGATCAACCGCCACAAAGTAAACTCCAGGAGGGACGAAATGTAAATATATATATATATATATATATATATATATATATAATCAATTAAACGCTCCAGATGTAAGTCTAGGCTCATCAAATAGAGTTCGACACACAGTTTATATATATATATATACAAACTGAAATGAAACCACGGACCGAAGTCCGGGCATACACACGCAACAGGACTTTCAACGTGAAGAATAGTGTGTGCAAAGAAGAAGAGAAAGGCTTTAAAGTGTGTAAGAAGGCTTATAGTGGGCTGCCAAAGAAGACTTCTATAGCTTTAAATGGATGAACACGCGGCTCCCGTCGGTAAAAAGTAGCTATATATAAGCTAACAAGTGTTTAAAATGAGAAAGCACTCAATTTAGGGTGTGTACAGAGCAAATTGGACAGGGCTTCCTCGCCTTTTTTTCTTTCAAAATGGCCACCCCAAGCCCTCTATTTATAGAGGGGGGAACTTGCGGCTAGTTGCAGATGTACCTACGGCTAGTCGCAGATGTACCCGCGACTGCCCGGGGTGCCCTGGGCTCTTTGGGTTCTGCCGTCTCGAAGTACGTGCACGCATGCAACGTGATGTCCGCTCGAACTTTTAGAACTTCAATCTGGGCATCCGACTGAGGTGTATAAGACCTATTTCGGACCGCCGTTGTCGAGAGTTACGCAATGACATGGGATTAGAGGTTCTACGAAGTAAGGAAGATGGGACCATGCCCTCTGGTCTTCAAGCTTCAAATTCTATCAGTTGCCTTGCGTAATAGTCACTCGGGATTGGACTTCCTTGGTTCTTGTGGGACATTGTTGTGTAGAAATGTCTGTATGAGGTGTTGAGACGGTGCGCTGTGGTGTCTAGGTGGCAAGATGACGACTTTTCCCCTCACTGGGGTTATCTCTGACTTGGTCTGATAAAGCAGATGTTGCTCAGGGTTATCTTTGAGATTGGACTGTTGCAGGTGTTGAAGGTCCTCAATGTCATCTCTTACGTGTGCCTGTCTTCCCGGTGTTATTTTTGGGTCTTGTATTGGGTTCCTCGGTGTGAGTGCCGAGTGTTCTGAAGCTATTTGCATAGCTTTAAAACAAGCATTTCTGGGGTAATCTCCAGAACTGCAACTACACTCCTTGTGGTTATCTCCAAGGTTAGCGCTGCTATTCTTAGTGTCGGGACTGAGACTGAATATCCCGAGGTTATCTCCGGGATGAATCTGTCTTCTCCGATGGAATTTCTGGTATTGGAACTGCATGCCTTGGGGTTATCTCCGAGGTTGGAACTGATACTCCCGGTGTGTGTTTCGGGGTTAAAACTAAACTTCCGGTAGTATTCGGACTGGATATGAGTTGTCTTCCAGGGTTATCTCTGAAAGACAAATATGCCATCCTACAATATAAGTAACAAGTGTGCAGAAAATTTTGAGTGTCTAAACCTCCTGAGTGAACGGTCCCTCTAACAAATCAAAGCCATCAACTCCCACCAACTGGATATCTCTGATCGGTGGCTGCGACACATGCCAATAACGCCTGGTAGGAGGACAGATCGGTATACAAATCTCTCTTGTGACGCTCTTGATAGCACACTCTCCTAAATATAGCTCCCATCCTCCTTCTGTGAAGAGAGGAATCCGACGGGTGGACATCACAAGATCGACACCAATCGGGAAACCACCCTCAAAGCCAACTGTCAAGTGGTCCTCAGAGTAAGGAACCCATGTAATGACATCGGCTATCAACAACTCTAACTGTAAGCGAGAATGGGTGAAACCTTCAGCTACAGGAACCTCCACCAGCGTGGAGTGATGCCATCCCCGTCCCCGTGGATAGGTGTCTAAACCTAACAGACTAATTGGACGCAGACATAGAAGCCTCTCATAGGCCCAAAACTGCCAAAACAAGATCAAACATCTGCGGTCAGTCAACACTCTCAACCAGTAAAAGGGAAATTAAAAAAGAAATACTCACCAGCAAAAATGGGTAAAATCCTAGCCAAGCCTCTGCCAAGCCCTGTGAGCGCGTGCGCATTCCCTTGAGGAAATAGGCAAAGGTATAGAAGCCCCAGTCAAACTCTCCTATACGGTCCACCTCCCGTGTGTCGCTGACTAAAGCGAATAACATTGTGGAAGAGTTATCCACTAGGAAACAACCCCAGAGGATGACTAGGAACAATCGCCGAAGAATGCCATCCTTGACTCACCTGTCATCGGGCAATGGCTCACTCAACACCCCACTCATGGCGTCTACACTCAAAGGGCCAGTGCGGACTGTCCTGCCTTTGAGTGCCTCAGCCTGGACTCCTAGCAAGGATCTGACAACAGTTGGGGAAATGTCAGCCACACAAGGCACTAGTGCCCCGAAAAACTCCATACCGGTGATAAACCGCCAATCCATCGGCGTCGTCATCACGTCACAATCTAGCAAATGGAGAGACTAAGTCTGGTGAAACCAGCGCTCAGACAATGCCCTGAGGTAACCCCAGGGACAACAGTGGGGGCGGATGGAAAAGAACGCCTCAAAACCCCAAGCATGCACAATCTCTCGGTACTCTGGGTGAAGAGTCTGGTACAGAGAGTGTATACTAAACCAGTTCCCTCGAGGTTGTGTAAAGCCGAGAACCTGCATCATAAATGCAAATCAACATCAGAACCCTTGCTCCTCATCAATAGGAAAAAGGAATATAAAACACAACTTTACCTTGTTGGCATACAAATAGATCGAGGGGTGGCAACTCAAATCATCCAGAAGCTTTGGATTTATCACATTTATGGTTGGTAACTCTCTATGGGGAATAGAAGTAGTAGGAGCGGGGGTCACAATAGGTACATCCTCCTCCTCGTTCTCAACATCCTGTACCTCAACCCGGACCGGACGAATTACTGACTCCGTCATCCGACGAGGTTGTCGGGCTGGGCAAGGCTGAGGTACATCAGAAGTTCTCCTTCTCACACCTGAAGAGGTCCTACGGGAGCTGCTCGGCTGGTCTGAATCCATATATCTGGACACAAGTCTACAAATCACCTTAGAAAGGGTGTGATAAATTCTAACTTGGAGCTCATTAAATGCATTTTATGTCTATATGCATGCATGCATTACTTTAACATGCACCTACAGTAGAGTTAAAAATGCATGATTCATTCAATGCCTAGACTCATGTAAATTTTTGCCAGAGTCTCCTTTGTAAAAAGGACTATCCATATGCGCGTAGGCATAATTAGGTGGCCATTCAGTAGCACACCAACTCATAGTCATAAACATCCTATATGCATGAAAAGTGTCAAAGTTATAATCCATAAGGGTAGCTTAATTACCAGGATTACTTTGTTTTACAACCTTTGCTCACTTCTCCTCAAATAGGATAAGAAATAGCAGAAAAAGGTGTTAATTTGATTGTTTTAAAAGTCAATTTTTTTCACATCAATATGTCTAGCATGGTTAAATACTAACATTTACTATGTTGAATAATTTTTATCAAGTCATGTGAGCATGCATAATCACTACTATGTGTTTAGAATCATTTCATGTGATAACTCATTTTCCAACAGATAAAACTAGAAAAAAAGACATGCATACGTTACTAGGATAGTGCAGAACACTTGTACGGTGAAAGATTTTACAGAAAATAGCCCAAACTCAATAGATCTGAAGAAGAACTCTCGAATTCTCTTTGTGGCGTCAAGTGAAAATGACTTGTGAAAGGGAAAGGTCAGGCAAGATAAACCCGCGGATGGCCGCAAGTCTATCTACGGCTGCCGCAGGTCTACCTACGGCTATCCCAGGTGGTCCCCACCCCCTCCGGCTTGATCCAATTTGAGTTGCAAAGGAGGTCCCATAAATTGAAAAGTCAAATCAAGAAAAAAGACGTTACGCGATTAAGTAGAAAAGACTGAAATCCTGATTTTCAGAGACCAAAATACGGGTCAACACATCAATCATTGGTATTTGCCCAAACACCGGGTTCACAATGCTGATGATCACAGCTGTTGAAGGCTATCTTTGGCAATACCTCAAAAAGGTCCAATGCCATTAACTTGGGGTTGTAACTCCAATCACAAACATACATTTCATCAGAAATCTCTTCCCAGTAGGGATTCCATACAACTTAAGCTGTTGGGAAGTAAATCTAATAAGGCATCGGAGGTTGTCTGATGATATCAGCCATTGAAGCACATTTTAGCAAAGGTCAAGCAGCCTTGACATTATCAGCTGTTGGCAAGTAAATCCAACGAGACATCGGAGGTGGTCCGATGATCAGTCGTTGAAGCACATTTTAATGAAGGTCAAGTAGCCTTGATGTCATCAGCTGTTGGCAAGTAAATCCAGTGAAGCATCGGAGGTGGTCCGATGATATTAACCGTTAAAGCACATTTCAGCGAAGGTCAAGTAGCCTTGACATTATCAGCCGTTGGCAAGTAAACCCAACGAAGCACTAGAAAGACCTGGCAATACAAACCAGGGAAAACCATCCTCATCAGGGAGGACCGATGATGGAATTTTTTATACAAACTTTCATCAGACAGAGCACAATTCCCCAAGAGTCTCTTATACATGAGAAGAACATCTTCAGTGGAAAGTCTACAATGAGGGTTAAGGACTTTGGTGATAACCCCAATGTAAACATCCTCTGGTCTCATCCATGGAGCAGCCTCCATTCCTTCATACACTTAGCATACATTTGCATCATGTTGCATTACATTGCATCATAATTGTCTTGTCACATTTCAAGTGTCTAGTAATCTTTATCCTATCCATACCATTGCATTGCATGAATATGATAAAGAGGGGTATCTGTAGACACTCAAAATTTTACATTCCTATTACTAACCCTGCAGGAGGGCAAAATCGTCCTCCAGAGATAACCCTGGAAGTTAAAACAACTGAACCCCGGGATACTTAGTTTTTAATCCCAGAGACAACCTCGAGATACTCAATTCCAATCCTAGAGACAACCCCGGAAGTTTCAGTTCTAACCTCGGAGATAACCCCGAGGGATGCAGTTCCAGTTCCAGAGATAACCTTGGAGAAGTCAGTTTCAACCTCAGATACAACCCTGAGGCACTCAGTTCCAACCCTAGAGATAATCTCGGGATGGTAAGGCACCTCAGAGATAACCTTGTGGACATTCAGTACTCACAGCAGCCCAATCTCAGAGATAAACCAGAGGAACGACTGCTACATCTGCACGAACCGAAGATGACCCCGGTGAGGGGCAAAATCATCATTTTGCTACCTCGATACTACATTCACGCCGTCTCAACATCATTTCAACCCATATTTCATACCGACGTGTCCCATAAGAACCATAGCTCAAAATCCTGAGTGACTACTACACAAGATAGCACACCACATAGAATTTGAAGACTTGAAGATCTGGTCATGGACCCATCTTCCCAGCTTCATACAACCTCTTATTCCATGTCATTGTGTAGCTCTCGACAACAGCATTCCAGAAAGGTATAACATACCTCAATCGAATGCCCGAATTGAAAGTTATGAAGGTTCAAGCAGATAACGCGTTGTACGATTGCACGTACTTCGAGACGACAGAACTCACATGGCCCGGGGCAACCCGGGCAGCCGCAGGTTGACCCGCGGCCATCAGTTTTATAAATAGAGGCCTTGGGTTGGCCATTTTAAATAGGGAAAAAGCGAGGAAACCCTATCCATTTCACTCCGTACACACTTCTATAGTGCTCCAAATGGAGTGCTTCTTTTTTCTAAACACTTGTGAGCTCTTGTTTTGCTACACATTAAAATTTAACCAGTGGAAACTGAGTTTCCAGGCGTCAAAAGCTATTTGAAGTCTTCCTGGCAGCCCACTATAAGATATTTCAAATTTTTAAGCTTTTCCTCACTTCTATACATACATATCTACTCGCGTTGAGAGTCGCGTCATGTGGGTATGCTCGGATCGTCGATCCGTAGCTTTTATTGCTTATATATATATATATATATATATATATATATATATATATATATATATATTTTCTTGTTATCAAACTTTGTTTGATTGAGCCTAGATATACATCCGGCGCGTTTACTGCTTTTATATAAATATATAAATACTCATGTATATATAATGTTATCGAACTCTATTTGATTGATCATGGGTGTGATATCCGGTGCGTTTACAGCTTTTATATATATGTACATATATATATATATATATATATATATATATATATATGTACTATATATATGTACATTTATATAAAAGCTGTAAAAGGCCATGAAGTGAACTCCAGGCCACATAGAAATGTAAATATATATATATATATATATATATAAGCGGTAAATGGCCACGAAGTGATCTCCAGGTCTAACTGAAATGTGTATATATATATATAACTGTTTATCAGTCTGCGGGTTAGATTTGTCTAAGTCTGGTTATTTCTCACTTTAACCGGTTCATGGTGACTAAACTGGAACCGTTGAAGCTGTAATGCTTAGATTTATTCAAATCTAATTCGTTTCTAGCTTTTACTACGGGCTAGATTTGTCTCAATCTGACTATTTCTCACTTTAATCGGTTCATGGTGACTAAATTGGAACCGATGAAGCTGAAATAGTTTAGATTTATTCAAAATCTAGTTCTTGTTTTAGCTTTTGTACATATTTCTCAATCATGTGAGCCTAGAAATCATGTGATTACATATTCAGTTCCTAAATCTAGATTCGGTTCCTGTGATGGACATTTTCGACTGTAACCAGCTTGTAAATTATTCACGGTGTCTGAATTTCCTTAGATGGTTCTCATGCCTACAAGAGTTCGGCACTGTTATGTATCTTATTTTCACGAAGATGCTTTGCATCTCAAAAATAAAAGTAATCAAGCCGAACACATAATAAAATGGAAGTATCAAAGGCTTCAATTACTATTGAGCACAAGGGTTTGAAAAACCTATTTTACAAAACATTACTGCTATATCTTGTTAAAATTGAACTTTATACAAAAGTCAAACCCTTTGTATATAGGTGCAAACGAAGCATAACACTACTTCCAGACAATTGCACATAGACCTATACACACACATACATTCAGATAAAGGTTTAAATTAAAAAGTGGCGATAACCGTGTTATCACGGAAGTCGGGGGGTGCCTAGCACCTTTCCTCTGCTTAATCAAGCCCCCAGACCCTAACAAATTTTGGTTTTGCAGACCAGTTAAATAGTGTCACATCACTAGGTCTTTGTGCAAACCTTTTCTCAGTTGAGTTGGTGCAACCATTTAAAAATAACCAACTGGCGACTCTTATAGTCAAATCGTCGACATATACATGTCGAACATTTTTAAACTTATTTTTCAAACAAATCTCACCTAACATGAGAACACCAAAAGATAAGAACAGAAAGGGACACATAAAAATCCTAACGTCGACAGGATGTATGAAATCTCCGCTGGGGATAGATTTCTGACGAGATGTATGATTTTGATTGTAATTACAATCTAGGTTGATGGCATTGGACCTTTGAGAGGTATTGCCAAAGGTAGCTTTCAATAGCTTTGATCATCGGCTTTATGAACCCTGTGTTTTGGCAAATACCAATGATTGATATGTAGACCTGCAGTTTGGTCTCTGAAAATCAAGATTTCAATTTTTTTCGCTTAATCACGTAGCACCTTTTTAACTTGTGGGACCTCCTTTGAAAATCAAAATTGATCAAGTCGGAGGGGGTGGGTACCACCTAGGGTAGCCACAGATAGACCCGCGGCTGTCGCGAGTACACCCGCGGCCACTCGTGGGTTTATATCTCACTTCCTTTCCCATTCACAAGTCATTTTTAACTTGAAGATGCATAGACAATCTGAGATTTCATCTTCAAGATCTATTGAGTTCGGGCTTTTTCTACAAAATTCGTCACCTTAAAATTGTTCTACACTGTCCTGGTAACGTTTACATGTTTTCTTTTCTAGTTTTAACTGTTGGAAAAGTGAGATATCATACGAAATGCTTCAAAACACATAGTAGTGAATACGCATGCTCATATGACTTGATAAAAATTATTCACCACAGTAAATATTAGTATTTTACCATGCTGAACGTATTGATATGAAAAAAATTAACTTTTAAAATAGTCAATCTGTCACCTTTTTTTACTATTTTTTATCCTATTTGAGGACAAATGAGTAAAAGTTTTGAAGCAAATTAATCCTGGTAATTAGGCTACCCTTATAGATTTTGACTTTGATGTTTTTCATGCATATAGGATGTTTATGACTTTGAGTTAGTGTGCTACTGAATGGCCACCTAGTAATGCCTACGCGCATGTGGATAGTCCTTTTTCCAAAGGAGACTGGCAAAATTTTTCACGAGTCTAGGCATTGAATGAACATGCATTTTTAACCCTACTGTAGACGTATGTTAAAGTAATGCATGCATACATATAGATATGAAATGCATTTAATGAGCTCTATGTTAGAATTTACCTCACCCTTTTTGAGGTGATTTGGAGACTTTTATCTAGATATATAGATCCAAACCAGTCGAGCGTAGGACCTCTTCAGGAGTGAGGAGGAGAGCTTCAGATGTGCCTCCCTCACCCAGCCCGACAGCCTTGTCGGTTGACGGAGTCAGTGATTCATCCTATCGGGGTTGAGATATCGGATGTTGAGGACGAGGAGGAGGATGTACCCGCTGCGGATCCTGCTCATTCTTCTTCTATTCCCCACAGGAAGCTTCCATCTATAAATGTGATGATTCCAGAGTTTCTGAATGATTTGAGTCGTCACCCCTCGATCTATCTACATGTAAATGAGGTAAAAGTCATGTTGATCTTCCTTTTCCCATTTGTGGGGTCAAGGGTTCTAATGTTGATTTGCATTGTGATGCATGTTCCTGGCTTTACACAGCCTCGAGGGAACTGGTTCAACATACATTCTTTGTACCAGACTCTTCATCTAGAGTACCGAGAGATTGTGCATGCTTGGGGTTTTGAGGCTTTCTTCTCCATTCTCCTCCGTCGTTGTCCCTGGGGTTACCTCAGGGCATTGTCTAAGCACTAGTTTTACCAGAGTCAATCTCTCTATTTGCTAGATTGCGAGGTGAGGATGACACCGATGGTTTGGTGGTTCATCACTGGGATAGAGTTTTCCAGGACTTCAGTGCCTTTTAAGGCTGATATTTCCCCGACTGCCGTCAGATCCTTGTTAGGAGTCCCGACTATGGCATTCAAGGGCAGGACAGTCTGTACTGGTCCTTTGAGTGTAGATGCCGTGAGTAGGGCTTTAACTGAGTCATTACCCGATGATAGGAGGGTTAGAGATCGCATCCTTCGATGATTGTTCCTAATCATCCTCAGGGGTTATTTTCTGGCTGATAACTCTTCGACGATGTCATTCACTTTAGTCAGAGCCACACAGAAGGTGGACTATATTAGAGAGTTTGATTGGGGCTCCTACACCTTTGCCTACTTCCTCAAGGGAATTCGCCTACGCTCAGAGGGCGTGACGGAGGCTTGGATAAGGCTTTACCCATTCCTACAGGTGAGTATTTTCTCTTTTGATTTTCCTTATTCGGGTTGAGAGTTTGACTGACAACAGATATTTGATCTTGTATTTTCAGTTTTAGGCCTATGAGAGGCTCCCATGTCTTCGTCTCGTTAGCCTGTTAGGTTTAGACACCTATCCACAGGGACAGCGATGGCATCACTCCACTTTGACAGAGGTTCCTGTCGCTGAGGGTTTCACCCATTCGCGCTTATAGTTGGAGCTGTTGACAGCTGATGTCATTGCCTGGGTTCCTTACTCCGAGGACCACTTGATAGTTGGTTTCGACGGTGGTTTCCCGACTAGCGTCGAGTATGTATTGTCCACCCATCGGATTCCTCGCTTTATAGACAGAGGTTGGGAGCTCTATTTAGGATAATGTGCTATTAGGAGCACCACATGAAAGATTCGCATTATGATATTTCCTCCTACCAGGCGTCATTGGCCTTTGTTGCAGTCTATCATTAAGGTCCCATTGGTGGTTGTTGATGGCTTTACTTTGTCAGATGGACCTTTCACTCAAGAGGTATTTTACTGGTGGTGGTTCCCTCACACCATTAGAGCCCAGACCCGCGCCACATAGTTTATGGGGGATATGGTTCTTGGTTTCGTCATGATGATGGATTGGATTGCATGCGTCTGAGAGCTTTCTCATCTGACGTAGATTGATAGTTTGACCCAACAGTTGGACCGGGCACATTTCTTTATCCAACATTGATAAGTGGGTTTTATACCCATGAATCGGTTCCTAATTCAAGCTTAATCGGTGTTAATTCCCTATTTTTATGTTATGTTTTTACTTGTTTAGTGTTATTTTGTGTGTGGGTTTGGTGGCGTTACAATTGATCCTTAAGGTGCATTACAGCAAGCAAAGGAGCAAAACAAGTTCAATTACAGAAGCCATGCCTGCCGGGGAGGGCATTTTTAAGCCTACTACCCCCGCCGGGGCAGGGGGTCTTGAAGTTAGATAGCAGGAACCATGCCCTTCAGGGCGGGCCACTTTCAAAGCATTACCCCAGCCGGGACGGGGGTTATGGGGCAGAGCAGTCCTAGTTAGTTCCTAATGCTGCAATCATAGAGCTTAAGTGTTTGTGTTGGCTTAGGATTCATAATGGCGTGGATTTGCAGTCGAAATGCATGTCTTAGCTAGTTATATTACATCTAATAACGAGATTTGAAGGGGGGTGGACACAAGGCAATTAACATTGATTGAAGACAAATTTATAGCAAAAGCATTGGAGTGAAGATTTTGAAGAGGATTTTCATATCAATTGCAGATTAAGGCTAAAGTGAAGGGTGTTTTGAATTTATTCTTCTTCTTAAGTTTTATATTTGTAATTGGAAGGATGTTATCTTTGATTAATTCAGTTTTTAATTCCATGATGATGAACTAAATTACTATTTAGGCTTATGACGGATCTTTAAGTGGAACGATGATTATGTAGCTTTGATTTTCAATTTAATAAGTTGTTCCTCAGTTTATCTATATTAATTTATGCTTGAATTTATGAATTGCATGATCAACAATTCTTTGTGGACTTGTATGGATTCGAGAGAGGAATTACGAGTCTAGCCTTAGTTAATATAGCATGTGTTCTTGAATTCTGTGAATGAATGGAATCTTGATGAATGTTAGGGTAGAGAACTTGATCTTAACCCTTCTTTGATTGTAATTCACATAGAGATATAGTGAGTTAGTTAATTAAGGTGTTTAACTTATTTCTATCTAAATTGTGGATTTGAGTTAATATGGTGTTAGTGCATCGAGAGGTGGCTAATTCTACTTTCGTGTTCTTGATTAATAAACTGGGATAGTGAATTAAACTGGAATAAAGGTTAATAATCAGAGTGAAGCTTAGGGTGAAGTTGTAAGCCTAATTCTCCAATACTTGTTTGAAATTTCAGTTTTTGAGATTTGTGATCGTTTTGTGATCTTAGTATTTTCATAATATTAGTTTTT
The DNA here is from genome assembly GCA_016801055.1 of Panax notoginseng. NCBI lineage: Eukaryota > Viridiplantae > Streptophyta > Magnoliopsida > Apiales > Araliaceae > Panax > Panax notoginseng. Next base: position 112,279,987 of record CM029016.1, read on the forward strand.
GATAATTGTAAGCATTAAATTGAATAGTTTAATAAAATTAGGATTAATAGGAAGTTGGTAATTGTTAGGATTAAATTCATACTAATTTCTCTGTGGGAACGATACTCTACTTATTATTATTTTACTTGTTAACCGCGTATACTTGCGTGTTGTGAATAATTAGAAATTAACCAACAAGTTTTTGGTGCCATTGCCGGGGATAATTAGTATAGATTTTAATATTTTGTAATATCAGTTTAATTAGTCCAGTTTTACTTAAACATTTTTATTTTTGTTTTGTTCGTCTATTTTCAGGTTTTTGAAGTTGGTTTATGCAAAGTCGATCCAAAAATCCAAACTTGCTTCCTTTAGAAGATGACATTGAGAGATGCTTTCAAAGGTTAAGTAAGTGGATTAAAGAGACAAGGGAATACTTCGAAAGCTCTGAAAAAGAAGAAGCAATGGCTGCCAAAGACCATAAAGCATTGAGGGGCTTTGCTACACCCAAGGTGACTGAGCTGCAGTCGAGTATCACCAGGCCTGCTATAGCTGCGAACACATTTGAGATTAAACCTGGGACTATTTAGATGATCCAAAACTCGGTTCAGTTTGGGGGACTTAAAAATGATGATCCGAATGAACATTTGATCAACTTTTTGGAGATATACGACACTTTCAAATACAATGGGGTGTCGGATGACGCAGTTAGACTTTCCTTGTTCCCAATCACTCTGCGGGATAAGGCAAAAAGTTGGTTACACTCTCTACCATTGGGTTCAATAAACTACATGGGATGACCTGGCTCAAAAAATTTTAGCAAATTTTTTTCCGCCAGCGAATACTGCAAAGATGAGAAATGATATTACTCTGTTTGAACAGCAACATGGGGAATCATTGTACGAGGCATGGGAGAGATACAAAGAGTTGCTCAGAAAATGCCCACATCAATGATTGCCTAAGTGGTTGCAGATGAACACATTTTACAATGGATTACATAGGAATTTCAGGACCAGTATTGATGCAGCTTCAGGTGGAGCTTTAATGGCAAAGAATTATGAGGAGGCATATGAATTGATAGAGACAATGGCAGCTATCAATTACCAGTGGCCCACGGCAAGAATGACACAACCTAAGGCAGCTGGAGTGTTAGAGGTAGATGGAGTGACGGCAATAACAGCGTAGATTTCAGTGCTCTCTAAGAAGTTAGATGCTTTGTCAGGGATACAGACACAGCAGGTTACAGTTATTTGTGAATTGTGCGCGGGTGAACATCCTACAGATCAATGTGCCATCAACCCAGCGTCAGTGCAATTTGTGGGTAGCTACAGCAGAATTCCACAGAATACGCACCAGAATACATACAATCTGGGGAATAAGAATCATCCTAATTTTTCGTGGAGTAATAATCAGCATCAGCAAGCTCCATGACCATCTTAACCCCCAGGATTTCAAAATCAACAACAACAACCAGCTCAACATCAAGAGAGGAAATCAGATTTAGAGGAGTTGTTATCAAAGTATATAACAAGTAACGAGGCAGCCATGAAAAACCAAGCAATCGCCATGAAGTCGTAAGAAATGTCCATCAAGAATTTAGGAAATCAGATGGGACAGATAGCTTTTGCATTGAATAACAAGCCTCAAGGAACATTACCAAGTGATACAGAGAAAAATCCAAAAGGTAATCACGAGCAATGTCAAGCAATTATGTTGAGAAGTGGAAAAAAACTTGAGGGTCAGAAAACAGAGAATTTGGCTGCAAAAGAAGATGGTAAAGAAAGTGAAAATATAGTGGTTAAGGAAAGGCAAGGGGAAGAAAAGCAAGTGGAAAAGAGCAAGACAGTTAACAAACCTGTTGTTTATCCTCCCCCACCTTTTCAGCAAAGAGTTCAAAAAACAAAAATTGGATAAGCAATTCGCTAAATTTTTAGAAATTTTTAAGAAACTTCAGATTAACATCCCATACGCTGAAGCCCTTGAGCAGATGCCAAGTTATGCTAAATTCATGAAAGGAATTTTGTCCAGGAAAAAAGAAATTGGAAGATTTTAAAACGGTGGCATTAACTGAGGAGTGTAGTGTAGTTTTACAGCGAAAGTTGCCACCAAAGCTGAAAGATCCGGGGAGTTTTACTATTCCATGCACAATTGGGAACATAGTTTTCAACAAGTGTTTATGTGATTTGGGGGCAAGTGTGAACCTTATGCCATTATTAGTTTATACAGAATTGGGTTTGCCAGCTCCAAAGCCTACGAACATTTCGTTACAGTTCACAGATAGGTCAGTTACATACCCAAGAGTCATTGTGGAGGATATATTGGTCAAGGTAGACAAATTTATATCCCCCGTGGACTTCATAATTCTAGATTTTGAGGAAGATAAGAACATCCCAATCATCCTAGGGAGACCGTTCTTGGCTACGGGAAGGACTCTCATCGATGTGCAAAAAGGTGAACTAACTATGAGGGTCCAAGATCAGGAAGTAAAGTTTAATGTTTTCAAAGCCATAAAATTCCCCACAGATGAGGAGTGTTTCAGGATAGATGCCATTGATCAGATAATCAGCGAAGAAATGGTTAAAAGTTTGGCTAATGATCCATTGGAAACAATATTATTAAGAGATGAAGATTTAGATGATCTGGAATTTGTGGATTACATGCAAATGCTGGATTCCTTGTCAAGACTTAGCAGATTCAAAGCACCCGTTGAACCTATTAGGTTTGTAATATTAATGAACGCAATCAAATTGCACAAAGTAAGCGAAAACGTGATAAAATAGAGTTTTAAAATTTTACAAACCATATACCCAGATCATCTTTATGCACAATTATTAATTAAACGAAAAGATATGAAGAACAAGAATCATACCCTTGAAGATTCGAGCTTCCTCAAGTACAAGTTCACCTCCAATCCTTTTCGCGTTCAACTTGAATCCACCGGGTTTGGTTCCTTCCTTTGATCAACGTTAGCCACCCAAGTGTTTGGCCTCTAGAGGTGATCTACCAAGGAAGAAGAAAGATTCAAGAAAATGGGTATTTGGCAAAACCATAGTTTTTCTATCTCTCATAGAAAAGGAGCGTACTCTCCAACTATTGAAATTAAGTCTGTTGTGAAAAAGTCAACAACTACTCTACCCATAATAAGACTCCTCTTATTTATAGATGTGGACAACCCTTCTTAACAATTAAGGAATTGCATTTTATTTTAATTAATTAAAATCCTTTAATTAATTAACCTCCTAATCTTATTAGGAATAAATGAGAGTACTAATATTAAATTAATTTCCAACTCTTTAGAAATTAAAATAATAATAATTGTAATAATATTAATAAGACTCCTCTTATTAATTTATATATTTAATATTTTCAAAATATTAAATAATAAATATTAAGCTATTTAATTTATTCTATCACCATAGATTAAATTAAATACACTTAATATATTATTACGATTATGCCATTAACTTCTTAAATAATTATTCTTCCTTTTATGGTGTGACCCTTTAGGTTCTCCATATTAAACCGGTTATGAATAAATCAATTAGAACAATTCTAATCTTATTTAAATAAATAAATTAAATTATTAATTTATTTAAATAAATAATATTTATTCTACAATAGGGATAAGCCTCCCTAGCGATTAACGACTTTCCAGTTAATATAGATTTTAACATTAATCATAAAAGAACCTTTGAGTAAATAGTTACCTTACAATTCAATCCTTCCACCATACAATGTCCCAATTAAATATAAGACATGGAATTACTGTCAAGTCTTATTTTATTTAATTATATGTATTTCGACTCTTAAATGCACAACTCCAAATAATGTAAATTAGAAACACCTTTCTAATTTTATTTTGCCTTGGCCAAGGACTACTGGGTTGTCATTTATCGAATCACATAGGACATTTCTCTTCTTTTACTAGAAGTGGTAGATTCTTTATTGATCATACATTATCTCCATGTACAACTTATTATACCAAAGCATACCCTTTGATATACCCTAAGGGTCTTAAGGAATAAGTCAAAGTATAACTCATCATACACAAGATACTATGATGATCTCAAGTCCAAGGATCACTTGTACTACTATCACTACAGGAATTCCTATTAACAGGCAAGTAAAACTCCATTAGGTATTCCTTAGGGAGCCACGTTCGGTGAACTTATTCTCTAATAAGCACCTATATACTTGCTTTAGTGTCTCCACATAAATGATCATGAGATTAATCATCCTCATCCAATGAACAAACAACGTATGTACCAATCTATCCGGATTCATTAATCCCCAATTTAGTAATCTAACGATTGGGAACTACTTTAGTTTTAAGCTTTCTAAGAATTTAGATCTCATTAGAATGATCATCATCATTATTCTAAAAGCATTGCTTAAACTATGGGTTTATCACATATTATAAAATAGCATCATGTAGATAATTAAAAGCCTTTAATAAATTAATACTTTTTATTAATAAATGAATAAGATTGTTACAAAGTATATGCTTTATCATCAAACATGATTGGCTTGTGTGCATAGTACTTTCAATCTCCCACATGCACTAAAGCTAATCGCCATAGTATCTCATACCTTTCTTCTCTAAGTGACGTTTATCCTGCTGTTGGATAAGCTTTAGTTAATGGATATGTAATGTTGTTCTTGAGAGTCCGCTATCTCTATAGTGATTTTCCATCTTTTAATGATTCCTATAATCAAATGAAAGTGCCACAACACATGTTTAGATCCAAGATGAGACTTAAGAACTATTCCTAGTTCTGTAATAAACTTTACATCTAAACAATCAACTTGCAGCTTCATGTACAACTATATACTTTGTCTTTATCACTAAACCAACAACTTTTTGCTGTTTGGAACCTCTCCAATTCACTGCACTACTGTTCAAGGTAACGCTTTACCTTAAAGTGGATTTTCTTTCGTCTTGGTCTGTCTGAAAAACTTGAGTCTGTTAAGCCCTCTAGTTTTAATTTAGACCCACCATGAATATGATCACATCCTTAGTGTCGGTTAAGTACTTTAAGATGTTTTTCATTGATTCATAGTGAACTTCTCCAGAATATGACTGATAAACATTAGGTCTCGTACATTTCATTGCATACATGATAGTTACTCATGCGATCTCTCTTTCACGAGTCTATGGGGACTATTAAGAGAGATACACTCCATGGCTCATCAACATGAGACAACTCTTAGAGTTTGCCATGCTAAACGACTTTAGCATCAAATGAATATACGTTCCTCGGGTTAAGTCGAGCATCCTCTTGAATCTATCTATATAGATTTTATCTCCAATTAAGATACTCTTCCCAAATCATGCATGGAGGAATGTTTAGACAATTTTATCTTTACTGATTGTAGCATTAGTATGTCATTCATTATCCATAGTATATCAACATATAATATTAGAAATGTCACGGCGCTCCCACTGACCCTTTTGTACACACTAGGTTCATTCTTATTTGTGATAAAATCAAACTCTATTGATTTGTTTCATCAAAAAGAATGTTCCATTTTTGAGAAGCTTGCTTCAATCTATATCTCTGAGTGTCTACAACTCTTACCTCATCGTATGTAACTGGATCATCATCTTCTATGAAACGTACCTCATCATCATCCATGATGAATCTATACCTCCCAGGTATCTTCGGTATTATTCCAAATTTACGATTCAGTTGTGGAACAATAGTTCTATCTACAGGTTCCTCTTATTTGATTTATAGTATTTTGTGGTTCTTGAACTCTTCAAGATTCTATTATCCTCCCACTAGTCCCTTCAATGATAAACATATTTACCTTAGAAGGCAGTGTGTTTCGTAACAAACACCTTTTGCTAAGTAGGATTATAGAACATATACCCTAAACTTACTTTAGGATGTCCCATAAATCTACACTTGTCAAATCTTGTCCCAAGCTTATCCTTTGAAACCTTTTTACATAAGTTGGACAACCCTTTATCTTAACATACTTAAGATTAGGAATCCTCCCTGTCCATAACTTTTATGAAGTCTTGGGGCCGAATTTTGAGGTTACCTTTTTCGTAGATATGGAACCATTTCTAGGATATGATCCTAGAGGGATACTGGAATACCGATAAAATTATTATGGACCGCACCATGTCCAACAAGGTATGATTTTTTCTTTCAGATACATCAATCAATTATTGCGTATTGGGAGGCATCCATTATGAGAAAATTATTTGAGATGATCTAGAAACTTATTGCACAAGTATTTATTCCTTGATCTAATCAAAGAATCTTAATACTTTGTCAATTTGTTTCACTTCTGAATTCTTTGAACCTTTCAAATAATTCACACTTGTATTTCAGCAAATACACACATTCAACTCTTTGAATGATCATCTCCTTTTTCTTATACATGTTTGTTCAATTTGTAAAATTATTTTCACGTAAGTCAAGTATACAAAATCCATTAAGTAATATTCCAGTTTTATACAAAACATTATTATTATATATAGAACAATAATTGTTCTTAAATATAATACCAAAGATTTCATTGTCCAACAACAAAATGGAAATAATGCTTCTAACAAGAACTGGAATACAATAAAAACTTATTGACTTAATAGACTTGCCTGTAGGCAATACTAAACTATAAGTTCCTATGGCTAATGTAGCAACCTTTGCTTCATTTCCCACACATAGGATTACTTACCTTTGTTCAGCTTTCTACTTCTACTTGGTCCATTCATAAATCTATATTTATGAGAACCAATGCCGGTATCCAATACCCAAGTAGAAACTTGACTTAAAGAAAATTTTATTTTAAATTATGAACAAAATTGTATTTGTAACCGAAACTTCACTAAGCTTCTTCTGGTTAGCCTCTGCAAGATGCTTCTTGCAGTTTCTTTCCAGTGTCCAGGGTTATATTGCAGTGGAAACAAATTGCTTTGCTATCCGTATCAGTTTTGTTCTTATTATCCTTTGTTTATGCCTTTTGTATTTACCTTCTTTGAATCGTTCTTCTTTTCAGAAAATTATTTGGCCCCTACTAGTAAGACCTGGTCTTTCTTGGTTGGAAAGTGACTCTCAACATTTTTCAACATGTTAAGCAAATCAACGAGGTTGATATCTAGCTTATTCATATGAAAAATTCACAACAATTGTGAAAGGAGTCCGGGAGTGAGTGCAAGATCAAATCTTGGCTCAACTCTCCATCCATGACAAAATCTGTTACCCTAATTGATCAATCAAATTGATTATGATAAGGACTTTTATATGTACTGTAGTGTCATCAGTCATTCTAGATCGGAAGAGCTCCTTAGATATCTGATATCTATCAGTCCTACTTTCCTCACTATCAACTTCTTGATGTGCAGGAATATAATAGGAGCATCCATAGTTTCATGCTGACGCTGAAGCTCGTTACTCATGGATGCGAGCATGATGCATTGAGTCATCTGTACATCATCTTGCCACTTTCTAAAAGTAGCAATATCTTCCTTAGAGGCATTGTCTGCAACCATTGCAGGAATAGGCGTATTAAGTACATAAGATAGCTTTTCAGCCGTGAGAACTATTCTCAATTTCCTTAACCAATCCATTTAATTCTGTCCTGTTAAATAGCATCTAATATGCTTCGCAGTGATAGTAATTTAGACATTGTAAAATTCTGTAAATGAATTAATTAACAACATTTTAGCATACATTCTTTTATTAATTAGCAAAATAAATTAGGTCTTGTTTTAAATTGGTATCTCCCACTATTTTCTTCAAACTATATTACCCTCAATATATATAGTTCGGCAATATCTAATTGAAGATATGCTAGTGAGAATAAAGATCCCATTTTAAATGTATATAGCCTTGTGTGTGCACAACAAACTATATATAAATAAATAGGTAGACAACTCTTGTCAATTACATCAATTATATAACTCCTTGTATTTTTTCTCTTAAATCATAATGGTCGAGTGTGTGCACATCCGAACTAAAATAATTGAAGTTAAGTCAGATCCAGCATATCCATATAAGTGAAGAAAAAATTACAGCCCTTGTGTGTGCACAACAAAGCAGTAATGTTCAATTCCTTATAAATATTATATGTAATAAAAATAACATCTTAAATATTTAATACTTGCCTTGTGTGTGCACAACAAACTCATATTAAATATTCAATACTCTATTGTTTCTATCATGCCAGAAGGCGACGTTCGATATTCCAAATATCTTTGAACGCTACAACTTAATATAAAATATTTGAGGGGTTTGTTATTAATTTGTCTTATCTTGTTTAGCGCGCATGCACATATATATATAAAATACGCGTCATATTAATTAACATGCGAAGCATGTTTGCATAATATATAATATATATAATATAAGCATGCACATATAGAATACTATATTCTACCTAGATTGATTATGGACTTTTATTCTAATTTGGTTCACTAGAGCCACCAAGTGAACCAAAAGGTCAAACCCTAGGGGTGCAAGAATTAATATTTAAATATAACTATTACATTTAAACCCGGGCTCCATTACAAATGAGTCTTCAAACGCTCCTTGCTCCTTGATCTCTAATTCTTCAAAATTAATTCTAACTATTTCTATTACAAAACTATTTAAAATAAATAGAAACCTTGATCAGCAGTCAAGGAACGTACATAGGAGGGAGATAAAATTTACATTAAGAAAAAATTAGAGAAGACGAGATACGCAAACCCCATTTAATAAAACTCATGCATTCATGCATCCAACTAAAATAAAATCCAATCACATTGGTCAATAGTCCATAATCAATCCCATTTATTATCATACACATCACCATATGCATCAATAAATAATATTCATCTCATGAATAATAAACATTCAATATATATATTGATATCATTTAATGGGCAAATTTAGTTAGCATAAAATCTAATTTTGAATCAAAATAAACTCCTTTATTTTAATCCAAATTTAAATCAAAATAAACCTCTTTTATTTTAATTTATCCAATTTTGAATAAAATAAACAATTTTATTTTAATCAAAATACACTCCTTTATTTTAATTAATTATGGAATCCAATTCCAAGTAAAAAAATAAAACTCCTTTATTAAAGGAAACAAGGATTCTCTTTCATATTCACAAATAAACTCCTTTATTTTGAATAATATGAAATCTTATTCCATATCTAAATAAACTCCTTTATTTAAGGAAATTAAGATTATCTTTCCTATCCACAAATAAACTCTTTTATTTTGAATAATATGAAATCTTATTTCATATCTAAATAAACTCCTTTATTTAAGAAAATTAGGAATCCAATTTTAACTCTAATTAGTTATCATAGAATCCAATTCTAACTCTAATTAGTTAGCATGAAATTCTAATTTTAAAATTAAAATAAACTTTTATTTTAATTATAAAATTATTAAGATTAATATAAACTGAATATATATATATATATATATATATATATATATATATATATATATATATATATATATATATATATAACTTTTATTAAATCATGATACTGGGCCAAATGTTTTGAAACATAACTCACGTGAATAGGTGGAATAACAAAAGTCAGGATTCGCGAATAACAGACTTTCGTCGAAATGATTTCCGTCTTTTTTTTTAAATCTTATACAACAAAATTATGCCCAATTAAATTGTTCTAAACACATATCAATATACATATTAAATTTGAACAATTAATAATTCGCATAAAGGTTTGACTCTGATGCCTCTGTTAGGTTTGTAATATTCATGAACGCAATCAAATTGCACAAAGTAAGCGAAAACGTGATAAAATAGAGTTTTAAAATTTTACAAACCATATACCCGGATCATCCTTTATGCATAATTATTAATTAAACGAAAAGATATAAAGAACAAGAATCATACCCTTGAAGATTCGAGCTTCCTCAGGTACAAGTTCACCTCCAATCCTTTTCGCGTTCAACTTGAATCCACCAGGTTTGGTTCCTTCCTTTGATCAACGTTAGCCACCCAAGTGTTTGGCCTCTAGAGGTGATCCACCAAGGAAGAAGAAAGATTCAAGAAGATGGGTACTTGGCAAAATCCTAATTTTTCTATCTCTCATAGAAAAGGAGTGTACTCTCTAACTATTGGAATTATGTCTGTTGTGAAAAAGTCAATAACTACTCTACCCATAATAAGACTCCTCTTATTTATAGATGTGGGCAACCCTCCTTAACAATTAAGGAATTGCGTTTTATTTTAATTAATTAAAATCCTTTAATTAATTAACTTCCTAATCTTATTAGGAATAAATGAGAGTACTAATATTAAATTAATTTTCAACTCTTGAGAAATTAAAATAATAATAATTGTAATAATATTAATAAGACTCCTCTTATTAATTTATATATTTAATATTTTCAAAATGTTAAATAATAAATATTAAGCTATTTAATTTATTCTATCACCATAGATTAAATTAAATAAACTTAATATATTATTACGATTATGCCATTAACTTCTTAAATAATTATTCTTCATTTTATGGTGTGACCCTTTAGGTTCTCCATATTAAACCGGTTGTGAATAAATCAATTAGAACAATTCTAATCTTATTTAAATAAATAAATAAAATTATTAATTTATTTAAATAAATAATATTTATTCTACAATAGGGATAAGCCTCCCTAGCGATTAACGACTTTCCAGATAATATAAATTTTAATATTAATCATAAAAGAACCTTTGAGTAAATAGTTATCGTACAATTCAATCCTTCCGCCATACAATATCCCAATTAAGTATAAGACATGAAATTACTGTCAAGTCTTATTTTATTTAATTATATGTATTTCGACTCTTAAATGCACAACTTCAAATAATACAAATTAGAAACTCCTTTCTAATTTTATTTTGCCTTGGTCAAGGACTACTAGGTTGTCATTTATCAAATCACATAGGACATTTCTCTTCTTTTACTAGAAGTGGTAGATTCTTTATTGATCATACATTATCTCTATGTACAACTTATTATATCCAAGCATACCCTTTGATATACCCTAAGGGTCTTAAGGAATAAGTCAAAGTATAACTCATCATACACAAGATACTATGATGATCTCAAGTCCAAGGATCACTTGTACTACTATCACTACAGGAATTCCTATTAACAGGCAAGTAAAACTCCATTAGGTATTCCTTAGCTAGCCACGTTCAGTGAACTTATTCTCTAAGAAGCACCTACATACTTACTTTAGTGTCTCCACACAAATGATCATGAGATCAATCATCCTCATCCAATGAACAAGCAACGTATGTACCAATCTATCCGAATTCCTTAATCCCTAATTTAGTAATCCAACGATTGGGAACTATTTTAGTTTTAAGTTTTCTAAGAATTTAGATCTCATTAGAATGATCATCATCATTATTCTAAAAGCATTGCTTAAAACTATGGGTTTATCACATATTATAAAACAACATCATGTATATAATTAAAAGTCTTTAATAAATTAATACTTTTTATTAATAAATGAATAAGATTGTTACAAAGTATATGCTTTATCATTAAACATGATTGGCTTGTGTGCATACTACTTTCAGAACCATTGCACACGGAGGAAAGAGCCACAACAAGGATGAAATCTTCATTGGAGGAGCCACCTACTCTTGAACTTAAGCCACTCCCTAAACATCTCAGGTGTGCAAATTTAGGCAATTCTAATTCTTTACCTGTTATTAATTCTGCTACACTTAACGAATTGTAGGAAAATAAGTTGCTGAGAGTGCTTAGAGAACACAAATCGGCTGTAGGATGGACAATTGCAAATATCAAGGGAATCAGCTCATCCTTTTGCATGCACAAAATTCTAATAGAAGAAGATGCAAAGCCGACAATAGAGCAACAGAGACGGCTCAACCCAATCATGAAAGAAGTAGTAAAGAAAGAAATCCTAAAATGGTTGGATGCGGGAATCATCTACCCAATTTCAGACAGTAAGTGGGTCAGTCCGGTTAAATGTGTGTCGAAAAAGGGAGGAATGACCGTGGTACAAAATTATGACAATGAACTAATTCCGATAAGGACAGTGACTGGTTGGAGGGTTTGCATGGACTGCAGGAAGTTGAATAAGGAGACCCGCAAAGACCACTTTCCTCTCCCTTTTATCAATCAGATGTTGGACAGATTAGTGGGACACGAGTACTACTACTTATTGGATGGGTATTCGGGATATAATCAGATAGTTATTTCTCCTGAAGATGAAGAGAAGACTACTTTCACATGCCCATACGACATATTCGCATTCAGGAGAATGTCCTTCGGCTTGTGTAATGCACCCGCTACCTTCTAACAGTGTATGATGGCCATCTTCTCGGACATGGTGGAGAAAAATGTGGAAGTCTTCATGGATGACTTTTCTATCTATGGGGATGATTTTGATGCTTGTCTAGAAAATTTGGTGATGGTTTTACAGAGATGCACAGAAACAAATTTGGTACTTAACTGGGAAAAGTGTCATTTCATGGTTGAAGAAGGAATAATTTTGGGGCACACGGTCTCGACTAAAGGATTAGAGGTTGATAAAGCAAAGCTGGAAACAATTGCAAAGCTTCCACCACCAACTTCAGTTAAGGGAATCCGTAGTTTTCTGGGACATGCCGGGTTCTACAGGAGATTTATAAAAGACTTCTCTAAAATTGCAAAACCATTATGCAGTCTTTTAGAGAAGAATACAGTTTTTAAGTTTGATGAGGATTGTAAATTGGCATTCAAGCTATTGAAGAAGAAATTGACTACAGCTCCAGTCATCGTCGCACCGAATTGGAATATGCCTTTCGTGTTAATGTGTGATGCAAGCGACTATGCGGTTGAGGTTGTCTTGGGTCAACGCCGAAAGAAGGTATTCCACGCCATATACTATGCAAGTAAGACACTTACGGAGACCCAAATGAATTACACAACTACGGAAAAGGAATTACTTGTAATAGTATATGCATTCGATAAATTTCGGGCATATTTGATCGGGACAAAGGTAGTAGTTTATACAGATCACTCGGCCATTCGATACCTAATCTCGAAGAAAGATGCTAAGCTATGACTTATTAAGTGGATACTTCTCCTACACGAATTTGATTTGGAAATAAAAGATAGAAAGGGTACGGAGAATCAAGTAGCAGATCAATTATCGAGGCTGGAAATTTAGGGGAAAAAGGAAGAGGACGGATGTGTAATTAATGAGTCATTTCCGAACGAGCTACTGTTTGGGATCATTACGAAATTTCTATGGTACGCGGATTTTGCTAACTATCTAGTGAGCAACATCCTTCCACCAGATCTTACACGATAGAAGAAAAAGAAATTCCTACATGACGTCAAGTGGTACATGTGGAATGAGCCATACCTATTCAAACAGTGCACCGACAAGATGATTAGAAGGTGTGTACTCTACAGCAAAGTGAAGAACATATTACACGAATGTCACTCATCTGCATATGGGGGACATTATGGTAGTGAGGGAACAGCGGCAAAAGTGCTTCAAGTCAGGTTTTATTGGCCTACATTATTTAAGGACGCCCACCAGTTTGTTAAAAGCTGTGATAGATGTCAAAGGGTGGGTAATATATCGAAAAGGAATGAGATGACACTACAAACAATCTTAGAAGTTGAAATTTTTGATGTATGGGGTATGGATTTTATGGGGCCATTCCCTTCCTCATTCAACAATCATTACATATTGCTTGCAGCTGACTATATATCGAAATGGGTTGAAGCCATAGCACTACCAACAAATGATGCCAAGGTGGTTCTTAAATTATTGCACAAGAATATTTTTACAAGATTTGGAATGCCAAGAGCTATTATAAGTGATGAAGATAGTCACTTTTGCAACAGATCATTTACAGCTCTCATGACAAAATATGGGGTCAACTATAAGGTGGCGACGACATATCATCCCCAAACAAGTGGGCAAGCTGAAGTTTCGAACAGGGAGGTGGAGAAAATCTTAGAGAAAGTAGTAAACCCGAATAGAAAGGAATGGTCTCTCAGATTGGACGACTATGGGCCTACTGGACTGCGTATAAAACACCAATTGGTATGGCACCATATCAGTTGGTCTACGGGAAAGCATGTCACCTACCTACGGAGTTACAACATAAAGCCTACTGGGCAATCCAGAAACTTAACTTCGATCAAGCAGCTGTGGGTGAAAAGAGACTACTTCAGTTAAATGAGCTTGATGAATTTCGACTTCAAGCTTATGAGATCTCTAAGTTATACAAAGAGAAGGTAAAGGAATGGCACGACAAGAAAATCATGCAGAGAACGTTGGAACCAGGACAATCAGTACTATTGTTCAACTCAAGAATGCGGTTGTTCCCAGGAAAGCTTAAATCGAGGTGGTCGGGCCCATATACCATAAAAAGAGTTTTTCCACATGGCGCCATTAAATTATACAAAAGAAATCCATTGGAGACTTTCAAGGTCAACGGTTGAAGCATTATTAGGGTGGTGAGTCCAATTGGGATGTCATCGCAATCATACTTACCGACGTGCCATAAACATGGAGTAGTCGGGTTGAACGACTTAAAATCAAGTGCTAATTGGGAGGCACCCAATTTTACTTTTATTCTTAGTATTTTTATCCATGCTAGTTAGATTATAGTTTAGACTAATTAGGATATAATAAGTTCATTAAGTAGTTATTAAGTTGTATTGTTCTTGATAATCTCACCACCATGCTTAAAATGCTCAAAATTTACTCACAATTATGTTTAATGGTATTTCAGGTACTTAACAATATCATGGAATGGAATTAGATGGAAGGAATAAACCAAACATGGCACTTTAGCAGACCACATGCCCGCCGGGGCGGGCTCCCTAAGCTCTATACCCCCTGCCAAGGCGGGGGTCTTAAAATCTAGTTAACAGAACCTATGCCCGCCAGGGCGGGCTTTGCAAGGCCAATAACCCCCGTCGGGGCGGGGGTCCGGATTCTGAAGAGACTCGAAGCAGCCAAAGGCAGTTACTCGTACACTTCAACTCCTCTCTCCCATAACTAAGACTCCATTATCACTACTTTCTACCCATATTTTGGAAATTAAAATCTCCATCACCCCATTTAATTAAACTACCCACTACTTCAATCCACTACTTCAACTCACACCTCTATAAATTATCCCATCTCTATTAAACCATCCCCTCACAACCCAATCTAACCACATACATTCAACTAAACTCAGAAGTTCAAAGTTAAGGGTTCTTTTTGGGCAAAATTGCATAGCAATTGAGAGTGAGTGTTTTGTTCTTGCAAGTATCTCCACATCTATCACCATATTAGAAGCACACGCACTAAGTTTGGGGGGATTGCACGCTAAGTGTTCGTCAGATTGCTTCAGAGAAGTTTTGGGAAAATTTTGTGAAACTTATCAACTCCAATTCAATGGCATCTAAACCGGCATCAAAGAGGCAATGTGGAGAGAGTTCTAGGACCACGCAACTAACACCGACCTTTGACAGACGCAAATTTGCAAGTGTCGTCGCCGTTGACCGTTACGACTATATTGTGACAAAAGCACTCACACCGGAGTGAGGGTTGGCATCGAACCATGTCGACGGTGAAATGATGCAATAAATATATCAAAAAGGTTGGAATAAGTTCACGAAAGAACCCAAGGCTGCAGTTGTGAGTGTGGTCAAAGAATTCTACGCTAACGCCGAAGATAAGGCCCCTTTCAACGCTTTTGTGTGGGGTAGGTTAGTTCTGTTTAGTGCCGACGCCATTAACATATACTACCAGTTACGAGTGCCTAGACATTGCCAGTACGCTCATTTACGTGACAATGATCCTGATGTTGAGGCTATTCTGAAGGAAATGACAAAGTCGGGTACCACATGAATTAAAGGTCGAAAAGGAGGCATTATTTTTCACAGTAAGGATCTCAGCAGGTATGGGAAGATATGGTACATATTCCTGTGTGCCAAGTTGTGTCCATCCACACACACGTTCGATGTGACCAAAGAGAAGGCATTACTTTTATATGCAATTGTGTAAGATTTCATCATCGATATAGGGGCTATAATCAGTTTTTCAATTCGACGATGCTTACGGGACATTTATCGGGCAGCTTGCCACACCCATCACTAATTTATAGGTTGTGTAGGCAAGCGGGAGTTAGATGGTCCGGTGATGAAATCACCTAGATGCCGCTTCAGATACTAGATTCGAAAATGATTGTGTGGTATGCTGTGTGGCTCGGGGGCGAGTCACATCCTCAAAAAGTTTGCTTTGTATTTCCATCAGATGACAACAAGTTTCAGGAGGATGCGACAATGGGAGAGCAAGGAACGGAAATGACACCACAGCCCGTAGCCATATCTAGTCCTCAGTTTCTAAACCTTCAACGCCAAGTGGATGAGCATAACAAGGAGGCATGCAAGGAAATACGAAGACTTGCAGCGTGGCAGGACCACATGTTCGAAGCCATGAATATGTCCTTCGCTTCATTAAATACGACACTCCAGAGATTCAATCCCAATGCCCAATTCCCATACCAGCAGCCAGCTCCAATGCCAAGGTTCCCACCTAGTGATTCCGATGAAGAACAACCACCACCAACCTAGGCTTAGGCGATTACAAGGAAGTCCTCACACATTCATTGCTTTATTTATACAATGAGGACATAATAGTTTTCAAGCTTGGGGGATTTAGTTTAATTTTTATGTTTGCATGTTTAATGTCATTAGTTAGGTTTGCATATGTTATTTCATGTTTAGTTTTAGGATTATTAAATATTTGCATTCATGTAGTCATGTAGTGGTATAGTAGCTTAGGATTGTAAATAGTCTTATTTAGTTGCAATCATATTATGTTTACCACATATATAAAAAAAATCATTTAGTTAAGCATTGTGTTATATTGCATATGACCAGCAGTTGTTGTAGCTCATTTTATTTTGGCCAATGATGAGATTGGGATTAAGTAGACAAATACAGTACCCAATATTAGAACTATGATGTAATTTTGAGTTATGAATTGAATCTTTAGCATGTTTGACACTAGTATAAAAAGGTTTGCACGTCAATAACACTTATGTGGACTGATTAGTTCAAATCGATACATAAAAATTTTCTAAAGGAATATGCTAGTTTAAATGAAAGAATGACAAGGATAGGTAGTAAAGACGACGAATTAGGCAGGAACCTAAGTTTGGGGAAAAAAGTGGGGTATATAAGCTTCAAAAAAAAAGAGAATGTCTAGTTGAGTCTTGTGGTGGGTTGAGAAGAAATGTGAAACATACTCCCCATAAACACAGGTGTGAGATGGAGCGTAAAATGCACTCACTAACCATCTATCTAAAAAAAAGAAAAAAAAAAGAGAGAGACGGGAAATAAGAGCAAAGAGTCGCCGTGAATAAAAAAGAAAGCATGAGTACCCTATTCGGACCCCTAATCTTGGTGAATGTTTGATTTTATTTGGATTTCGCCTATTTTTGAAGTTTTTGAGTTTACACTGTATGATGTCTTCTATGAAATGTGTTATGTATTAAATTTGCAATTGCATCAGTTAGCATGAATGTTGAGCGCACACACACTATACCAGTAATAACGGTTTAAGATTCGAGGATTGATAAGAAGTTATTGATTGGTTTTGATATTACGTGTTGTAGTGTTTGCTTGATTTCTCTGAGGCCAGAGGAATAATTTTGAGTCTATGATGACTGTCGGATTAGTAGGCATATAGATTAGATGCATTACATATCATTGCATTGCAGTGTATAGTTTATTTGTGTTGTTTCGTGCTCGAGGACTATCACGATTTAAGTTTGGGGGATTTTGATAAGTGGGTTTTATACCCATGAATCTGTAACAACCCGATATTTTCTATATAAATAAAAAAAAATTGCGTATAATTTTTTTTTATTTTAAAAATGAGGATTTGTACAAAATATAGTGTATAGGTATTTATGTGATAAATAAAAATATATTTATTACATGAATATTTACAAATAATTTTATTTTAGAATTATTAATTATTATAAAGTATATATATTCTTATAATAATTAATTTTATGATAGAAAGCTTTTTATTAATTATTTTTCATGAAAATATAGTTATATATTATTTAAATAATATATGAAATGATTTTCTTAGAATAATTATAATAATTATTTTATTATATGGTTTTTCGTACAGATTATTAAGTTAATTATTTTACCTTAATTATTAAGGTTAAATACGAAAGAATAAATCAGATATGGAATCCAAACCCTAATTTTGGATTTTTATTAAGGAATGAGAATAATAAGATTATATTAATTATATTTTGATTTTTCAATGCTATAAATATGTATTGTATGTACGTATTGAGGATGGTTGGTCAATTATGGTGTTTAATGTCAAAACTCTAGTTTTTCTATGGAAAATCCTAATTTGAAAATCAATTGTGAGTTTAAGACTGTTATATAACTGTGTTATATGATTTATGTTGTGTATTATATAATGATTTGATTAGTTAGGTAAACCCTACTTAAAATCTAGAAACCCTAAATAATGTATAGAAAATCCTAATTTTTAAAACCCTAAATAATATTTATAAACCCTAATTTTCTATATTAACCCTAATTATAAAATTAGAATGTTTAATATTAATTAGTGGACCTAAACCTAATTAGCAAGTTTTTATTAACTGAAAACCTAAACTATTTCAAGAAACCCAAATTAACATTTAGATATATAGATTTCTAGAAACCCTAATGTTTGAATTATAAATCCTAGTTAGTAAGTCAATTAAGACTTTAAAATCTGTTAAGCCATCGGGTTATGTTGTATATGGTATGTGTTGTAGAGTTTAGTGCTAATTATGGAAAACCCTAATTAGTAATTAAAAACTCTAAAAACCCTAATTCTTAAATTAGTAACCCTAATTTGCTAATTTGGTAACATTAATTTGTTAATTATAAGCAAAATGCTAATTAGTGGACACTAAAACACTAATGTTCATGTATAGTGTAATTAGAAAATTAATCATAATTAGGAAACCTTAATTTCAAAATTTTAGAAACTAAAATTTATTTAATTTTATTTTTGTGTAAACCCTAAATTGGAAATCCTACAATTAGTTTGTGCTAAACCTTAGGGTTAAATCCTAAAAGGTCAAACCCTAAGGATTTGCAATGATTACACGATTGCCCTTAAAATTCCAAGCCAAAAGACCAAATTGCCCTTGTATGCATTATTGAAGCTAACTTGCTAGAATTGCCAATACTTTAGTTGGTGAGCTAACCTTGACTTTCTAGTGACTTAAAATTGACAGCAAATCAGCCAACATGCATCAGCCAATACATTACAACAATATATATATATATAGAATTGGAGAGAGAAAGAATGCATTTGGTAGCCTATTTTTCCCAACACTCCACTAAACTCTCTCAATCCCCACACCTCTGAAATTCTTTTAGTTTTCCAGTCACAAAATCAGCCCCACGAAATCCACTAACAAATCAGAAGCTTAGATTCAAGAAATTGTTCATAAAGATATAAAACCCTATTCGAAAATTTGACCCTTGATCTTCTGTTAAAAGTTGTGTTTATGTCTTAGAATATGTTGTTTTTAGTGTTATTAAGTGACCTGGTGTAAGACCCCGAATTTCATGAAATAAAAGTATTCAATTTTTCTTATAATTACAATTCAGTAAATGGTTAAATTGATAAAAAGTTAAAGTTATGGGTGAAATGTGAAAATTTTTCATAATAAGCAAGTGGTTATCAAATATTCATTTTTGTCGGTGAATATTCGTGTGGTCGTGGAATATTCTTTCTGTTAGGGAATATTCGTACGACGGCGCAGCTATTTGTGGGCCCCATAACGGAAAACAATTGGATGAAGATAACGACAAAAATTGAGTTTTTATAAATAACGGCGTAGTTGTTACCGTTAACACTGTTGGAATACCCGGTGGTTAAAATACAGTAATACGCGTTGTTGCACAGTAGCACATGGATTGCACAGTATTTTAGAATTATTGATTCTTACGAAGGAAGGCGCTACTCAATAATTGTTATAGTAGTTACTGTTCAATATTTTATTTTATTGATTCAATAATTGCTGCGTTGATATTTTATATTATTGTTGTTTCAATAATTGTTGCTGCACAGTATTTTCCATTATCAGATCAATAATTCATATTATTTAAATAATATTATTAGATAACATTATTGGCAATGTCAAGAAATTTCTCTCTAAGGAGAGGTTTGGTCACCTAATTGCGCGCCGGTAGGGAGAAATTCTTATTAGAAAGCCCACTCTTTCTTGGGAACAGCCTGGTTGTCATAATTGTGACTCTGTAATATTATTTGTGAATAATTAATTATTGATTCATATGATAAGGAAATATTTATTTTATGTGGATATAAATGAGTGATATATTTTTGTGGTTAAAAATGAAGGAGTTAATGTTGAGGTTTTCATCAGTATTTTTGTCGGAATGGATGTATTAAAAATTAGGATTTTTGAGATATTTTGTGGGGGTTATAATTTTTAATCCGACCGTTAGATCGTGGTAATTTTTGGATATGTTAAACATATATAAGTTGAGTATATGTCCACAAATTTTGAACCGTTAAAAATGAACGTATGATTTGTTATGAATTTTACGAGATGACTGGTTCAAAAATTGTTGAATTTTCGGAGTTAATCATTTTAGTAGAAAATTCTAGAATTGGTGGGCCCCACTCTTGGTTGGTGAAGAAATGTGCTGAGATTTTTATTCAAATGTGGTTCAAAAATTGTTAAATTTTCGGAGTTAATCATTTTGGTAGAAAATTCTAGAATTGGTGGGCCCCACTCTAGGTTGGTAAAGAAATGTGCTGAGATTTTTATTCAAATGTGGTGGGTGAGAATAGTAGCAGGTAAAGCCATCAGGTTGCAGGTTAAGTCTGCTTCGGCGTGCTAACATTTTCCTATAAATAGAGGGCTAATTTAGAATTGAAAATCACACCAGAATTCATAAGTTTTCTCTCTTTCTCTCTCTATATTATGAAGCATATTTTGTGAGTATTTATATACTTTGAGAGTTGCTATTCAGTGCAAGTTTCCTTCGACATTGCATTCCAATCAGAAATACTGCACTTTTGAGGTAAGGGATAGTAAGAAATTTTAAGGGTTAATATGTTTTTCAGTTCGTAATTCTTTTGACCTTCAGAAAATTTTGAAAAAATTTGAAATGATATTTTGATGAGTTTTATTGATTGTGTCCAAAAATGGTGATTTTTGGATGTATGGATTAAGAGTTATGCATTTTACGGAAAAAGACTATTTTAAAAGTAACCGCTTATAACTCCTTGTGGTTAACTCCAAAATTGATGAAATTTTTATTGAAAGTATATCTATATAATATCAGTGTACTCTGTGAATTTCGGAATTTTTGGATAAAATTACAATTTATGATAAATGTCTAAATATTCGGCTGTTTTGGCCAAATGAAAAATAGTAAATGAGTTTTAAAAATTCTGAGAAAAATATATGTTCAATATGGGACTATATTCTGCTAAATCCCAGATAAGAAATATTTTTGGAACTGATTTGGTATTTTTCATGAAAATGGACTAGTTATGAGTAAATGAATTAAATATGTTATGTGAAGTAAGAAAAATGGAAAATAGGATTTTATGGCTTGAGAATCCTATATGAGGTATATGCAGATTTTTTATGAGGGTTTTGGTTATTGGTAATGAAATCTTATGAGTTTGGCATTTTAGGATGATTAAATGCATTATTTAGTAAAGTGTAAACAATTAAAATAAATTGTTTATAAGCTTAAAAAATATTATTTTTTCAATATCATTATACCGAAATATTGGTATGTATTTTATTATGAAATTTCTATCTTTTTGTGTCGAGTTTACTATTCACGAGTTACTATTCACGAGTTACTATTCATGAGTTACTATTCACGAGTTACTATTCACGATAAAATTGGTTTCTTTTTCTAACCAAATTATAGTTGATTTATGAATATTACTCTTGAGATTAAATCTATATGTTGATCATATTATTTTTATTATCATATATAACATTTTTATAACCCTGATGTTGAAATTCTCTTTCACTTGAGTGTAAAGATGGGTAGATTGTTGGTATGATCATGACTATGGGTTCTCTTTGGCCAGTAGTGCAAAGTTGAATTGTTGACTGGTATGATCATGACTATTGAATTTATAACTGAATATCTTTAGCTTAAGTGTAAAGGTGAATTGATCAGCATGGTTATAATTATTGTTTATATAATTCTGAAATGATTATATATTTCTTTGAGATATTAATATATTTAGCCTATAGTGCAAAGATGAACTGTTGATGAATATCTTTGGCCTGTAGTGCAAAGATGAATTATTGATGAATATCTTTGGCCTGTAGTGCGAAGATGAACTGTTGTTGAATATCTTTGGCCCGTAGTGCAAAGATGGTTTGTTGATGAATATCTTTGGTCGTAGTGCGAAGATGGATTTATTAGCATGATTATGAACAGGAACTGTGATTTGGTGTAACCATGATCTTTGATGTTTCAGGTAAAGATAGGTGATGAGAATTATCTTCGTCCTGGATGAGAAGAGGAATTTAGAACTACAGTTATGATTATAAGTTATTCATATGATTGTGGACCAGAATTGTTGATTGATGTTACAGGGATAAAACATTGTTGGTGGATTTTTAACATGGAGAAGATAATAGACTTTATAGTCTATTTGACTTTTCTAATAGTTTGCTCGTTCCGTTGCAACTATGGTTGAAATTTTTTATCATCTACCATATGTTCTAGATCTCTGATTTATTATTGATGAAGGTTATTGATAATTTAATTATCTTTAGTCATGATATTCTTTACTGAGCTAGTTGTGCTCACCTTTTTGCTTCACAATTCCTTTCAGGTAATAAAAGTGTAGCTGGGTCGAGTGGGGGATAACAGGGGAATAAAACGGTGGTCGTCATTTAGTAGTTATATTTGGTTAATCAAATAGGGTGAGGCGAACCCAACGTTGGAAGGGTGTTTTGCCACTACCATACAAGATGTCTAATGCAATACAACCTCGTGTCATCATAAGTCAGGATTGTGCTCATCCACTTGCTGAGTATATTTACGAGCACTACCTATATAATCTTGGTGTTTGTTTGAAGTATAATTCTCAATTAGAGACAGTGGAGATAATGATTAGTCAAGAGAAGACTCACAATTGGGAAGAATATGATAGTAATCTTCTTGTTTTTCTTTGGGGTCTATTGGGTCGACCAAGGATAATTCTGTGGCCATATGATATCTATCATAACCTAGATGCATGGCCTCCCATGTACGAAGGTTTCCTTGAGCACTTTCCAAAGATTCTAATTTCTAAAATAGTTTTTGACTATACCTTTATGTAAGGTATCATTGTGAGGTGCTGTCCACGGTTGGGACATGAGTCACATTTGGTATATATTTGTATCCAAACTCACAGCATATGTGTTGTTGTATTTTGCATGACAATTGTTGTAATAAAATTGTAGTTATTTTCTGTACTATGTATTTGGCGACTCAGAATAGGTTGGATGGAATGGACCTGTTTTGGGGTTGTCACAGTTGGTATTAGAGCTTAGGGATATGATCTCTGGCGGAGATCGGGAAATAGAACTAGGAGGGGAGAGATGAGTAAATTCTTCGCTAGTGTGTCCTACCTAAGCTTATTTGTTGGTCAATCATAATTTCGGGATATTATGTGATATGTTAGTTTGTTAAATTAACCCTTGTTTTGAAGCTGTATTCTAGAATGATATTTGAAATACATGAGATGAGCAATGGAGAAATTATGATGACAGGAAAGATGGAATCTGAAATGAAAGGAAGGTATTCTCAACTCTTTGAAATACCAGGTACGTAAATTTCGGGGACGAAATTTCATAAGGAGGGGAGATTGTAAGACCCCGAATTTTATGAAATAAAAGTATTCAATTTTTTTTATAATTACAATTCAATAACTGGTTAAATTGATAAAAAGTTAAAGTTATGGGTGAAATGTAAAAATTTTTCAAAATAAGCAAGTGGTTATAAAATATTCATTTTTGTCGGTAAATATTTGTGTGGTCGTGGAATATTTTTTCTGTCGGGGAATATTCGTACGAGGGCGCAGCTATTTGTGGGCCTCATAACGGAAAACGATTGGATGAAGATAACGACAAAAATTGAGTTTTTATAAATAACGGCGTAGTTGTTACCGTTAACACTGTTGGAATACCGGTGGTTAAAATACAGTAATACACGTGGTTGCACAGTAGCACGCGGATTGCACAGTATTTTAAAATTATTGATTCTTACGAAGGAAGGCGCTACTCAATAATTGTTACAGTAGTTACTGTTCAATATTTTATTTTATTGATTCAATAATTGCTGCGTTGATATTTTATATTATTGTTGTTTCAATAATTGTTGCTGCACAGTATTTTCCATTATCAGATCAATAATTCATATTATTTAAATAATATTATTAGATAACATTATTGGCAATGTCAAGAAATTTCTGTCTAAGGAGCGGTTTGGTCACCTAATTGCGCGCCGGTAAGGAGAAATTCTTATTGGAAAGCCCCATCTTTCCTGGGAACGGCCTGGTTGTCATAATTGTGACTCCGTAATATTATTTGTGAATAATTAATTATTGATTCATATGATAAGGAAATATTTATTTTATGTGGATATAAATGAGGGATATATTTTTGTGGTTAAAAATGAAGGAGTTAATGTTGAGGTTTTCATCAGTATTTTTGTAAGAATGGAGGTATTAAAAATTAGGATTTTTGAGATATTTTGCGGGGGTTATAATTTTTAATCCGACCGTTGGATCGTGGTAATTTTTTGATATGTTATACATATATAAGTTGAGTATATGTCCACAAATTTTGAACCGTTAAAAATGAACGTATAATTTGTTATAAATTTTACGAGATGACTGGGTCAGAAATTGTTGAATTTTTTGAGTTAATCATTTTGGTGGAAAATTCTAGAATTGGTGGGCCCCACTCTAGGTTGGTGAAGAAATGTGCTGAGATTTTTATTCAAATGTGGTGGGTGAGAATAGTAGCAGGTAAAGCCATCAGGTTACAGGTTAAGTCTGCTTTGGCGTGCTAATATTTTCCTATAAATAGAGGGCTAATTTAGAATTGAAAATCACACCAGAATTCATAAGTTTTCTCTCTTTCTCTCTCTATATTATGAAGCATATTTTGTGAGTATTTATATACTTTGAGAGTTGCTATTCAGTGCAAGTTTCCTTCGACATTGCATTCCAGTCAGAAATACTGCACTTTTGAGGTAAGGGATAGTAAGAAATTTTAAGGGTTATTATGTTTTTCAGTTCGTAATTATTTTGACCTTCAAAAATTCTGAAAAATTTAGAATGATATTTTGATGAGTTTTATTGATTGTGTCCAAAAATGGTGATTTTTGGATGTATGGATTAAGAGTTGTGCATTTTACGGAAAAAGACTATTTTAAAAGTAACCGCTTATAACTCCTTGTGGTTAACTCCAAAATTGATGAAATTTTTATTGAAAGTATATCTATATAATATCAGTGTACTCTGTGAATTTCGGAATTTTTGGATAAAATTACAATTTATGATAAATGTCTAAATATTCGGCTGTTTTGGCCATATGAAAAATAGTAAATGAGTTTTAAAAATTCTGAGAAAAATATATGTTCAATATGGGACTATATTATGCTAAATCCCAGAAAAAAAATATTTTTGGAACTGATTTGGTATTTTTCATGAAAATGGACTAGTTATGAGTAAATGAATTAAATATGTTATGTGAAGTAAGAAAAATAGAAAATAGTATTTTATTGCTTGAGAATCCTATATGAGGTATATGCAGATTTTTGATGAGGGTTTGGTTATTGGTAATGAAATCTTATGAGTTTGGCATTTTAGGATGATTAAATGCATTATTTAGTAAAGTGTAAACAATTAAAATAAATTGTTTATAAGCTTAAAAAATATTATTCTTTCAATATCATTATACCGAAATATTGGTATGTATTTTATTGTGAAATTTCTACCTTTTTGTGTTGAGTTTACTATTCACGAGTTACTATTCACGAGTTACTATTCACGATAAAATTGGTTTCTTTTTCTAACCAAATTATAGTTGATTTATGAATATTACTCTTGAGATTAAATCTATATGTTGATCATATTGTTTTTATTATCATATATAACATTTTTATAACCCTGATGTTAAAATTCTCTTTCACTTGAGTGTAAAGATGGGTAGATTATTGGTATGATCATGACTATGGGTTCTCTTTGGCCAGTAGTGCAAAGTTGAATTGTTGACTGGTATGATCATGACTATTGAATTTATAACTGAATATCTTTAGCTTAAGTGTAAAGGTGAATTGATCAACATGGTTATAATTATTGTTTATATAATTCTGAAATGATTATATATTTCTTTGAGATATTAATATATTTGGCCTATAGTGCAAAGATGAACTGTTGATGAATATCTTTGGCCTGTAGTGCAAAGATGAATTATTGATGAATATCTTTGGCCTGTAGTGAGAAGATGAACTGTTGTTGAATATCTTTGGCCCGTAGTGCAAAGATGGTTTGTTGATGAATATCTTTGGCCGTAGTGCGAAGATGGATTTATTAGCATGATTATGAACAGGAACTGTGATTTGGTGTAACCATGATCTTTGATGTTTCAGGTAAAGATAGGTGATGAGAATTTTCTTCGTCCTGAATGAGAAGAGGAATTTAGAACTACAGTTATGATTATGAGTTATTCATATGATTGTGGACCAGAATTGTTGATTGATGTTACAGGGATAAAACATTGTTGGTAGATTTTTAACATGGAGAAGATAATAGACTTTATAGTCTATTTGACTCTTCTAATGGTTTGCTCGTTCCGCAACAACTATGGTTGAAAATTTTTATCATCTACCATATGTTCTAGATCTCTAATTTATTATTGATGAAGGCTATTGATAATTTAATTATCTTTAGTCATGATATTCTTTACTAAGCTAGTTGTGCTCACCCTTTTGCTTCACAATTCCTTTCAGGTAATAAAAGTGTAGCTGGGTTTAGTGGGGGATAACAGGAGAATAGAACGGTGGTTGTCATTTAGTAGTTATATTTGATGAATCAAATAGGGTGAGGTGAACCCAACGTTGGAAGGGTGTTTTGTCACTACCATACAAGATGTCTAATGCAATACAATCTCGTGTCATCATAAGTCAGGATTGTGCTCATCCACTTGCTGAGTATATTTACGAGCACTACCTATATAATCTTGGTGTTTGTTTGAAGTATAATTCTCAATTAGAGACAGTGGAGATAATGATAAGTCAAGAGAAGACTCACCATTGGGAAGAATATGATAGTAATCTTCTTGTTTTTCTTTGGGGTCTATTGGGTCAACCAAGGATAATTCTGTGGCCATATGATATCTATCATAACCTAGATGCATGGCCTCCCATGTACGAAGGTTTCCTTGAGCACTTCCCAAAGATTCTAATTTCTAAAACAGTTTTATGACTATACCTTTATGTAAGGTATCATTGTGAGGTGCTGTCCACGATTGGGACATGAGTCACATTTGGTATATATTTGTATCCAAACTCACAGCATATGTGTTGTTGTATTTTGCACGACAATTGTTGTAATAAAGTTGTAGTTATTTTCTGTACCATGTATTTGGCGACTCAGAATAGGTTGGATGGAATGGACCTGTTTTGGGGTTGTCACAGTTGGTATCAGAGCTTAGGGATATGATCTCTGGCGGAGATTGGGAAATAGAACTAGGAGGGGAGAGATGAATAAAACCTTCGCTAGTGTGTCCTACCTAAGCTTATTTGTTGGTTAGTCATAATTTCGGGATATTATGTGATATGTTAGTTTGTTAAATTAACCATTGTTTTGAAGCTGTATTCTAGAATGATATTTGAAATACATGAGATGAGCAATGGAGAAATTATGATGACAGAAAAGATGGAATCTGAAATGAAAGAAAGGTATTCTCAACTCTTTGAAATACCAGGTACGTAAATTTTGGGGACGAAATTTCATAAGGAAGGGAGATTGTAAGACCCCGAATTTTATGAAATAAAAGTATTCAATTTTTCTTATAATTATAATTCAGTAAATGGTTAAATTGATAAAAAGTTAAAGTTATGGGTGAAATGTGAAAATTTTTCAAAATAAACAAGTGGTTATAAAATATTCATTTTTGTTGGTGAATATTCGTGTGGTCGTGGAATATTCTTTCTGTCGGGGAATATTCGTACGACGGCGCAGCTATTTGTGGGCCCTATAACGAAAAACGATTGGATGAAGATAACGACAAAAATTGAGTTTTTTAAATAACGGCGTAGTTATTACCGTTAACACTGTTGGAATACCCGGTGGTTAAAATACAGTAATACGCGTTGTTGCACAGTAGCACACGGATTGCACAGTATTTTAGAATTATTGATTCTTACGAAGGAAGGCGCTACTCAATAATTGTTACAGTAATTACTGTTCAATATTTTATTTTATTGATTCAATAATTACTGTTTTGATAATTTATATTATTGTTGTTTCAATAATTGTTGTTGCACAGTATTTTCCATTATCAGATCAATAATTCATATTATTTAAATAATATTATTAGATAACATTATTGGCAATGTCAAGAAAGTTCTGTCTAAAGAGAGGTTTGGTCACCTAATTGCGCGCCAGTAAGGAGAAATTCTTATTGGAAAGCCCCCTCTTTCCTGGGAACGGCCTGGTTGTCATAATTGTGACTCTGTAATATTATTTGTGAATAATTAATTATTGATTCATATGATAAGAAAATATTTATTTTATGTGGATATAAATGAGGGATATATTTTTGTGGTTAAAAATGAAGGAGTTAATGTTGAGGTTTTTATCAGTATTTTTGTCGGAATGGAGGTATAAAAATTAGGGTTTTTGAGATATTTTGCGGTGGTTATAATTTTTAATCCGACCGTTGGATCGTGGTAATTTTTTGATATGTTATACATATATAAGTTGAGTATATGTCCACAAATTTTGAACCGTTAAAAATGAACGTATGATTTGTTATGAATTTTACGAGATGACAGGTTCAGAAATTGTTGAATTTTCGGAGTTAATCATTTTTGTAGAAAATTCTAGAATTGGTGGGCCCCACTCTAGGTTGGTGAAGAAATGTGCTGAGATTTTTATTTAAATGTGGTGGGTGAGAATAGTAGCAGGTAAAGCCATCAGGTTGCATGTTAAGTCTGCTTCGGCGTGCTAACATTTTCCTATAAATAGAGGGCTAATTTAGAATTGAAAATCACACCAGAATTCATAAGTTTTCTCTCTTTCTCTCTCTATATTATGAAGCATATTTTGTGAGTATTTAGATACTTTGAGAGTTGCTATTCAGTGCAAGTTTCCTTCGACATTGCATTCCAGTCAGAAATACTGCACTTTTGAGGTAAGGGATAGTAAGAAATTTTAAGGGTTATTATGTTTTTCAGTTCGTAATTCTTTTGACCTTCAGAAAATTTTGGAAAAATTTGAAATGATATTTTGATGAGTTTTATTGATTGTGTCCAAAAATGGTGATTTTTGGATGTATGGATTAAGAGTTATGCATTTTACGGAAAAAGACTATTTTAAAAGTAACCGCTTATAACTCGTTGTGGTTAACTCCAAAATTGATGAAATTTTTATTGAAAGTATATCTATATAATATCAGTGTACTCTGTGAATTTCGGAATTTTTGGATAAAATTACAATTTATGATAAATGTCTAAATATTCGGCTGTTTTGGCCATATGAAAAATAGTAAATGAGTTTTAAAAATTCTAAGAAAAATATATGTTCAATATGGGACTATATTCTGCTAAATCCCAGAAAAAAATATTTTTGGAACTGATTTGGTATTTTTCATGAAAATAGACTAGTTATGAGTAAATGAATTAAATATGTTATGTGAAGTAAGAAAAATGGAAAATAGGATTTTATGGCTTGAGAATCCTATATGAGGTATATGCAGATTTTTGATGAGGGTTTTGGTTATTGGTAATGAAATCTTATGAGTTTGGCATTTTAGGATGATTAAATGCATTATTTAGTAAAGTGTAAACAATTAAAATAAATTGTTTATAAGCTTAAGAAATATTATTTTTTCAATATCATTATACCGAAATATTGGTATGTATTTTATTATAAAATTTCTATCTTTTTGTGTCGAGTTTACTATTCACGAGTTACTATTCACGAGTTACTATTCATGAGTTACTATTCACGATAAAATTGGTTTCTTTTCTAACCAAATTATAGTTGATTTATGAATATTACTCTTGAGATTAAATCTATATGTTGATCATATTGTTTTTATTATCATATATAACATTTTTATAACCCTGATGTTGAAATTCTCTTTCACTTGAGTGTAAAGATGGGTAGATTGTTGGTATGATCATAACTATGGGTTCTCTTTGGCCAGTAGTGCAAAGTTGAATTGTTGACTGGTATGATCATGACTATTGAATTTATAACTGAATATCTTTAGCTTAAGTGTAAAGGTGAATTGATCAACATGGTTATAATTATTGTTTATATAATTCTGAAATGATTATATATTTCTTTGAGATATTAATATATTTGGCCTATAGTGCAAAGATGAACTGTTGATGAATATCTTTGGCCTGTAGTGCAAAGATGAATTATTGATGAATATCTTTGGCCTGTAGTGCGAAGATGAACTGTTGTTGAATATCTTTGGCCCGTAGTGCAAAGATGGTTTGTTGATGAATATCTTTGGCCGTAGTGCGAAGATGGATTTATTAGCATAATTATGAACAGGAACTGTGATTTGGTGTAACCATGATCTTTGATGTTTCAGGTAAAGATAGGTGATGAGAATTATCTTCGTCCTGGATGAGAAGAGGAATTTAGAACTACAGTTATGATTATGAGTTATTCATGTGATTGTGGACCAGAATTGTTGATTGATGTTACAGAGATAAAACATTGTTGGTGGATTTTTAACATGGAGAAGATAATAGACTTTATAGTCTATTTGACTCTTCTAATGGTTTGCTCGTTCCGCTGCAACTATGGTTGAAAATTTTTATCATCTACCATATGTTCTAGATCTCTGATTTATTATTGATGAAGGCTATTGATAATTTAATTATCTTTAGTCATGATATTCTTTATTGAGCTAGTTGTGCTCACCTTTTGCTTCACAATTCTTTCAGGTAATAAAAGTGTAGCTGGGTCGAGTGGGGGATAACAGGGAAGTAGAACGGTGGTCGTCATTTAGTAGTTATATTTGGTTAATCAAATAGGGTGAGGCGAACCCAACGTTGGAAGGGTGTTTTGCCACTACCATACAAGATGTCTAATGCAATACAACCTCGTGTCATCATAAGTCAGGATTGTGCTCATCCACTTGCTGAGTATATTTACGAGCACTACCTATATAATCTTGGTGTTTGTTTGAAGTATAATTCTCAATTAGAGACAGTGGAGATAATGATAAGTCAAGAGAAGACTCACCATTGGGAAGAATATGATAGTAATCTTCTTGTTTTTCTTTGGGGTCTATTGGGTCAACCAAGGATAATTCTGTGGCCATATGATATCTATCATAACCTAGATGCATGGCCTCCCATGTACGAAGGTTTCCTTGAGCACTTCCCAAAGATTCTAATTTCTAAAACAGTTTTTGACTATACCTTTATGTAAGGTATCATTGTGAGGTGTTGTCCACGGTTGGGACATGAGTCACATTTAGTATATATTTGTATCCAAACTCACAGCATATGTGTTGTTGTATTTTGCACGACAATTGTTGTAATAAAGTTGTAGTTATTTTCTGTACCATGTATTTGGCGACTCAGAATAGGTTGGATGGAATGGACCTGTTTTGGGGTCGTCACAGTTGGTATCAGAGCTTAGGGATATGATCTCTGGCGGAGATCGGGAAATATAACTAGGAGGGGAGAGATGAGTAAATCTTCGCTAGTGTGTCCTACCTAAGCTTATTTGTTGGTCAGTCATAATATCGGGATATTATGTGATATGTTAATTTGTTAAATTAACCCTTGTTTTGAAGCTGTATTCTAGAATGATATTTGAAATACAGGAGATGAGCAATGGAGAAATTATGATGACAGGGAAGATGGAATCTGAAATGAAAGAAAGGTATTCTCAACTCTTTGAAATACCAGGTACGTAAATTTCGGGGATGAAATTTCATAAGGAGGGGAGATTGTAAGACCCCGAATTTTATGAAATAAAAGTATTCAATTTTTCTTATAATTACAGTTCAGTAAA
Source organism: Panax notoginseng (assembly GCA_016801055.1). Taxonomy (NCBI): domain Eukaryota; kingdom Viridiplantae; phylum Streptophyta; class Magnoliopsida; order Apiales; family Araliaceae; genus Panax; species Panax notoginseng. Next base: position 112,312,279 of record CM029016.1, read on the forward strand.
TGGTTAAATTGATAAAAAGTTAAAGTTATGGGTGAAATGTGAAAATTTTTCAAAATAAGCAAGTGGTTATAAAATATTCATTTTTGTCGGTGAATATTCGTGTGGTCGTGGAATATTCTTTCTGTCGGGGAATATTCGTACGACGGCGCAACTATTTGTGGGCCCCATAACAGAAAACGATTGGATGAAGATAACGATAAAAATTGAGTTTTTTTAAATAACGGCGTAGTTATTACCGTTAACACTGTTGGAATACCCGGTGGTTAAAATACAGTAATACGTGTGTTGCACAGTAGCACACGGATTGCACAGTATTTTAGAATTATTGATTCTTACGAAGGAAGTCGCTACTCAATAATTGTTACAGTAATTACTGTTCAATATTTTATTTTATTGATTCAATAATTGCTGTGTTAATATTTTATATTATTGTTGTTTCAATAATTGTTGTTGCACAGTATTTTCTATTATCGGATCAATAATTCATATTATTTAAATAATATTATTAGATAACATTATTGGCAATGTCAAGAAAGTTCTGTCTAAGGAGAGGTTTGGTCACCTAATTGCGCGCCGGTAAGGAGAAATTCTTATTGGAAAGCCCCCTCTTTCCTGGGAACGGCCTGGTTGTCATAATTGTGACTCTGTAATATTATTTGTGAATAATTAATTATTGATTCATATGATAAGGAAATATTTATTTTATGTGGATATAAATGAGGGATATATTTTTGTGGTTAAAAATGAAGGAGTTAATGTTGAGGTTTTCATCAGTATTTTTGTCGGAATAGAGGTATTAAAAATTAGGGTTTTTGAGATATTTTGCGGGGGTTATAATTTTTAATCCGACCGTTGGATCGTGGTAATTTTTTAATATGTTATACATATATAAGTTGAGTATATGTCCACAAATTTTGAACCGTTAAAAATGAACGTATGATTTGTTATGAATTTTACGAGATAACTGGTTCAGAAATTGTTAAATTTTCGGAGTTAATCATTTTGGTGGAAAATTCTAGAATTGGTGGGCCCCACTCTAGGTTGGTAAAGAAATATGCTGAGATTTTTATTCAAATGTGGTGGGTGAGAATAGTAGCAGGTAAAGCCATCAGGTTGCAGGTTAAGTCTGCTTCGACGTGCTAACATTTTTCTATAAATAGAGGGCTAAGTTAGAATTGAAAATCACACAAGAATTCATAAGTTTTCTCTCTTTCTCTCTCTATATTATGAAGCATATTTTGTGAGTATTTAGATACTTTGAGAGTTGCTATTCAGTGCAAGTTTCCTTCGGCTTTGCATTCCAGTCAGAAATACTGCACTTTTGAGGTAAGGGATAGTAAGAAATTTTAAGGGTTATTATGTTTTTCAGTTCGTAATTCTTTTGACCTTCAGAAAATTCTGGAAAAATTTGGAATGATATTTTGATGAGTTTTATTGATTGTGTCCAAAAATGGTGATTTTTGGATGTATAGATTAAGAGTTATGCATTTTACGGAAAAAGACTATTTTAAAAGTAACCGCTTATAACTCCTTGTGGTTAACTCCAAAATTGATGAAATTTTTATTGGAAGTATATCTATATAATATCAGTGTACTCTGTGAATTTCGGAATTTTTGAATAAAATTACAATTTATGATAAATGTCTAAATATTCGGCTGTTTTGGCCATATGAAAAATAGTAAATGAATTTTAAAAATTTTGAGAAAAATATATGTTCAATATGGGACTATATTCTGCTAAATCCCAGAAAAGAAATATTTTTGGAACTGATTTGTTATTTTTCATGAAAATGGACTTGTTATGAGTAAATGAATTAAATATGTTATGTGAAGTAAGAAAATTGAAAAATAGGATTTTATGGCTTGAGAATCCTATATGAGGATATATGTAGATTTTTTATGAGGGTTTTGGTTATTGGTAATGAAATCTTATGAGTTTGGCATTTTAGGATGATTAAATGCATTATTTAGTAAAGTGTAAACAATTAAAATAAATTGTTTATAAGCTTAAGAAATATTATTCTTTCAATATCATTATACCAAAATATTGGTATGTATTTTATTGTAGAATTTTTACCTTTTTGTGTCGAGTTTACTATTCATGAGTTACTATTCACGAGTTACAATTCATGAGTTACTATTCACGAGTTACTATTCACGATAAAATTGGTTTTTTTTTCTAACCAAATTATAGTTGATTTATGAATATTACTCTTGAGATTAAATCTATATGTTGATCATATTATTTTTATTATCATATATAACATTTTTATAACCCTGATGTTGAAATTCTCTTTCACTTGAGTTTAAAGATGGGTAGATTGTTGGTATGATCATGACTATGGGTTCTCTTTGGGCAGTAGTGCAAAGTTGAATTGTTGACTGGTATGATCATGACTATTGAATTTATAACTGAATATCTTTAGCTTAAGTGTAAAGGTGAATTGATCAACATGGTTATAATTATTGTTTATATAATTTTGAAATGATTATATATTTATTTGAGATATTAATATATTTGGCCTATAGTGCAAAGATGAACTGTTAATGAATATCTTTGGCATGTAGTGCAAAGATGAATTATTGATGAATATCTTTGGCCTGTAGTGCGAAGATGAACTGTTGTTGAATATCTTTGGCCCGTAGTGCAAAGATGGTTTGTTGATGAATATCTTTGGCCGTAGTGCGAAGATGGATTTATTAGCATGATTATGAACAGGAACTGTGATTTGGTGTAACCATGATCTTTGATGTTTCAGGTAAAGATAGGTGATGAGAATTATATTCGTCCTGGATGAGAAGAGGAATTTAGAACTACAGTTATGATTATGAGTTATTCATGTGATTGTGGACCAGAATTGTTGATTGATGTTACAGGGATAAAACATTGTTGGTGGATTTTTAACACGGAGAAGATAATAGACTTTATAGTCTATTTGACTCTTCTAATGGCTTGCTCGTTCCGCTGCAACTATGGTTAAAAATTTTTATCATCTACCATATGTTCTAGATCTCTGATTTATTATTGATGAAGGTTATTGATAATTTAATTATCTTTAGTCATGATATTCTTTACTGAGCTAGTTGTGCTCACCCTTTTGCTTCACAATTCCTTTCAGGTAATAAAAGTGTAGCTGGGTCAAGTGGGGAATAACAGGGGAATAGAACGGTGGTCGTCATTTAGTAGTTATATTTGGTGAATCAAATAGGGTGAGGCGAACCCAACGTTGGAAGGGTGTTTTGCCACTACCATACAAGATGTCTAATGCAATACAACCTCGTGTCATCATAAGTAAAGATTGTGCTCATCCACTTGTTGAGTATATTTACGAGCACTACCTATATAATCTTGGTGTTTATTTGAAGTATAATTCTCAATTAGAGACAGTGGAGATAATGATAAGTCAAGAGAAGACTCACCATTGGGAAGAATATGATAGTAATCTTCTTATTTTTCTTTGGGGTCTATTGGTTCAACCAAGGATAATTCTGTGGCCATATGATATCTATCATAACCTAGATGCATGGCCTCCCATGTACGAAGGTTTCCTTGAGCACTTCCCAAAGATTCTAATTTCTAAAACAGTTTTTGACTATACCTTTATGTAAGGTATCATTGTGAGGTGATGTCCACGGTTGGAACATAAGTCACATTTGGTATATATTTGTATCCAAACTCATAGCATATGTGTTATTGTATTTTGCACGACAATTGTTGTAATAAAGTTGTAGTTATTTTCTGTACCATGTATTTGGCGACTCAGAATAGGTTGGATGGAATGGACCTGTTTTGGGGTTGTAACAGTTGGTATCAGAGCTTAGGGATATGATCTCTGGCGGAGATCGGAAAATAGAACTAGGAGGGGAGAGATGAGTAAATCATTCGCTAGTGTGTCCTACCTAAGCTTATTTGTTGGTCAGTCATAATTTCGAGATATTATGTGATATGTTAGTTTGTTAAATTAACCCTTGTTTTGAAGCTGTATTCTAGAATAATATTTGAAATACATGAGATGAGCAATGGAGAAATTATGATGACAGGAAGATGGAATCTAAAATGAAAGGAAGGTATTCTCAATTCTTTGAAATACCAGTTACGTAAATTTCAGGGACGAAATTTCATAAAGAGGGGAGATTGTAAGACCCCGAATTTTATGAAATAAAAGTATTCAATTTTTCTTATAATTACAATTCAGTAAATGGTTAAATTGATAAAAAGTTAAAGTTATGGGTGAAATGTGAAAATTTTTCAAAATAAGCAAGTGGTTATAAAATATTCATTTTTGTCGGTGAATATTCGTGTGGTCGTGGAATATTCTTTCTGTCGGGGAATATTCGTACGACGGCGCAGCTATTTGTGGGCCCCATAACGGAAAACGAATGGATGAAGATAACGACAAAAATTGAGTTTTTATAAATAACGACGTAGTTATTACCGTTAATACTGTTGGAATACCCGGTGGTTAAAATACAGTAATACGCGTTGTTACACAGTAGCACACAGATTGCACAGTATTTTAGAATTATTGATTCTTACGAAGGAAGGCGCTACTCAATAATTGTTACAGTAGTTACTGTTCAATATTTTATTTTATTGATTCAATAATTGCTGCGTTGATATTTTATATTATTGTTGTTTCAATAATTGTTGTTGCACAGTATTTTCTATTATCATATCAATAATTCATATTATTTAAATAATATTATTAGATAACATTATTGGCAATGTCAAGAAAGTTCTGTCTAAGGAGAGGTTTGGTCACCTAATTGCGCGCCGGTAAGGAGAAATTCTTATTGGAAAGCCCCCTCTTTCTTGGGAACGGCCTGGTTGTCATAATTGTGACTCTGTAATATTATTTGTGAACAATTAATTATTGATTCATATGATAAGAAAATATTTATTTTATGTGGATATAAATGAGGGATATATTTTTGTGGTTAAAAATGAAGGAGTTAATATTGAGGTTTTCATTAGTATTTTTGTCAGAATGGAAGTATTAAAAATTAGGGTTTTTGAGATATTTTGTGGGGGTTATAATTTTTAATCCGACCGTTGGATAGTGGTAATTTTTTGATATGTTATACATATATAAGTTGAGTATATGTCCACAAATTTTGAACCGTCAAAAATGAACGTATGATTTGTTATGAATTTTACGAGATGACTGGTTCAGAAATTGTTGAATTTTCGGAGTTAATCATTTTGGTAGAAAATTCTAGAATTGGTGGGCCCCACTCTTGGTTGGTGAAGAAATGTGCTGAGATTTTTATTCAAATGTGGTGGGTGGGAATAGTAGCAGGTAAAGCCATCAGGTTGCAGGTTAAGTCTGCTTCGGCGTGCTAACATTTTCCTATAAATAGAGGGCTAAGTTAGAATTGAAAATCACACAAGAATTCATAAGTTTTCTCTCTTTCTCTCTCTATATTATGAAGCATATTTTGTGAGTATTTAGATACTTTGAGAGTTGCTATTCAGTGCAAGTTTCCTTCGGCTTTGCATTCCAGTCAGAAATACTGCACTTTTGAGGTAAGGGATAGTAAGAAATTTTAAGGGTTATTATGTTTTTCAGTTCGTAATTCTTTTGACCTTCAAAAAATTCTAGAAAAATTTAAAATGATATTTTAATGAGTTTTATTAGTTGTGTCCAAAAATGGTGATTTTTTGATGTATGGATTAAGAGTTATGTATTTTATGGAAAAAGACTATTTTAAAAGTAACCGCTTATAACTCGTTGTGGTTAACTCCAAAATTTATGAAATTTTTATTGAAAGTATATCTATATAATATCAGTGTACTCTGTGAATTTTGAAATTTTTGGATAAACTTATAATTTATGATAAATGTCTAAATATTCGGCTGTTTTGGCCATATGAAAAATAGTAAATGAGTTTTAAAAATTCTGAGAAAAATATATGTTGAATATGGAACTATATTCTGCTAAATCCCAGAAAAGAAATATTTTTGGAACTGATTTGGTATTTTTTTCATGAAAATAGACTAGTTATGAGTAAATGAATTAAATATGTTATGTGAAGTAAGAAAATTGGAAAATAGGATTTAATGGCTTGAGAATCCTATATGAGGTATATGCAGATTTTTTATGAGGGTTTTGGTTATTGGTAATGAAATTTTATGAATTTGGCATTTTAGGATGATTAAATGCATTATTTAGTAAAGTGTAAATAATTAAAATAAATTGTTTATAAGCTTAAGAAATATTATTCTTTCAATATCATTATACCGAAATATTGGTATGTATTTTATTGTGGAATTTCTACCTTTTTGTGTCGAGTTTACTATTCACGAGTTACTATTCACGAGTTACTATTCATGAGTTACTATTCACGAGTTACTATTCACGATAAAATTGGTTTCTTTTTCTAACCAAATTATAGTTGATTTATAAATATTACTCTTGAGATTAAATCTATATGTTGATCATATTATTTTTATTATCATATATAACATTTTTATAACCCTGATGTTAAAATTCTCTTTCACTTGAGTGTAAAGATGGGTAGATTGTTGGTATGATCATGACTATGGGTTCTCTTTGGCCAGTAGTGCAAAGTTGAATTGTTGACTGGTATGATCATGACTATTGAATTTATAACTGAATATCTTTAGCTTAAGTGTAAAGGTGAATTGATCAACATGGTTATAATTATTGTTTATATAATTGTGAAATGATTATATATTTCTTTGAGATGTTAATATATTTGGCCTATAGTGCAAAGATGAACTGTTGATGAATATCTTTGGCTTGTAGTGCAAAGATGAATTATTGATGAATATCTCTAGCATGTAGTGCGAAGATGAACTGTTGTTGAATATCTTTGGCCCGTAGTGCAAAGATGGTTTGTTGATGAATATCTTTGGCCGTAGTGCGAAGATGGATTTATTAGCATGATTATGAACAGAAACTGTGATTTGGTGTAACCATGATCTTTGATGTTTCAGGTAAAGATAGGTGATGAGAATTATCTTCATCCTAGATGAGAAGAGGAATTTAGAACTACAGTTATGATTATGAGTTATTCATATAACTGTGGACAAGAATTGTTGATTGATATTACAGGGATAAAACATTGTTGGTGGATTTTTAACATGGAGAAGATAATAGACTTATAGTCTATTTGACTCTTCTAATGGTTTGCTCGTTCCGCTGGAACTATGGTTGAAATTTTTTATCATCTACCATATGTTCTAGATCTCTGATTTATTATTGATGAAGGTTATTGATAATTTAATTATCTTTAGTCATGATATTCTTTACTGAGCTAGTTGTGCTCACCTTTTTGCTTCACAATTCCTTTCAGGTAATAAAAGTGTAGCTGGGCCGAGTGGGGGATAACAGGGGAATAGAACGGTGGTCGTCATTTAGTAGTTATATTTGGTTAATCAAATAGGGTGAGGCGAACCCAACGTTGGAAGGGTGTTTTGCCACTACTATACAAGATGTCTAATGCAATACAACCTTGTGTCATCATAAGTCAGGATTGTGCTCATCCACTTGCTGAGTATATTTACGAGCACTACCTATATAATCTTGGTATTTGTTTGAAGTATAATTCTCAATTAGAGACAGTGGAGATAATGATAAGTCAAGAGAAGACTCACCATTGGGAAGAATATGATAGTAATCTTCTTATTTTTCTTTGGGGTCTATTGGGTCAACCAAGGATAATTCTGTGGCCATATGATATCTATCATAACCTAGATGCATGGCCTCCCATGTACGAAGGTTTCCTTGAGCACTTCCCAAAGATTCTAATTTCTAAAACAGTTTTTGACTATACCTTTATGTAAGGTATCATTGTGAGGTGCTGTCCACGGTTGGGACATGAGTCACATTTGGTATATATTTGTATCCAAACTCACAGCATATGTGTTGTTGTATTTTGCACGACAATTGTTGTAATAAAGTTGTAGTTATTTTCTGTTCCATGTATTTGGCGACTCAGAATAGGTTAGATGGAATGGACCTGTTTTGGGGTTGTCACACCTGGGCTGATAGATGTTGGATCCATAACATCTATAAGCTCAGATCTAGTGTTTTTGCAAATCTGGAAAATTTTTATAATGAGTCTGACAACCAAATGTCAGACCCGGTAAATCTTTAGTTGTTAATGATTTTGTGTGTTTTATGTTACATATTTGTAGTATGTCAGTAGATCTTTGTTCTGAAACTTGAATCAGGACCAAATAATGTATAGATTGAAAGATATTCTTGGTTAAAGTCGGTTGACCGACCATGACCAAGTGAAATCTGGGTAACCCAGAAAGTGATTAGCAGCGCCTGACAACTTTTTCTAATGCCTTGATCTGTCAGGTTATATGTGTATTGTTATGTTTATTGTATTCAAGTGGTAGTATGTTGTATAGACTACAAGATTAAGCTTTTGTATAGCCTAAATATCAATCTGATCGAAACCAGTGGAAGGTCAAACCAAGCCAGAAGATCACGAACTTGGTTTTCTGGGTAACCCAGAAAACTTAAGAGCGTGATCTCTGACAAGGTTTGATCGGTCCGGATCTGACGGTTGTATTGTGATTTTGTTGATGTTATGTGATAGATCTCTTGTCCTACATGTTGGCTACATACTGTACCCTTTATATCACACAAACGTTACATGCATTACAAGTTGTAAAAGCCCAAAAGTGGACAGTCGAACTGTTCTTCATTTCTGGGTAACCCAGAAATGAAGAACATGTCTGACACTCCCTTCGAAGGCTCAGATCTCGTTCGTTTAATGGTTGTTGATCATGTTTGTTAATGGATAATGTAATCCTACACTAGCACTACAATCTCTGACCAGCAACGTGCCCAGAAACACATTACACTGTTCTTAATTCACGGTCAAAGTAGCTATGTCGTGCACTGCTATGAATGTTCTTGAGGGTTCAAGAACACCTACGGCGACGTTTTCTGTCGCTAAAGGCGATAGCGACAGATTTAATAATTATATTTATTTTATTTTCCAAAAATCATTTAAAAATAGAAATTAATTATTAAAAATACCAAATAAATTATAAAAAAATTATTTTAAGGTCTAAAAATTAGTTTTAAATTATTTTGAATATATTTCATAAATATTTAATATTTTTGAAATATTAAAGGTATTTAATTTATTTAATTATAATATTAAATAAATTATTTAAAAATAATTTTAATACAAGAAAAATCATTTAAATTATATTATGTTATAAGAAAATATTTTAAGTTATTTTTAAAGACTTTTAATATTTTGTGATGAAATTCATTAATAAAATTAATATTAATAATAATTAAGTTATTTAATAAATAAATTAAATAAATAAATTAAAAATGAATTTATTATTTTAAAAATCATTTTAAATGATAATAAGGTATTTAAAAATATTTTAAGTTATTAAATAACTTTCAATATTTAAAGGTAAAATTCATTAATTAATTACGATTAATGATGTTAAAGTTATTTAATAATTATATTAAATAATTTAGTTTAAAAATTATTTTAATATTATAAGAATCATTTTAAATGAAAATAAAGTGTTTAAAGATATTTTAAGTTATAAAATATAACTTTTAATATTTAAAGGATAATTTCATTAATAATTTAATATTAATGATATTAATTTAATATTAATAATATTAAATTTATTTAATAATTATATTAAATAAATAATTTAAAAATGATTTTATTAATTTAAAAATCATTTAAAAAGGATATAAATGAATTAAAAATATTTTAAATTATAATTAATGACTTTTAATATTTTGATAAATAGTACTTTAATATTTAAATATTAATGGTAATTAATTAAAAATGATTTTAATTATTTTAAAAATCATTTAAACGAAATTTAAATACTTTTAAAATATTCTAAGTTATTATAAATAACTTTAATATTTTGGCAATGGTTTCATTAATAGTTTAATATTAATTAAATATTAATGATAATAGAATTTTTTAATATTTAAATCATTTAATAATAATTCTGATGTTTGAAAATTCAAGATAAATTATAATAAATGTTTAAAAATTATTATAAGTCATTTAAAAATAATATGACTGATACTTACAGATATTGAGTTACAGATTAGAGTCTTAGACTCAATAAATACTCGATAAAGCTGTCGGTACACCGACACATTTCAGATATTGATCTGAACTTAGATAGTTTGACTTGATAAGTGTTTATTTGCAATTCAATGGTTGTTAAACTTATGTGCCAATGTGATTAGGATATGTGCTGACTGCAATACGCAGTGCTACGTGTTAAGATATATTGTTCTAATAGAATAAATGATCTGATTAATGATAGGTCGTGATATAAAAGATAGAACTAAGTTACGAACTGTAAGCAGCGCATCAGGCAAGTATCTTACCTTTGCATTTTCTTTATACAATGGACATGAGTAAGAATGTTTCTAAATTATATTAATACTGTACAGATTACTAATCCTATATTATACACGCTCATTGATTATCAACATGTTAGTATATGGTAATTCAGATATATATATATATATATATATATATATATATATATATATATATATATTTTGTTCGTTAATTTCTATAAATGGTTAAACAAGTGTCCCCACTTGGATAATTATTGTATTTAATCACATGTTGATACACCGTTGTCAATTATCCGTGTATATATATATATATATATATATATATATATATATATATATATGTTGAATTATAAATTATTGTTGAAAAAGATAAAACCTTTGATTTGGAACCCAGACAAGTATGAACATCCCTACACGGGAAAACTTTTATGCGCCCAAGGCGGACAGAGTGAATGATACCCTCGTTCTTGCATGTAGTGTTCATCAATATAGGGTACAACGGGCTGATCACCCCCGTGCCCATAAGTTATGACGGTTTGCAGATGAATTTCTGTTTAACCTTTTCGAAAATAAAAATAATGTTCATAGTGTGTCACCTTAACCCTAGTTATAGTCATTACGTAGTTTCAAAAATTTGAAAGAGGTTGTTGTGTTATTATTATCGGTACAGATTACTTCATAACTATTCATCTGTTGTAGAAGGGTAGTATAAAGAAAACATTTAAATTATTTTAGTATATATATATATATATATATATATATATATATATAATTGTTATTACTTGCTGGGCGCTCAAATGCTCATCTTTACTTAATTTAAATATTTTTAGCCAAGTGTGAAGAACCAGAAAGCTCATGCAGAAACAAAGGAAAAGGAAAGCTAACCAAATAAGATTTGTCGTAGTTATGTAATAGCTTGATATTATTATTAAGACAATGATATATATATTATCTATCATGTTATGTAAGGAATGTATTAAAGGTTGCGTACTTGGGATTCAAACTCTGATAAATATGTAAATTAAGTTGATCTTTATAATATTGTTATTATTATTAGTATTATTTCGCTCATAGAAATGGTATCGTGAAGCACCGAGTTCGGGTTTCAAGTACCCAGATTTGGGGGCTTTACTGGTTGGTATCAGAGCTTAGGGTTAAAAACCTTAGGTGGACCTTAGGCTATAACCTTAGAACAGAGGGAAAAATTAAAAATATAAATAACTCATATAGAGTTTAAAAAAAAGATGAATTGAATAAGTTCATCGTCAAACAAAATAAAAGATAACTTATATAAAACTATTATTTGTTGTGTGTATATATTATATGCTAATCAGGATAATTTGTGTGTAGATGTCTAGTGGGAAAGGCTTGTTATATGCTTATAGCATGAAGAAGAATCAAATCCATACACCCGAGCTAATATCGAAGCCAATAGCTGAAATAGAGGCTCACAATGAAAACAACTCAGACGAGGTGGTTATTGTAGAAAATATAGTACCAGATCCGAAAATGGTGGAGCTGACAGATAGTGATTCGGACACTAAAGTTAAAGCTGATTAAGCATCAACGGAGGTGCAGGATCTGAGGAACAAGGTTTCTTATCTAGAAAGGCTGTGGGAAATAGAAAAGCTGTTGAATAGTCAGTTGCGTCAAGCATTAATAGAAACAATGGAAGAATAAGATAAGCTTAAAATCCAAATTGATCAGATGGGAGCCACAAGCAACACATCGTGTGTAGCTCCGAGCAAGAAAGGAAAAAGAAAGATTGAAGACCAGGACTTAGGAAAATTCGACAAGAAGAAAGGGAAAAGAATATGTTATCTTTGCGGTTATGAAGGACATACTACTCTGTATTGTCCCGACTATAAACCAGGTGCATGTTTTGTTTGTGGAATAGAAGGTAATCAGGCGAAAGGTTGTCCAAGGAAAAGAGCGTAGCGAATAGGTAGTATAGATTTTCTATGGTGTAGGTGTGTTTAATGTAATATATAGGATAAGTGTGTCTGTGTAATGTAATATTCTAAAACTTTTATAATGATCAAGTTTGTAAATCCCGACTTTTATAGTCACAAAGGGATAACTGATGTTAAAAGCATTATATGCTATGCTATGTAAAATATTCGTTGAATGAATATGAATCTAAGTTTGAGAAATGAAACAAGTTTAACATACTCATCTTATGCGATAAGGTTTAGAATGTAAGTTAAATTATGATTTTATTTAATTAGATAATGCCGCCAAGACGTCGAACTCGAAATCAAAGGGCAGAAAAATCTGTCAACAACGCTGAGGGACAACAACAAGTAGACCTGATACAGAACTTCGCGAACATGATAGCTCAGGCTATGCAACAGGGAATACCAGCTGTAGGGAACCAGCCGGACAACCGCTTAGCTAACTTCAAAGACTTTAAGGCTGTAGGACCGCCAGAATTCAAAGGTACAATTGACCCTGTTGAAGCCCAAACTTGGGTCAAAGAGATTGAAAAAGCATTCGTGATAGCTAGGGTAACTGAGGGGAAAAAGACCGCTTTTGCCACTTATATGATGAAGGGTGAGGTAAATTTTTGGTGGGAAGCGAATCAGACGAGGGTAGGAGAAGGTGTAGTGACCTGGGATAGTTTCAAAACATTATTTTTCAAAAACTATTTTTTACCTAGTATACAGGCCAGGATGGAGGTAAAATTTTTAGAATTAAAGCAGGAGAATATGACGGTGTCTGAATATGCCGCCAAATTTAATGAGTTAGCTAGGTTTGCCCCGCATCAAGTTGATACGGAGGCTAGAAAAGCGAGAAGGTTTGAGATGGGATTGAAACCCTAGCTCTACAACAAGGTGGCAGTGTTGCAGATCCCTACATTTGCAGCACTCCTGGAGAAGGCGATTATTGCTGAGGAGGGAAGTGAGGCCATGAGCCTCTACAACAAGGAGAGGAAGAATAAGGGTAAGGTAGAAGGACCTGGGAAGGTAGGAATTAATAGTGAGAGCAGGAGTGAAGATGGAAAGAGGAAGGTGAATAATTTTGGGAATATGCAGGTGAAACAAGAAGGTGTTTAGAAGCCAGCGGTACAGTGCAAGACATGTGGAAAGAATCACTCTGGGGAATGTCTGAAAGGAAAGTTCGTATTCTATAAGTGCGGGCAGGAGGATCATATCTCTCCCAACTGCCCCAATCCTAGGATGAACAGTGGGTGCTTCCTGTGCAGATCGACGAAGCACAAGGTGAAGGATTGTCCAAAGAGGAGGGCGGAAACAGGAAATGTGAACACGGGCACTGGCAGCGGGACTTTAGCAATCACGGGACCTACGTCATCGAGCAAGCCAACAAAATCAACAGCAAGGGTCTACAACATGACTGTCCAGGATACGACATCAGCTAGCAATGGGACTCCAGGTATTATTCGTATAACTTTTATTTTATTATACATGATTTTCCTATATATAGTAAATTATTTTATAAAAAAATTTAGAGGAAGGAATTTAAGTTCTTTTAGAAATTAAATTTCCGTTTAATCAGAAAGACAAGCTTTATGTGATTAGTTAAAGATCAGTTCGAACAAATTATGATCGAGATCTACTTGCAATGATTGTGAATGCTATGTACCCCTGTATGTATGAGTTTTAAAACGGTGATTCCGGGGACAGAATCTTTATAAGGGAGGGTGAATATAACAACCCGATATTTTCTATATAAATAAAAAAGAAATTTTGCGTATAATTTTTTTTTTTAAAGATGAGGATTTGTACAAGATATTGTGTATAGGTATTTATGTGATAAATAAAAATATATTTATTACATGAATATTTACAAAATAATTTTATTTTAGAATTATTGATTATTATAAAGTATATTCTTATAATAATTAATTTTATGATAGAAAGGTTTTTATTAATTATTTTCCATGAAAATATAGTTATATATTATTTAAATAATATATGAAATGATTTTCTTAGAATAATTATAATAATTATTTTATTATATGAATTTTAGTACAGATTATTAAGTTAATTAATTTACCTTAATTATTAAGGTTAAATACGGAAGAATAAATCAGATATGGAATTCAAACCCTAATTTTGAATTTTTATTAAGGAATGAGAATAATAAGATAATATTAATTATATTTTGATTTTTTAGTGCTATAAATATGTATTGTATGTACGTATTGAGGATGGTTGGTCAATTATGGTGTTTAATGTCAAAACTCTAATTTTTCTATGAAAAATCCTAATTTGAAAATCAATTGTGAGTTTAAGACTGTTATATAACTGTATTATATGATTTATGTTGTGTATTATATAATGATTTAATTAGTTAGGTAAACCTTAATTAAAATCTAGAAATCCTAAATAATGTTTAGAAAACCCTAATTTTGAAAATCCTAAATAATATTTATAAACTCTAACTTTCTATATTAACCCTAATGGTAAAATTAGAATGTTTAATATTAATTAGTGGACCTAAACCTAATTAGCAAGTTTTTATTAATTGAAAACCTAAACTATTTCAAGAAACCCTAATTAACATTTAGATATATTGATTTCTAAAAACCCTAATATTTGAATTATAAACCCTAGTTAGTAAGTTAATTAAGACTTTAAAATCTGTTATGCCATCGGGTTATGTTGTATATGGTATGTGTTGTAGAGTTTAGTGCTAATTATGGAAAATCCTAATTAGTAATTAAAAACTCTAAAAACCCTAATTAACTAAAAATCCTAATTCTTAAATTAGTAACCCTAATTTGCTAATTTGATAACCCTAATTTGTTAATTATAAGCTAAATGCTAATTAGTGGACACTAAAACACTAATGTTCATGTATAGTGTAATTAGAAAATTAATCATAATTAGGAAACCCTAATTTCAAAATTTTAGAAACTAAAATTTATTTAATTTTATTTTTGTGCAAACCCTAAATTGGAAATCCTACAATTAGTTTGTGCTAAACCTTAGGGTTAAACCCTAAGGGTTAAACCCTGAAGGGTCAAACCCTAAGGATTTGTAATGATTACACGATTACCCTTAAAATTCCAAGCCAAAAGACCAAATTGCCCTCGTATGCATTATTGAAGCTAACTTGCTAGAATTGCCAATACTGAGTTGGTGAGCTAACCTTGACTTTCTAGTGACTTAAAATTGACAGCAAATCAGCCAACATGCATCAGCCAATACATTACAACAATATATATATAGAATTGGAGAGAGAAAGAATGCATTTGGTAGCCTATTTTTCCCAACACTCCACTAAACTCTCTCAATCCCCACACCTCTGAAATTCTTTTAGTTTTTCAGTCACAAAATTAGCCCCACGAAATCCACAAACAAATCAGAATCTTAGATTCAAGAAATTGTTCATAAAGGTATAAAACCCTATTCGAAAATTTGACCCTTGATCTTCTGTTAAAAGTTGTGTTTATATGTTAGAATATGTTGTTTATAGTGTTATTAAGTGACCTGGGCTGATAGATGTTGGATCCATAACATCTATAAGCTCAGATCTAGTGTTTTTGCAAATCTGGAAAATTTTTATAACGAGTCTGACAACCAAATGTCAGACCCGGTAAATCTTTAGTTGTTAATGATTTTGTGTGTTTTATGTTTCATATTTGTAGTATGTCAGTAGATCTTTGTTCTGAAACTTGAATCAGGACCAAATAATGTATAGATTGAAAGATATTCTTGGTCAAAGTCGGTTGACCGACCATGACCAAGTGAAATCTGGGTAACCCAGAAAGTGATTAGCAGCGCTTGACAACTTTTTCTAATGCCTTGATCTGTCAGGTTATATGTGTATTGTTACGTTTATTGTATTCAAGTGGTAGTATGTTGTATAGACTACAAGATTAAGCTTTTGTATATCCTAAATATCAATCTGATCGAAACCAGTGGAAGGTCAAACCAGGCCAGAAGATCACGAACTTGGTTTTCTGGGTAACCCAGAAAACTTAAGAGCGTGATCTCTGACAAGGTTTGACCGGTCTGGATCTGACGGTTGTATTGTGATTTTGTTGATGTTATGTGATACAT
The DNA here is from genome assembly GCA_016801055.1 of Panax notoginseng. NCBI lineage: Eukaryota > Viridiplantae > Streptophyta > Magnoliopsida > Apiales > Araliaceae > Panax > Panax notoginseng. The sequence continues at coordinate 112,328,657 of CM029016.1, forward strand.
CTCTTGTCCTACATGTTGGCTACATATTGCACCCTTTATATCACACAAACGTTACATGCATTACAAGTTGTAGAAGCCCAAAAGTGGACAGTCGAACTGTTCTTCATTTTTGGGTAACCCAGAAATGAAGAACAGGTCTGACACTCCCTTTGAAGGCTCAGATCTCATTCGTTTAATGGTTGTTAATCATGTTTGTTAATGGATAATGTAGTCCTACACTAGCACTACAATCTCTGACCAGCAACGTGCCCAGAAACACATTACACTGTTCTTAATTCACGGTCAAAGTAGTTATGTCGTGCACAGCTATGAATGTTCTTAAGGGTTCAAGAACACCTACGGCGACGCTTTCTGTCGCTAAAGGCTATAGCGACATATTTAATAATTATATTTATTTTATTTTCCAAAAATCATTTAAAAATAAAAATTAATTATTAAAAATACCAAATAAATTATAAAAAAATTATTTTAAGGTCTGAAAATTAGTTTTTAATTATTTTGAATATATTTCATAAATATTTAATATTTTTGAAATATTAAAGGTATTTAATTTATTTAATTATAATATTAAATAAATTATTTAAAAATGATTTTAATACATGAAAAATCATTTAAAATTATATTATGTTATAAAAAAATATTTTAAGTTATTTTTAAAGACTTTTAATATTTTGTGATGAAATTCGTTAATAAAATTAATATTAATGATAATTAAGTTATTTAATAAATAAATTAAATAAATAAATTAAAAATGATTTTATTATTTTATGAATCATTTTAAATGATAATAAGGTATTTAAAAATATTTTAAGTTATTAAATATAACTTTCAATATTTAAAAGTAAAATTCATTAATTAATTACGATTAATGATATTAAAGTTATTTAATAATTATATTAAATAATTTAGATTAAAAATAATTTTAATATTATAAAAAATATTTTAAATAAAAATAAATTGTTTAAAGATATTTTAAGTTATAAAATATAACTTTTAATATTTAAAGGATAATTTCATTAATAATTTAATATTAATGATATTAAATTTATTTAATAATTATATTAAATAAATAGTTTAAAAATGATTTTATTAATTTAAAAATCATTTAAAAAGGATATAAATGAATTAAAAATATTTTAAGTTATAATTAATGACTTTTAATATTTTGATAAATAGTACATTAATATTTAAATATTAATGGTAATTAATTAAAAATGATTTTAATTGTTTTAAAAATCATTTAAACGAAATTTAAATACTTTTAAAATATTCTAAGTTATTATAAATAACTTTAATATTTTGGCAATGGTTTCATTAATAGTTTAATATTAATTAAATATTAATGATAATAGAATTTTTTTAATATTTAAATCATTTAATAATGATTCCGATGTTTAAAAATTCAAGATAAATTATAATAAATGTTTAAAAATTATTATAAGTCATTTAAAAATAATATGACTGATACTTACAGATATTGAGTTACAGATTAGAGTCTTAGACTCAATAAATACCCGATAAAGCTGTCGGTACACTGACACATTTCAGAAATTGATCTGAACTTAGATAGTTTGACTTAATAAGTGTTTATTTGCAATTCAATGGTTGTTAAACTTATGTGCCAATGTGATTAGGATATGTGCTGACTGTAATAAGCAGTGCTATGTGTTAAGATATATTTTTTTATCGAACAAATGATCTGATTAATGATAGGTCGTGATATAAAAGATAGAACTAAGTTACGAACTGTAAGCAGCGCATCAGGCAAGTATCTTACCTTTGCATTTTCTTTATGCAATGGACATGAGTAAGAATGTTTCTAAATTATATTAATACTGTACAGATTACTAACCCTATATTATATACGCTCATTGATTATCAACATGTTAGTATATGGTAATTCAGATATATATATATATTCTGTTCGTTAATTTCTATAAATGGTTATACAAGTGTCCCCACTTGGATAATCATTGTATTTAATCACATGTTGATACACCTTTGTCAATTACCCGTATATATATATATATATATATATATATATATATATGTGTGTTGAATTATAGATTATAATTGAACAAGATAAAACCTTTGATTTGGAACCCAGACAAGTATGAACATCCCTACACGGGAAAACTTTTATGCGCCCAAGGTTGACAGAGTGAACGATACCCTCGTTCTTGCATGTAGTGTTGATCAATACAGGGTACAACGGGCTGATCACCCCCGTGCCCGTAAGTTATAACGGTTTACAGATGAACTTCTGTTTAACCTTTTTGAAAATAAAAACAATGTTCATAGTATGTCACCTTAACCCTAGTTATAATCATTACGTAGTTTCAAAAATTTGAAAGAGGGTTGTTGTGTTATTATTATCGGTACAGATTACTTCATAACTATTCATCTGTTGTAGAAGGGTAGTATAAAGAAAACATTTAAATTATTTCAGCTTATATATATATATATATAATTGTTATTACTTGCTGGGCACTCAAATGCTCATCCTTGCTTAATTTAAATATTTTCAGCCAAGTGTGAAGAACCAGAAATCTCATGCAGAAACAAAGAAAAAGAAAAGCTAACCAAATAAGATTGTGGTAGTTATGTAATAGTTTGATATTATTATTAAGACAATGATATATATATTATCTATCATGTTATGTAAAGAATGTATTAAAGGTTACGTACTTGAGATTCAGACTCTGATAAATATGTAAATTAAGTTGATCTTTATATTATTGTTATTATTATTAATATTATTTCGCTCATAGAAATGGTATCGTGAAGCACCGAGTTCGGGTTTCAAGTACCCAAATTTGGGGGTTTTACAGAATCGGTTCCTGATTCAAGCTTAATCGGTGTTCATTCCTTGTTTTTATGTTTTGTTTTTACTTGTTTAGTGTTATTTTATGTGTAGGTTTGGTGGTGTTGCAATTGATCAAAAAGGGTGGACTTAAGGTGCATTGTGGCAAGCAAAGGAGCAAAACAAGTTCAATTACAGAAGCCATGCCCGTCGGGCCGGGGGGTCTTAAAGTCAGATAACAGGAGTCATGCCCGTCGGGGCGGGCCACTTTCAAAGCATTACCCCCGTCGGGGTGGGGGGTACGGGGCAGAGCAGTTTTTGTTAGTTCCTAATGCTGCAATCATAGAACTTAAGTGTTTGTGTTGGCTTATGATTCATAATGACATGGATTTGCAGTCGAAATATATGTCTTAGCTAGTTATATTACATCTAATAACGAGATTTGAAGGGGGATGGACACAAGGCAATTAACATTGATTGAAGATAGATTTTATAGCGAAAGCATTGGAGTGAAGATTTTGAAGAGGATTTTCATATCAATTACAGATTAAGGCTAAAGTGAAGGGTGTTCTGAATTTATTCTTCTTCTCTAGTTTTATATTTGTAATTGGAAGGATGTTATCTTTGATTAATTCAGTTTTTAATTCCATGATGATGAACTAAATTACTTTTTAGGCTTATGACGGATCTTTAAGTGGAACGATGATTATGTAACTTTGATTTTTAGTTTAATAAGCTATTCCTCAGTTTATCTATATTAATTTATGCTTGAATTTATGAATTGCCTGATCAACAATTCTTTGTGGACTTGTATGGATTCGAGAAAGGAAGTACGAGTCTAAACTTAGTTAATATAGCATGTGTTCTTGAATTCTATGAATGAATGGAATCTTGATGAATGTTAGGGTAGAGATATACTTAACATCGCATGTAATCGAATAGAGAACTTGAACTTAGCCCTTCTTTGATTGTAATTCACATAGAGATATAGTGAGTTAGTTAATTAAGGTGTTTAACTTATTTCTATCTAAATTATGGATTTAAGTTAATATGGTGTTAGTGCATCGAGAGGTGGCTAATTCCACTTTCGTGTTCTTGATTAGTAAACTGGAATAGTGAATTAAACTGGAATAAAGGTTAATAATCAGAGTGAATCTTAGGGTGAAGTTGTAAGCCTAATTCTCCAATACTTGTTTGAAATTTTAGTTTTTGAGATTTGTGATTGTTTTGTGATCTTAGTATTTTTCATAATATTAGTTTTTAATAATTGTAAGCATTAAATTGAATAGTTTAATAAAATTAGGATGAATAGGAAGCTGGTAATTGTGAGGATTAAATTCATACTAATTTCTCTGTGGGAACGATACTCTACTTACTATTATATTACTTGTTGACCACGTATACTTGCGTGCTGTGCATAATTAGAAATTACCTGACAGGCATTTGGGCAGAGATCCTTCCGAGGCGGATACTTCTGATCCTTCCAGCTCTGGGGCTGGCTCTTTAGGTGGCCCATATTCATATGGTTTTGTTGGTGCAGATCCTCCATTGTATCGACCTGGTGTCCCTACTGGCAGAGATTTAGTGACTTAAGAGGAGTTACATCAGATGGATAGGTTGGATGATGTGGGCATCAACACTATTATCTTCTTTTGATGCATTTCTCGCTATATCTTTTGATAGGGCTCTGTTATATATCGAGCGGCTATGCCTCATTCTCGTTATATCTTTTGATAAACCTCTGTTAGTTGTTGGGCAGTTGTGCCCCATTTCCCTCTATTTTCCAGTTATATACAGAGCTGATGTATTTAGATGATGACGTACTTAGGAATGTATGTATATTATTTTCCATTCCATACATCATATTGTCATTTGTTATTTATTATGGATGCATTATGTTTATGGACATGTATTTCCAGAGATGAGTTTAGCATTGACCCTGGATGGTCTTATAACACGACCTTATAGATGTCTTCATCCACAGTTAGCCTGATTGAGCATACCCCACCAGTATTGGTGGCATCTTCCTTGAGATTATGGTATGACAGTTTATCCTCCCTGGATCGGGTGACAGTTGATCAGCAACTGGGCCACTCTGTGACCCTCCTAACATTTCAGGTTCCATCGGGATTTATAGAGGGCATGTTGGAGCATTGGGTACCGGATAGGTATGTATTGCGGTTTGATACCCAAGAGTTGGCTCCCATATTAGAGGAGTACGAGCGCCTTGTAGACTTGCCGTTGCATAGGCCTTGCGCTCGGATGGCTGTCGGTGACATGAGCCGACAGTTTATGACCTTTACAGGCTTGAGGCACAGAGTTGCCTTGGAAGAGATTTTCTCGGGGCATGTAGTGTCCATGAGTTTTTTGATTGACAGATTTGGATCGTTAGACAGCTATGTGCGATACTTTGGGGACTTTACCATTTTTAAGGGTGATTGGCACGTCGCTCGTGTAGTTATACTCTTGATACGTATAGTGGCTTATTTGTACATGTCGTTGTACATGGACCACCTGGATTTCGGTGTGATCATGGTAGTTCGGGCTTTCCGGGAGAGACATACCATCTTACCGATAATTTTGGCAAAGACCTTGAGGTCGGCCACATATTGCCATACCCATTCTGTGGGGGTGTTTACAGGTAGTTCAGTCTTGTTGTACGTGTGGTTCATGACACACTTGAGACCGATTGGCACTTTCCAACGCCATAGGTATTGTTTTTTCCACGAGATAGCCATGTCATATTCCTTCCAGCCGGCAGAGTGTACAGATGCAACTTCTTGGTCAGCTTTCTTGTCAGAGATCGAGGACCCATTTGATATTTTACCGTGTTTAGGGCTCTGCTCTCCCTACTATTTTATCTCTCATGCAGCTGGCATGGACTATCTTTCCCTTGACCAGTTTGAGGGGTGTGACCACATATCATCCACTGGTTATGATGACACAATTTGACTAGTTTCAAGATGTTTATCCCGTTGATGGGGCAGTGGGTCAGCGTTTGTCATCTCAGCTTCTGTCAGCAGAGGATTTATCCAGGATTTATGTCTGTTGGACACAGCGGGAGAGGGCTGACTTTTTAACTAGCCATCCAAGTCATTCTACAGAGTATTCTACATGGTTGGAGGCAGAGATAGCATCGACTAAGGTTGTAGCCTCAGAGCTGGGTATTGATTCTGATAGTGGGATCCTATGGAGTACCCTGATTCTCCCATTGAGGATGAGCTATTCACTGGTTTGTCAGTAGCTTAAGTTGATTCCCCTAGTATTCTTATTGTTGTGACTCCACATTCTGCAAAGTATTAAGTGCAGAGTTTACATCTGATGACATTTGAGATAGAGATGTCGTTCTGGTTGAGAGAGATGATGCTCTAGCTCATAGGGATACTGCTGTTGTTGAGCGAGATGAGGCTCGATCATCTAGGGATGCAGCCGTTATTGAGCGGGATGATGCTTTAGCTACCCGAGATGCTGCCACTACATATAGTACTGCATTGAGAACTCATACTGCTGAGATTATTGAACATATGAGTACGTTCATTGATGAGCACAGTAGCACCATGCAGATGGTCATAGATCTTTTGTCTTGTGTGGATACCCTAGAGTAGGAGCTCATAGATTTACCTCCATCTTCTAAGAGGGATGTCATGTTAGACTTGATGGCTTGCTTATCCACTGGTTTATAGATTTGCTTTAATTTTCCTGCATAGACTAGGTTAGCCATTTTTATCATGTACATGACACATTGTATATATCAAACAGTAGTATATGGCAAGGAAATGTGTTTTGATTCACTTCCCTTTTAGTTATGCCTTGATACTTACTTGATAATTGCCTATTCTCCAGGGCTTGTGATCGCGATGTATTCTGAACTCCTCCTTGATGGATGGACATTGAGATGTCTCAGGATCTTTTAGAATGGATCGTTGATCTTTGTATCCCCTACCCTTTGGTGTCTTGGGACGGGTTTCTGAATGTGGTTATGGAGAGGGTTTTGGCTTTCCTCTATGAGGTTAATCGCCCCACAGATGGTCGTTGGTACTCCCTTGTATGGAAGTGCCTATGTAGTTACATCTCTTATGGATTGGTGTTTCTCTTAGAGGATTCAACCGCAGGTTATGTAACATTCCAAAATTTTAGAATTTTAAATGTAATTTATAAATATTTATTAATTTATATAAATATTTATTTGATGTGTTATTGATTAATACATATTTGTATTTGTTTAATTTGATTTAAGTTGGTTAATTATTTGTTAAATAATTAATTAATAAGTTAAGGAAATTATTATTGTAGTGATATTTTAATTTGATGGATAATTAGTGGTATTGAGTTATGTGATTAAATAATTTAATTAATAAATTGTTATTTGAATTAATTAATTAAGTATGAAAACTTAATTAATTAGAAGTGTGACAAATAACTATATTATAAGTGTTTATTAAAATAAATTAAAGTAGTTTTAATTTATTTTGCCAAACAAAGCTTAAATATATTAAGTCTTTAATTTTAAAGAGTTTTTGCCAAACGGAGCCTATGGCTTTTGGATTTTTAAATTTGATTTATTAATAATATAAATTAAATTAAACAAAATATAAATAATATATAATATATTTGGTAACTGATAGTTTAATAGGATCATTAGTATATGGCAGTTACGTTTGGGTTTTAAACGTTTGAAAAGTGCGTTGGTTTTTAGTTTAGGTATTTTGTTTTTGGCTTAAGCATAAGAAAAATAGAAGTTTGTCTAAGAAAAGTTCAGAGAGAGTTTGAGATAGAAAGAGCTGTGATTCCCAAAACAAGTTCTGAGTTCGTCGAAGCTATTTGATTAACAAGTGTTGTCTGAGCAATTAAAAGGTATGTTGCATAATCTTTACACGTATATATGCTTTACAGTATAATGCTTAAAGTATGTATTCTTGAAATTCACTGTGTATAAGGTTTTTACAAAAATTGTATGTAAACCATGTTTTTATAATTGGTTATGATATTACATGTATTTGTAATTTAAACTAGCATATATATATATATATATATATATATATATATATATATATATATATATATATATATATAGTTATGTATGTATGTATGCATGCTAATTACGTATTAAAGGAAGGGAATTTGTTTTTACAGTGAACACATGTGTTGCAGTGATCTGTAGGAGTACCATAATTAGTAATTGATTTGTATGCTAATTATGAAATTGAACTGTGATTATATGAATTGGGTAAGAATTAAATAGGATATAGTTAGAATAAATCAAATTGTTTTCTAACTATGATCACAGTGCTTACTGTGTTAACAATGGAGTTTTGAGTTTTAAAATTTTGGTTTCAAAGATAAATAGTTTTCTAAAATTATTGTTTAGTGGTTTAAACTAGTATATGCATGTTGGGTAGTGTGTATATGTGTAATTTATATAAGTTATACATGTTAATTGGGGTTAATTGCTGTTGAAAATAAAGACAGTAGCTTTGTTATGTTCTTCGTGGTTGGGTTCTGCAAGTTTCGGCGCCCCAGCGCCAAAATTTGAGCCCCATCGCCAAAAATCGCTCCCCGACGCCAAAATTCGCGCCCTAGCGCCAAAAGGTGGCGCCCCAGCACTGAAATTCGCACCCTAGCGCCAATCTCGAGCCCTGTCGCCACTGTATAGCCTAGTCCTCGCGCCCCAGCGCCGGATTTGTAGTCTGAGTTGGACAGTTTTGACCTCTTGTAATAAAATAGCCATAACATCCTCATACGAACTCCGATTGAGGTGATTCAAAATGATCCGGAACGAGGACGAGTAGACCTACAACTTTTGTTCTTTACGTTTTTCAATTTGAGGTTACTAGGATGGGTCAAAATGCTCATCTTTAGGACTGTTGTGTTTTCGGAGGCAATCGGAGGGCGTCGGGCATGCACATATGCATGTGTAGTGCTCTTGACCATAAAAGATGATGTCCTAAGTTATAAAACATGAATATTAGTAATTATAATGATGCTTAACATTAATACATGATGTATTAGATGAGTTATAGAAGCATAGTAAGCATACACAAGAGAGGCAAATCGGAAGTGTGACGAATGAACGTCGAAACGCCGTGCCAAGTGTTAATGAACTTAAAAAAAATATTTTAATTCAAATGAAATGAATATTATAAGATAAGATAAGGAATGGATTTAATATAAAACCAATAAGTAGTCCGAGCAAGACTTAAACACTTGAATGAACTGCAAATATGAAATACAGTGAGATATAAGTTGAAAGTTAACACAATTAAGTTGAACATTGTGTATTTATTAATGGGAAAGATTATGAGACATATAGTAGAGTTTACATTACAATTACTATGTGTTGTTATGTCACTAATATTTGATGTGTATAATTATATAATTGCGTAGGGCACGTGAAGTGCAGATAGCTGTAAGCTGTTAAACTGTTACTGGTAAACAACGATCAAGGCAAGTCTTTCGGTTTCTATTTTCTACGTGGACGTGATGAACTGTTTTAAATTGCATGATATGTTATGCATGTTGAAATCATGAAATGTTAAAGTCAATATATGACTGCATTGTTTTGGCTAAGTAATGATGATTGAGTAAGGAACTCAATCTTTATATTTGTTATGTGAATTAAAAGCATGTATGCCATGTTACTTTAATGAGATGTATGTCGAGCATGTTATTATGTGCTATGTGATGCATGAAAACTGTTAGACTTTGCTGGGCTGTCGAGTTCACTTTTGCAGGTACAGATTTTAAAGTAAAGATATGTGCTAATTGAGTTATAGAGATCTATATTCACGAAGATTACTTATGTTTTATGAGAAATGTATTTCATATTTTGAACGTAACATGTTGAATTGTAAGTTGAGCTATCCAATGTATATGGATATTTAGTTATGATGTAAGACTTTGTATAGTCATTTTGTTGTAACGATTCATGATATAAGATTGAATCAAAGAGATGTAATGTAAAGGTTGCGATTCAGGGCAAGAAAGAAGGAAATGTATAAAAGTTTTAAATATTCCTCAATTTTAGTGTTTTTAATATCGAATAATGATGTAAAATTTGAGATTTAATGTATGGCTAACGACCGAAGTGGAGATTTAAATGGTATGAATTTTGTGGTCGTTACAGGTTAGATGGTCACCGATTTTTTTCTCCCATTTATGTGGGGAAACTAAGTAGTTCCATCCCTTTGGTTTAAGCCGATGAGGTGTGTTTTAACCGCCCCAAAGATGGTTGATGATGTATTCCTGTGTATCAGGGAGATCAGGTAGTTCCATCTCTTATGGTTTGGTTTGAAAGTTTGAAGGATGATCCCAGTACTATTGAAAGGGTTTTGTTTTTTGGTAGGGGTGAGACCGCACCGTGACTGGCTACCTACGTACTCCCATTGATGAGGGGGAGATCAAGTCTGCGTAATTCCAACCTAGCGTGAAAGGTTAAAAGTTATATGTGGAAGGGTGTAAAGATTTTTTGTTTTTGCAAAGGTTAGACCAGACCATAAAAATGGTTGCCTACGTACTCCCGTGTATTGGGGAGATGAGGTCTGCGTAGTTCGTCCCCAGTGGGACAAACTTGAAAGTTGTATGTAGTAAGAGGTTTTGAAAACCTAAATTGATTGATGGATCTGATGATCCAGAACCAGGATGTTGGTTTGTAGGTAACTTAAGATATAGTACCGTTTCACGGTGTCCGAGTTGATGAGTTGGGAAAATTCCTCGCCATCCATTTCTTGTAACCTGAGGATACCTCCTGTCAATACCTCCTTGACAACAAACGGGTCTTCCCAGTTTGGGGTGAATTTTCCTTTAGATTGATCTTGGTTGTCAAAAACCTTCTTCAAAACCAAGTTATTTTCATTGAATTGTCGTAGTCGGACTTTCTTGTTGTAGGATTGAGCGATCCTCTGTTTGTATAACTAACCATAGAAGATGGTTGTGGCCCGCCTTTCATCTATTAGTGACAATTGGTGGTACCGATCTTGTAACCATTGGTCTTCACCCAGCTGAGCGTCTATCAACACTTTCAGGGATTCCATTTCCACCTCCATGGGGAGCACCACTTCCATGCCATATGTTAATGAGTGGGTGGTTGCCCTAGTGGAAGTGCGCATTGATGTTATATAGGCTAATAGAGTTAGAGGCAACAGGTTAGACCATCCTTTGTGATTGGCGGACACCTTTTGCATGATCTTTTTGATATTTTTATTAGCCGCTTCAACAACACCATTCATCTTTGGACGATAGATGATGGAGTTGAGATGCTTGATGTGGAATTTACTGCATAATTCATCTATCATTTGGTTGTTGAGGTTTTTGGCATTATCTGATACAATCAACTCTAGTTTTTCGTATCGAAAAATGACATTGTTTCTGATGAAACCAATGATCACCTCTTTAGTAACCCTTGGGGAGGAGGCTGCTTCTACCCACTTGGTGAAGTAGTCGATCATGGTGAAGATAAACCGATGACCATTATTGGCTTTGGGCTCGATGGGCCCGATCATGTCCATTCCCCACATTGAGAAGGGTCAGGGTGAACTCATATTGTGGAGCTCCCTTGGAGGGGTGTGGATAGCATTCCCATGAATTTGGCATTGATAACATCTCCTGACGTGGTCATCACAGTCAGCTTTGAGAGAAAGCCAGTAATTCCTTGTTCTTAGGATTTTCTTAACAAGTAGAGGGCCATTCATGTATAGGCCGCATACTCCACCATGGATTTTATCCATGAGTCTCTGAGCTTGGTCTTTGTCTAGGCATCTTAGAAGGCCTAGTCTTGTATCTCTTTTATAGAGTGCGTCTCCGCTCAGATAGAATTTCATGGCCATTCGATGGATCCGCTTCCTTTTAGCTTGACTCGCCTCAACGGGCATAGATCCATCTCGCAGATACTCCTTGATAGAATGGTACCAAGGATGTTGGATGGGAGGTAGCTCATCCGATACTTCTCCAATATAATACTTGTAGGCTAGTTTCTTTTGGCGGGCAACTTTGATATTTTGAACGCTTCCCCTCTTAGGTATGTTGATCAAGGAGGCCAAAGTTACTAGTGCGCCAGCAAAGTCATTCATGTTCCGAGGAATGTGGAAGAAGGATATTTCTTCAAACTCCAAAGCCATCTAGATAACTTGTCGATGGTAAGGCAGTAAATGTAATTCCTTGGTATGATAGACCTCAGTGGTTAGTCTGATTACCAATTCAAAATCTCCAAAGACAGTTAACCGTTTGACGCCCATGGATTGGGCTAGCTTCAACCCCATTATACAACCTTCATACTCAGCTGTGTTGTTGGTGTTGACAAACTGCAATTTAATGGCAACGGGATAATGTTCTCCCAAAGTAGATACCAAAACTGCTCCAGCTCTGGCACTTCCATGTTTACAGTTTCATCAAAATACATCTTCTATGACTGGGGTGCATTATCATGATGGTGTTCCTGAATTGTCGTTACCCCTTCATTGGGGAAATATGTTTCCAAGGGATTGAAATACCTGGATGCTGTGGCGGCCAGTTGATCCACAATTCATGAACTTTGATAGACTTTTGAGTCACGTAGATGATGTCAAATTGTTGGAGGATCAACTGCCATTTGGGTAGTCGATAATTCAACATAGGTTTGTTGAGCACGTACTTGAGAGGATCCATGCGAGATATGAGATGGTTGTGTTACCATGGAGATAATGCTGTAATTTCATGGAAGCCCATGCTAATGCATAGCAAGTCTTCTCAATCAAGGTATACTTGTGCTCACTGATGTTGAATCTTTTGTTGAGGTAATAGATAGCTCTTTCTTGGTCTCTATCATCTTTTTGTCCCAGTATGCAGCCCATGACATTGTCATTAATGGACATGTACATAAATAGGGGAACATCATCCCTAGAAGGTACCTAGACAGGAGCATTGAATAGTTGCTCTTTGATTAAAAGGAAGGCTTTTTGACACTCTTCGTTCCATTTCTTGGAGGAGTTCTTCCTTAACAACTTGAAAATATGTTCACAGGTTGCTGTGAGTTGGGAGATGAATCAGCTGATGAAGTTGATTCTTCCCAGAAATTCCCATAGTTCCATCTCTGTCTGGGGTATGGGCATCTCAGTAATACTTTAAATTTTTGCATAATTCAGCTCAATGCCTTTGTGGCTCACTAGGAATCCCAACAACTTGCCTGACTTGACGCTGAAGGTGCACTTGGTCGGATTTAGCTTCAAGTTGTACTTGCGCTACCGGTTGAAGAGCTTTTTGAGATGATCTATATGGTCTTCCTTAAGGATTTGACAATGATGTCATCCACATAGATTCTATCTCTTTGTGCATTAAGTCATGAAAAAGAGCCATCATGGCTCACTGATAGGTAGTTTCGGCATTAATGAGGCTGAATGACAACCGTCTATAGCAAAAGGTTCCCCAAGGAGTGATGAATGTTGTCTTCTCATGGTCCTCTTCAGCAACCATTATTTGGTGATACCCAGCAAAGCAGTCAACAAAGGAGTACATGCCATACTGAGCTGTATTGTCAATGAGTATGTGGATGAATGGAACGGGAAAGTTATCTTTGAGACAAGCTTTGTTCAAATCTCTGAAATCCATGCACATTTGTTGCTCGTTTTAACGATCACTAAACACGCGCAAGTATACGCGGTCTAACAAGTAATATAGTGATAAGAAAAGTGTCGTACCCATAAGGAACTATCAATAATATTTACCAAATACCGACTTTGTATCGCTTAAGTCTTATTTGAACAGTAGAAATATAGATGTGTAACTAATCTAGTTATATCTAATTATCAAAGCAAGTAAATAGATAACAAATGGTATCGAACGTGCTACAAGCTAAGGTCATAACTTCACCCCACACTGGCATTTTGTCAAACACCTGGTGTGTTATATTTCATCAAACTTCCTACCCTTCTCTCTTTGGTCTTAGTGATCGCAACAGTTTGTCGACCGAGAACACACAAGTGCTCATACACCTCTTTCGAGGTGTGTAGAAACATATCCTCTCTAGATCCACCCGATAGGGAATAGAATAGAAAAGAACATCCAATCTAGGCAATAATCCTACACATGTCTATGCGAATTAGCCATAACAAGGATTTAAAGCATAAGTTCTCAATGAGGTCACACATAGTGCACAGATATATGTCTATTCTATACATAAATTAGGCAGTCGAATCAAGTCGATAACTCATAATCATATGCCAATATATTATGGTGCAAATCTACAATCCTTCTTTCAATATCATATAGATTACCAAAATCATCACTAATTTCTTAGCAAGAATCATTAAGCATGAATATATTGAACCAAACCATATGGTGCCAACTAAAGAGATAAGACATTCAATTCAAATTAACAAAGGGTTCCATTATAACCTTAGAGCCAATAATTAATTCATAGCTCTTGAACTAAATATAATTAGCAATAAAAACAACATTTATGGATTACAAAATCAAAGGAAACAAATGGATAAGAATAAACTCTGTCAAAGCTCTTTAGTCTCCAAGAATTCTAAGTCATTCAAGCTTTCCAATCCATGTTGCTAATTGCTCTTGAGCTCCATGAAATCCCAACCATCTCCCTAATCTATCTAAACTATATTTACAAACATTACCTAATAGAAAATGGGAGAAAACTACAAGAGAGAGAGAAACTAGTTCCCAGAGGGGGAATATGAGATACCTTGCAAGGAGGCTGACCCTTTAACATATATATTTGTTTTTGTTAAAGCTAGGTCAAATCCAACTCTTCTCTACTTAAGAATCGGAGGTTGCGCTGCAGCGCCAAGATTAAGCCTTGGAGCGGTGCTGTAGCGCTGAGTCAGCATGTTTGGTCAATGAGTGGCACTACAGCGCCAGTTTGTAAAAGATCTGGGGTGCTGCAGTGCTGTGATGATGTCACATTTGGCTAAGATGGGGCACTGCAGCGCCGGTGTAGGAAAATTGACATTTTTGCCCCTGCAAGCCGGAAAAGACCTAATAAGCCTGCAACACATAGATTAAGCAAAATAATACCAAAACAATATAAAAGCTATATAAACTACGAAGATCAACCAACTTCTTAAGCAATAAAGGATCTAATTCGTGGGTATAAATCTCACTCATCAAATACTCCCAAACTTAAGGTCTGGCCTCAAGCCCCTCTCAGGCACCATTTCTTTTCTAGGATTATGGTCATCATGTCCCATCCTTCTTAAGGTCTGGCCTCAAGCCCCTCTCAGGCACCAAGCTTTTCTTAGCAAAAGTTTGATTGTACCGTGCGAACGCAGCCCCGCTGACAAACTTGGCCTTGTCCCATTGCGGTGCTGCTGATGAGGAGTCGCCGATGCTAAGTCTTTGTCTCTTAGAAGCCATGTCAGAATTCTAAGTTAATAATCGATCACATGCTGAATTGAAACCCCAAACAAGAAGCCACCAACTGAACCTTAATCAACTGACTATAGATGCTAACAATGAAATTGTGAATGTATAGTTGAAACCTATCACAACCTATGAGCTCAATGATGCCAAATCAGAGGCAACTTGCAGTCAATTCTTTCTTAGACCTTTTATCAAACACCTGACATGCACTGCCTTGAACCACTCTGCCAAGCACTATTCTAAGCACCTCGAACCCGAGTAGAATAACAACAGCAACAACCCAATATCATTTGGCAGTAAGCAAGCAATTTTTCAAACTAATCAGCCAACAAATAGTTAATATCAAAAATAGACTGCTGACACTATACCTGAACTTGGATAACCCTAGTAGTAGCAATCGTCTGGGAAGACCTGAATTTGGGAAGTGATTTGAGGAAGAATTTGATTGGTGAGAGCAAGAAGTTGGTTGATGTGGTGAATTAAAGGACTAGTTGGGAGAAAATGGTGTCGTGCGAGAATGATGCAGCAAAATGAGGAAATGAAATGCACAGCTGCCGAGCTATGCCCAAATAAAACCAAAAAAAAAATCGCTGATGGCGCTGCAGCGCTACCTTTTCTTCATTGAGAGGCGCTGCGACGCCGGTCTTTAACCTTAGATTTTTAAGTGGCACTGCAGCGCTAGATGTAGTTAAAAAATATGGCGCTGCAGTGCGTATTTCTAGTAGGTTTTGCTGGGCGATGGCGCTGCAGCGCTGCCTACCAAGCTAAAACTGGCGCTGCAGCTCTGTCTTGAAAAACTGCACTTTGATGAAGGCGTTGCAGCACTGACTGCAGTTTAAAACATGGCGTCGCGGCACCGTACCTTCATCAGTGAAAAAAATTACATTAAAAAGTATATATGAGCACATCAACACTTAATAAGAATGAACTGACAGTTGAAACCCAAAAGATGACCTCTATGGATTTCCATGCAGCTAATTAACACACAACCAAAAATTTATTTATAACCCAAAATGTAGTATAATACTATATATATATATATATATATATATATATATATATATATATATATATATATATATATAAACAAAAACAGCCTAAATATCCTAAATAAAAGCTAAGAGGGTAACAAAATAATACTGAGATGGGTGTGCCTCCCCATCAAGCACTTGTTTTAAAGTCGTCAGCTTGACTATTTCACTGTAGTTCAATCTGGTTCATATGCGAAGATGACCATTTCATGCCACCTATTGGTCAACTCCTTGATGCTTATGGCAGTCATGGATGATTGGTCATCCGTAAACTTCAATCAACCCATTGGCACGAAGAATTGTTCACCACTTGAATTGTCCACTAATTCGCCTTTCTCATTAAACTAAAATCGTTCAATGTGCTCTAGTGGTCCCTCTAGGGTTTCAACAACTGTGAGCGTGGTTTCCAAATTTTCATTAGTTTTGACAATACAACCACTTGTGATCCTCTATTCTCCGTCTTCAGACTCCACAGGTTAGTCAATAGGCACTTTGACATCTCCCTGAGCAACTTTGTGAGACTCATCGCCTTCTCCTTGCATACCCACCATCAATGCTCTACAACATCATTGTTGTGATTAGACCGGTAGATTGCCTTGCAGTGGATTTGTGATGGCATTGATGAGTTATCCCAATTGACTCTCGAGGCTTTGCAATGAGGCGTCTTGGTTCGCCATTCGAACCTCATTTCTCTCTATAAAGTTGGTAAGGATTTGTTCAAGCCTTTTATCTTTTTCTCATTTTAAGTATATAGAAGGGCTCTCATCGATTTGAAATGTCGCCTTATATTGCGACGGAGACTGATATTCAAATTATGTCTGATAGGAAAAATTTGGATCATGATACCAACTGTTACGCCCCCAAAATAGGTATACATTACCCATTCTGAGTCGCCAAATACATGGTACAGAAAACAACTACAACTTCATTATTATAATTGTCGTGCAAAATACGACAACACATATACTGTGAGTTTAAATACAAATATTATCTAATAGACAGTATTCAAACTCAAAAGGAGTCCTTATTACAATTATTATCACACTATTTTACAAAATAGTGAGGACTGCTAAAACAACTGTCTGGACCCATCACTCTACACCCCGACTAGTTCTCGCTATATTCTCGCCTCCTGAGAAGAAAAATGGAACAAAAAGGAAAAAGGTTAGCTCAACTAGCCCAGTAAAGAATATTATAACTAAGATACTGTAGAACAAATTATCATTAGCCTTTAATACATCAGATAAAATATAATAAACAACAAGTTTTAGATCAATATTCACAGCGAAAAATAACAATTCATTAGAAGAGTTAAGTAGAGAATGAAGTCTACTTTCTTCTATGATTTAAAAAAGTTCATCATCAATATTTTATCCATATAACATTAATCAATATAACAATTCATTAGAAGAGTTAAATAGAGAATGAAGTCTACTTTCTTCTATGATTTAAAAGTTCATCATCAATATTTTATCCATATAACATTAATCAATATACATCTTGAATCAAATATTCATCTTTGCACTACGAGTCAAAGATATTCATTCGTATCCCCAGTTAGTCAGGTTCATCTCAACACATGTCCATCTTTGCACTATGGACCAAAGATATTCATCTAGTAATCATTCATCTTTGCACTACAGACCAAAGATATTCATCAAGTATCACTATTTAGGACTGAGGATGATGAAAAATATTTTTAAGAAACGAATCCAATGAGATAAAATGACAAAGATTAGATATTCGTACTTTAGATAATCCAAGTTCAAAAATACTCCATAATAAACCATAATGGAGTAAAATTTAAGAATGAAGATCAAAATATGGATACAATCAAAGATAGTAACCATAATAAACATCTTGGACAAAGAAGAGAAAATCTCATTTTTTTGTGAATAGTGTCGTATTCGTGAATAGTGTCATATACGTGAATAGTAACCCTGACACAAAAAGGTAGAAATTTTACAAGAAAAATCATACTTCGTGAATAGTGCTCATGAATAGTATCGTATTCGTGAATAGTGCCGTATACGTGAATAGTAACTTCAACATAAAAAGGTAGAAATTTCATAATAAAATTCATACTAATATTTCAGCATAATGATATTGAACGAAATAACATCATTTACGAAGAAAATAACATCCTTTACCTCAAAAGAACAATACTTTTGACTGGCATATCGAATATAATATTGAAGGAAACTTGTACTGAATAGCAACTCTCAAAGTATCTAAATACTCATAAAATACGCTCGATATTATAGAGAGATAAAACTTCTGATTCTGGTGTGATTTTCAATTCTAACGAAGCACCCTATTTATAGGAAAATACTTAGAACGCCAAAGTAGACTATTTAATAAAAATTAATATTCTTTAAAAAAATTTACGCACACTTCCTTGACCAAATATCAGCCACCACAAGTGGGGCCCACCAAAATTAGCATTTTTCACATCAACCAAAAGTGGGGCCCACCATGTTTTTTAATAAAAATATTTATTTCTGAAACTTTAATAATTCATAATAAATAACCCTTTTATCAAAAAAATATGAATTTTATGTCCATTTCATAGGAAATTTAATTCTCTACAACTTTGTAGAAGAAAGTTTTTCCAAATTCTAAACAGAAAATGACTGAAATCCACATACTGCGGACGATTTTTAATACCTCAATTCTGACAAAATACTGATAAAACTCCTCAGCATTAATTCCTTCATTTATATCCATATAAAAATAAATATTTTCTTATCATATAAATCAATAATTAATTATTCACAAATAATATTACAGAATCACAATATTGACAACCATGTCGTTCTTAGAAAAGAGGGGGCTTTCCGTTAAGGATTTCTCCTTACTAGCACGTAATTAGGTGACCAAACCCCTTTCCTAGACAGAACATCCTTAGACATTGCCAATAATGCTATTTAATAATATTATTCAAATAATATGAATTATTGATCTGATAATGGGAAATACTGTGCAGTGATAATTATTGGAATAACAATAATATAAAATATCAGCGTAGCAATTATTGAATCAATAAAATAAAATATTGAACAGTAATTACAGTAACAATTATTGAGTAGTGCCTTCTTATGTAAGAATCAATAATTCAAAAATAATGTGCAATACCGTGTGCTACTGTGCAACCACGCGTATTATTGCACTTTAACAACCAGGTATTCCAACAGTGTTAACGGTAACAATTACGTCGTTATTTATAAAAACTCATACTTGTCGTTTTCTTCATCCGACAGTTTTTCGTCATGGGGCCCACAAATGGTTACGCCATCGTCCGAATATTCCACAACCAAACGAATATTCCCCGACAACAATGAATATTTTATAACCACTTGCTTATTTTGTAAAATTTGCACATTTCACCCATAACCAAAGCATTATATCAAATTAACACCTTTTTATTCAAAATAATAATTAGAGAAAATTCAATTTTATTTATAAAAAGTTAGGGTCTTACAATACTGCTCTTGACTATAGTCCCAAGAATTTGGATAACCCTGACAGTCTAGATGATAGTGAGTCAGTTCATTATCAGATCGTTCCTGATAGTAGGCATTCTAAGTGGACTGACACTCAAGATTGTCAGAAAACCTCAAGAGATTTGAAAATTGATCTTGTAATCGCTCAAGTCCTTCTTCTGATCTTGGTTGTGTCGTCCTCTCAAAAGGCCATTGATAACATTGATCATCCATAACATGTAAGCTTAAAAACAAAAAGGAAGATTAAACAAATAAAAGAAATAAATATATATACGTTCAAATTAAGACCAAATTGATTGAAATCAATATTGGACAATATTAGAATAATAATTCCCCATCAACGGTGCCAAAAACTTGTTACTCGTTTTCACGAACACTAAACACACGCAAGTATATGTGGTCTAACAAGTAATACAGTGATAAGAATAGCGGCTTACCTACAACAAACTATCACTAATATTTACCAAATACCGACTTTGTATCGCTTAAGTCTTATTCGAACAGCATAAATACAGATGTGTAACTAATCTAGTTATATCTAATTATCAAAACAAGTAAATGGATAACAAATGGTATCAAAGGTGCTATAAGCTAAGGTCATAACTTCATCCCACACTGGTATTTTGTCAAACACCTGGTGTGCTATGTTTCATCAAACTTCCTACCCTTCTCTCTTTGGTCTTAGTGGTCACGAAAGTTTATCGATTGAGAACACATAAGTGCTCATACACCTCTTTCAAGGTGTGTATAAACATATCCTCTCTAGATCCACCCGATAGGGAATAGATCAGCCAAGCTAGGCAATAATCCTACACATGTCTATGCAAATTAACCATAACAAGGATTTAAAGCATAACTTCTCAATGAGGTCACACATGGTGCACATATATATATGTCTATTCTATACACAAATTAGGCAGTCGAATTAAGTCGACAACTCATAATCACATGCCAATATATTAAGGTGTAAATCTATAATCCTTCTTTTAATATCATATAGATTACCAAAATCATCACTAATTTCTTAACAAGAATCATTAAGCATTAATATACTAAACCAAACCATATGGTGTCATCCAAAGAGATAAGACATTCAATTAAAATTAACAAAGGGTTCCATTATAACCTTAGAGCCAATAATTAATTAATAACTCTTAAACTAAATATAAATAGCAATAAAAATAACATTTATGTATTACAAAATCAAAGGAAACAAATGGATAAGAATAAACTCTGTCAAAGCTCTTCAGTCTCCAAGAATTCCAATCCATTCAAGCTTTTCAATCCATGTTGGTAATTGCTCTTGAGCTCCATGAAATCCTAAGCATCTCCCTAATCTATCTAAACTATATTTACAAACATTAGCTAATAGATAATGGGAGAAAACTATAAGAGAGAGAGAAACTAGTTCCCAGAGGGGGAATATGAGATATCTTGTAAGGAGGCCGGCCCTTTAACATATATACATGTGTTTTTATTAAAGCTAGGTCAAATCCAGCTCTTCTCTGCCTGGGAACTGAAGGTTACGATGCAACGCCAAGATTAAGCCTTAGAACGGCACTGCAGCGCTGAGTCAACACATTTGGTCAATGAGTGGCACTGTAACGCCAGTTTGTAAAGGATCTGGGGCACTGCAGCGCTGTGATGATTTCATAGTTGGTCAAGTAGGGGCGCTGCAGTGCCAGGTTTAAGCCTGGCATAGGCGCTGCAGCGCCGGTGTAGGAAAATTGACATTTTTACCCCTACAAGCCAGAAAAGACCTAATAAGCCCTGTAACACATAGATTAAGTAAAATAATACCAAAATAATATAAAAGCTATATAAACTACGAAGATCAAGTAACTTCTTAAGCAATAAAGAATCCAATTCGCGGGTATAAAACCCACTCACCAACACTCGTACCTTCCCTTTGGTTTTAGGTACGAGGACTATGTTAGATAGCCGCTCAGGGTATGTTGATTCCATGATGATGCCGGCTTAAAATTATTTCACAATTTCTTCCTTGACTTTTAAACTCCACTTAGGTTTTAATCGCCTGAGTTTTTGTTTGACTAGCTTGAATCCCTCTTTGATGGGAAGGCGATGAATGACGATGTTAGTGGACAAACCGATCATGTATTAATGAGACCATGTAAAAATCTCCTAGAATTGGGTGAATAGAGTAACCATGTCATTCCTTTGGCTTAGAGTAAGGTCCGTGCCAATCTAGATTTATTTGGGGATTTCTAAGGTTCCCAGGTTGTAGGAGGTGGTTTGATCAAGATTTGGATTGGATTTGTCTTTGGCCTATTCTTTGATCTCTTTGGGCACCTCATAGTCCTCTTTTTCGATCTCCATCAAGTCGAAGTCCTACTTTACATCAAAGTTGCAATCCTTGTGAAGAATTATCATTTCATCAGCAAGTTTAGGCATATCTAACTTTAGAGTCCTGAAACAAAATGCTTTCACTTAATATATGAAACTGTTTGATCATACAGAATGTTAGCATGGCATGATAAAAATAACTGCTAATATTATGCAACAAAAGTAAGCAGTTATTGCTCTTTACAAGGCAGAGGTATTTTTTGCCCTTTTTACCCTTTTCGATAAATGCAAGGAGTGCTGCTCCAATTATCGAGGGTCAAGTCCTGGTGGACAGCTGTGATAAAAAGGTTGTTATCTTCCTCCTCCTCTTGAATGATGACCATGATGTCTGGACAATCATCATCTGGGATGTCCCTGTTCATACCTTCTGTATGGATCAATACGCACATGTTTGACAAATATCTCTTTATCTCTTGTTTGCACCTTTGATTCCTTTCCTCCATGTCTGGATCTGGAATCAGTACTTCTTTCCAATTATCCAGTATCAGCTTAGGAAATAGCATACCCACCACAGAGAAAGAAATTTTCCTTAGAGGCCGTACAAAATCTGTATCTGTAGGTTTAGGCAACAACCTTATAGATAAAGGAACTAATGTATGCTTGTGTGGGTTCCTGTGACTATACCCAGAGGAGTAGCCTAGTCCGGCCTTCCCTATCTGGTTGGGAATTTGAATTGGGCATTTGATTCCTTGTTGATTCTTTCCTAACCCTTGTCCTGGTTGGAAACCCAAGAATATCATCTCTTGACTGGCCGATATTACCTCGATGAAAACTCTGGGTTTTAGAGCTGGAGCCTGGATGGGTTGATAGTAAGTGTTTCTTACCTCAAGGGCTTAGAAGCTGATAGGTTCAACTTGTTCGGTGAAACTGATCAGAGGTATATCACTTTGGACAGGATATTCTGGTTCAGCATTGATAGTGACCAGATTATTATTGATGATATACTTGAGTTGTTAATGAAGAGTGGATGGGACGGTTCCCGTCATATAGAACCAAGGCCTTCCCAATAGTAAATTATATCATGTAGTGATTTTGAGCACTTGGAAGGATATGTAGAATGTATATGGACCGATTTCCACTTGTAATTCAGTCTCTCTAACAGTATTTTGATGAGATCCATCAAAAAAATTCATGATTGTATGGCTGCTTCGGATTCTACTGAGATTGATCTTCATTTTTTTAAAATATGGCATATGGGTCGATGTTTAGGGATGATCCTCCATCTATTAGCTCTCCTCCGACCACATATCCGGAAGACATCACTGCTATCCCATCCCTTCGGGAGGTATGTCATCATCAGTGAAGGATATCACATTGTTGTTGAAGATGTGATCTACCAAATGATTAAACTTTTCTACATCCACTGTCTTTGGCAAGTGGAATTCTTCCAATATCTTTAGTAAGACCTTCCGATGATCTTCTAAAGAGAATACCATGTCTAAAATAGATATATATTGAAGTGCTTCTTCCAAGTTACGCACCACCTTGGCTTCATTGTGTCCCATCTTGTGAAGGAATTCTTCAATTTTCTCCTTGGGCACTTTCCCCTTAGATCTAATGACTGGCTTCATCACTCGTTGAGGGAGATACAACGGATTTTCCTTGGATACCGCAACAATTATATTTGATGTTGATCTTTCAACCTCTCTATAGTTCCATGGGACTTTCTTAAGGCTGATGATATGATACTGTGGCCTGAATGACAATATGAGTGGTGCTGGTGCAACCACCTTCAAAGGGTTTTTAACTCCTTTGAGCTTAATGGGTTGAATTCTAAATGATGTGTCAGCCAAATCTCCCTTAGAGGATATAACTGCTATATTTTCCTTCCATCTTTGTGATCCTGGAGGAAATTTTCTCCCACTCTCAAGTGATACAGTGTCATCGCCTGCCATTTACAGGTCACCGCTATTAATCATAAGATAGCGGAGTGCCCAGCATTCTTCAGTGCTGTGACCGCGAGAATGGGAGTGGTATTGACAGACTCTCGTAGTATCAAATCTTTTTTATCGTGGGTTGACTGGAGGTAGCAGTGCTGTGATTTTAACCTCATTGATCAGCATCTGCAATATTTTTTCCATCGGTTGGCCTAAATAGGTAAACTCCCTTTTGTTGGCAAAGTCCCGACGAGCTTGAGCTCTTGCTTTTCTTGTAAGCTTTTCCTCCAAGGTTTCACTTTCTTGGGTGAGTGGTGGAGCCTTTGTGATAAGAGAGAGGAGACTAGCATGCTCCAAACTAAACAACTGTCGTGTGACTTGGTATTGATGTATCACTAGTTCCGCCAGTTGATTGACCTGTTCGTCAAGAGGCTTTAACTCTCGTTCCATCATGAACTGGAATTCTGAATAATCCCATTTGTCGGAATTATCCTTGCTAGTTTGGGAAGAACCACCCACGTATTTGAGGTACTTGGAACTTTCTCCACTGCCTCTATTGATCATGTTAATATCATCTTCCTTGTGTTAAGGGAGAGGGTTGTCTTGAACATATGATTATTCGCGCTTTATCACCACTATCTCACCACTGTCTATTAAGTCCTGGATCTTATGCTTGAGGGCCCAACAATCATGAGTGTCATGGTCTGGATCTCCAGAATGGTAAGCACACTTCTTGTTTGTATTGAAGCCCTTTCCACTTGAACTGGCTGATGGAAGGAGATGAGTGATTTTCTTCTGAGCTGTTAGAAGTTTAAAAATGTTTTCGAGTGAGTCCCCTAAGGGTGTGAACACTCTTGAGCGCCTGACTTCTCCACTCTTTGGCAAGGGAGGATTTGATGATTGTGCTTGAAAAAGGGAATAGTTTCTCCTTTGAATAGGAAAGTTTTGATTGCCTTTTTATGTTTGTCATTGCAGTATCAAGGAAACATCCTCTTCTTTCTTCTTATGGACCCTCCGGGGGTTATTCCCATAACTTCTAGATTGGATATGTTCAGCCACGGCTTTTAAAGTGGCGAGGTCTTGAATCTTCCTAGACTTCAATCCCATTTCTACCATTTCATCGTGCTTGATCATTTCTGAGAATGGTTTTCCTATTCTAGCTAGAACCCTCTCATAAAATGGAGCTTCTTGAATATCTATGAAAGTCATCACCATTTCATTCTCTGTCATGGATGGGATAACTTAAGCAACCAGACGCCTCCATCTTTGAGCATACTCTCTGAATGACTCATTGACTTGCTTCTTGACTTTGGTAATTTGATACCTGTCTGGAGCCATCTGAGTTTGAAAACTGTATTAACTAAGGAAAGCATGGGCTAACTCCTCCCAACTATGAATTTTGGAGTTATCCAATCTGGCGTACCATGCTCTGACTTCTCCAGCCAGACTTTTCTGAAATAGCTGCATTCTCAACTTTTCATTCTCGGCATAGGATCAGAGTTCTCCAATGAACATTTTTAAGTGGGTGTAAGGATCTCCCAATCCATCATATTTCTTAAAGTCGGGAGTCTTGAATTTCTCTGAATAATGAACCCCGGGGAAGATGCAAAGGTCTGAATAGGACACGCTTCCATACATTCCAATCCCTTTGATGGACCGAATAGTCTCTTCCATTTGTAGAAATTTCTTCCTAATATCACTGGTGTCTTATTTTTTTTAAGATGGGTGTTTTTAGGGGTTTTGTTGGACTTCTCAGTTTGAGACTCAGGTGTAGGGACTTCTCTGCAGAAGCTTCTGTTTGATAGGTATTTATAGACCCTGAGTTAATTTGTTTAGTTCTTTACGGAGAACAACCAACTATGTTATTTGATTGCTTAATCATTCGAACTCTTCGTGAGAGATAGGAGTAGGATTAGGCTGGGCACTTGTAGCCATGTCTGACTGTGAGCTTAGTGCCTTTTTGGACTTTAAACGGGTAACAGGGCCAATCGTTTCCCTATAAAAAGACTATATAGTTTAGTCTGGGAAAATGGGACAATATTACATGCTATGTAATGTATCCGTTTTTAAGAGTGTTTTAAGGTTTTCCTGCATAATGGATGTTAGTTGTTTTGATGACATGATAGCATGATAGGTCTTGATATGAAAAAGGAATGAATGTTCACATACTCCTTTATATTTTCCATTACATTGAGATTGACATGGAAATTAAATTACAAGTAATTGAAATGGGAAGGTATGAAGAGACTTTCCTCCGCGTTTGGTTTATCAGAGGCTGGTCTATCTTAGGCTACTCTCGCGGCTTTTTGGCATGAAGGTCCTCAGATCATCGCAATTTACTCGATGGAAAGTTAATCTGATCTTTAAACTAGAGTAAATCTGGGTGGTGCCTTTCTTTAGCCTCGTGGAATTAGTCTTCCGATGAGTTCAGTAATCAAACACCGACGGGATAGCCTCCTGATGTAGGGACCACATAACATATATTCACACACATCGCGTCTCACCGTATGAAAATGATGACATGTGCGAAGCACTAATATCACAAGAAGATATGGTGTGAAGCACTAAGTACAGTAAATAAAGCATTAGTACACATTCATTCAATGTAAATGCAGCACTCACAAGTAAGCAAATAAAAGTTTTATTTTTAAAAACTTTTAATAGCGGCTTAAGACCTCTTACTGGTGTCCCCAGCAGAGTCACAATTTATCGACATCGGGATTTTTATTTGTCCTTCTCTATTCTTGTCTTTTGGTGTTCTGATTTTAAGTGAGATTTGTTTGAAAAAATAAGTTTGAAAAGTTTCGACATATATATGTCGACGATTTGACTATGAGAGTCGCCAGTTGGTATTTTTAAATGGTTGCACCAACTCAACCGAGAAAAGGTTTGCACAAAGACCTAGTGATTTGACATTATTTAACTGGTCTGAGAAACCGAAATTCGTTAAGGTTCAGGGGCTTGATTAAACGAAGGGAAGGTGTTAGGTACCCCCCGACTTCTGTGATAACACGGTTACCGCCACTTTTTATTAAACTTTTATCTGTGTATGTGTGTGTGTGTGAGTTAGGTCAATGTGCACTTATTTAGAAGTAGTGCTATGCCTCGTTTGCACCTATATACAAAGGGTTTAACTTTTGTATAAAAGTTTAATTTTAACAAGATATAGCAGTGATGTTTTGTAAAATAGGTTTTTCAAACCCTTGTGCTAAATAGTAATTGAGGCCTTTGATACTTCTATTTTATTATGTGTTCGGCTTCATTGCTTTTATTTTCGAGATGCGAAGCATATTCGAGAAAATAAGATACATAGCAATGCCGAACTCCTTGTGTGCATAAGAGCCATCTAGGGATATTCAGACACCGTAGATAATTTACAAGCTGGCTTTAGCTGAAAATGTCCATCATAGGAACCGAACCTAGAATCAGAAGATGAATATGTGATCACATGATTCCTAGGCTCACATGAAAAGTAATATGTATAAAAGCTAGAAAAAGAACTAGATTTGCTTAAATCTAAACCATTTTAGCTTCAACGATTCTAGTTTAGTCTCTTTGAACCGGTTAAAGTTAGAAATAGTCAAATTAAGGAAAATCTAGCCCGCAGGCTGAACGATTAAATATCTACATTATGGAAGCGAGTAAAGCAGATATTTAATAAAAGCGATAAATATATATAAGTATATATATATGGACGATCAATTGCCACCAAGTAAACTCTAGGCAGGACTTTGAAATGTATATATATATATATATATATATATATATATATATATATATATATATATATATATATATACGGAATCCTTCAGAAGCGAACTTTGAGAACGAACAAAAGAAATACTTTAAAAAAACACGCACGCGGGTCAAGGTGGGTTGGCTAAATGGGTTAAGAAGAAAATAAAACCTAATTGAAATCAGATGCAAACATCCCAATCTCTCTCAAACTCTCCCCTCCCCCCCCCTCTCTCTCAAGGAGGCGGACGCATCTGATAAGGAATTGATCAACGTAAAGCTCCGGCCGATGCAAACGGAAAGGGACCGACCGACGCAAACGGAAAGTGAAGGTACTTCACTTTATTATTTTTGTAATTTCTATTAAACCAAATAAAATCTAGGGTTTATTAGGGGGTTTTTATTTTAAATTACATTAAATTGATAGCACCAACTGTGGAATTTCATACTCGAAATCTAGGGGTTTATTCGGCACCTCTAGAATTTGATGTTTGTACGAGTGATCTGTTATAATATATAGATGTTCTACCATTCTTAGCAGACTGTAGTGTATATAGAA
The DNA here is from genome assembly GCA_016801055.1 of Panax notoginseng. Classification (NCBI taxonomy): domain Eukaryota; kingdom Viridiplantae; phylum Streptophyta; class Magnoliopsida; order Apiales; family Araliaceae; genus Panax; species Panax notoginseng. The sequence goes on from CM029016.1 coordinate 112,356,877, forward strand.
GTTCTATTATTAGTTAAAAGGAAATCGACATTAACTTATCACACATCTTTTAATTAAGAATGATCAATCAAGTTCTCTTGGAATTAGTATAGGATATTTTGTTGCTTTTCTTTCTTTTACAAAAAGGAAAGCAAACTTTATTGCTATAATATTTTTTCTCATTAAAAAAAGAAAAAAACTTGACAGATGTTTCAAAATTTTAACCACTCATGGCTTAAAGTCATAGTCTAGCATTTGAAATTCTTGTAGTAAGAGAATTTTACACAACTCATATTTAAGGGGTATTTTTATCTCTCACTTCATTTTTTCCTTCTCATTTGGCAGAAAGATCACTACCAATTTTCAGCTCATCATATTAGAATCTTAAAACCAACAAGTGGGCTTTTGCTTCTCATTGTGACTTTCTAGAGCCTGAGTAAATTATTTAAGCTGGAACTTTTTTTGTGTTTTGCTAATTAATGACTTGTTAAAATAAAAACCAATGTACAAATTCACGGGCATAACCCAGAATGCTATATTCTGAACATACCAAGAATGTGTTCATGCTATAGTGGCATTAACATTGCAAGCTAGAAACATGGTATAATAAACAACAAAGGCTAATGAAGCCAGTAACGCAATATGGACAATTTGTACTGCCTTATATAAGACTTCGGAGGAGAGAACCCTGAATTTGATGGACTATTGAACTTTGGCTTATCGATTGCTCAATAACTTCTGTATACATATTTCAGTTTCGCAGGAAAAGGAACAAAATAATTTGTATTTTGTTCCTTCAGCTTTTCAGAAAAAGTATATTTTTCACTTATTACTCTGATTAAGAATAGAAATAGGAGATCAACATTGTCTCTTCTGATAATCTTTAAGGTATGTAATCTTGTTCCAGTAGTTTGGCCCCTCTGTCTCCCTAAATAAAGAAGTACCAAGGTTAACTATGCTTTATTAGGAGAGGATTACTGATGCAACACTTTTAGAAGTATAACGAGGTGTAAAATCTATTTATCTTTCCTGCCTCTCTAAGAAAGATTTTCAATGACTCAAAGAATTTACCCTGCATGTTTGGCATCTCGTATTGCAAAACCAATTTGACTTTTGCAAGCCCCATTTCAAGCTTCAAAACATAGCTGCTTAGGACGTCTGCATCCATTGCTGCTATTTTTTTGACATTGCCCAGTTCTCTGCCCAACTCTGCAACAACTTGTAAGCCTTTCTTCTCGAAATCCTCCTCCTTCACTCTGAAATTCATTTTATTTGGAAGAATTTCAGTTGTAGGATTTTAAGATTCAGAACTCGTACCTTCTAACCTGATGATCTCTTGAACCACAAAGTGGAGTAAGGTGGTCTTCCCATCCGTTCCCTTTATATCTATTAATTTCAACAGTGTATCAAGTTTGAAAGCTCTTGGATCGTCACGATTAGTGCCAACATTCATGCGGTTTCCTGTGTGACACCCCCAAATTCGGGTACTCCAATTCCCACAGAATTTGGTGTTCACTGTACAAACATCGTGCATCTATCTACCCATAATAATTGAAAACTATAAATAGATAGAAATAAATCATCTCCTTATGGAGTTACAACATCTGAATTAAATACATCAATCCCAGGTCATACTAACCTTAAGTCTGAAATACAGAAGCATAAACAAATATTAAGTCTAACACAGCTTAAACATAAGTCTAAAACATAACATAATAAATAAACAACAAGTCCTCATCACTTGTTAACCTTGCCCTTGCCCTTGCTAGTATAAGGCTCGTCAGACCTTTCGTTCTTAACTGCAATGTTATTATTACGCAATAGTGAGCACGATTGTCCACAAGTATAATAATATAACAATAAAATAATAACATGTGAATGAATCAAAGACTTCTGAAATATAAAAAAAACTCGGCTTTTGAATCAAGAATTAATAACAAGAATCAAAAGAACTTCTGAGGGTCATAAGACCTTGAATTACATCCTAGGTTGCCAAGTGTTAATACTTGAAACCTTTAACAGTCACAAGACTATGAACTCTTCTTCTCGTACTTAGGGGGATCATCCCTTAGTACCATACTGTGTACAATATCTTAACGCTAAAGCATAAGTAATCCCCTATAACAGGGTTGTTCATCTCAGTTTTGACATTGGAGTCCGCACCAAAGGAAGTTCAGTTTGGATAAGCTCAACAATAGTTCTGAAATTTAGAACATTCATTAACTATGGACTAGTCAAATGAATAAGGGTTCGCTAGTCTTACAAGGTTCAACAATAATTGATATTCAATTTGAATAATAAAATTCAAGATGTATACAATCAAATAAGTATTGTATAACATGAATCATGCTTTTAAAGAATGAAAGCATCTAATATGAAATCTTAACTTGAACAATTATAAACAAGATAGAATAAGGAACTTACTTTATGTAAAGAAACAAGGTTTAGGAAATTGCCTTGTGCGTAGGCTAAACGATTACTACTCCCATTCACCACAAGTCCTACACACATACCATATGTATTCACGACATTCATTAGCTACATTAATACTAACCTTATAGGTTTAGTTCCCTCGTTTAATACAACTTATTAACTTGGTTTAAATTCTGCTCATTATCATCATTCATATATACAGGACTGAAATCTCAAATCTTATATTATAACAACATCATATTATCTCATGGACATCATTTTTTTTAACGTGGTTTAAACAGTTACAAAACATAGCAGTTATAAGATCACAAGACCTTTTCTAATTTATTTTTATAATTCTCTTATTATATTGTCCATTAGTCACATTTGCACTTAATTATTTAATATAAACTCCACTTTATTTAACAAATCATTACCCTTCTAATTTAATAACTTAATTAAATTAGAATATTTTCATTCCCTTATTATTATTACACTTAAATAAATTATTTCATAATAATTTTCATAGAATATTTATTTTATTCCATAAATATTTCAACTAAAATATTTATTTTATTTTATAAATATTTTAATAATAATTTTCATCGAATATTTATTTTATTCCATAAATATTTTAATAATAATTTCCATCGAATATTTATTTTATTCCATAAATATTTTACCTAAAATATTTATCTTATTTGATAAATATTTTAATAATAATTTCCATCGAATATTTATTTTATTCCATAAATATCTGAATTAAAATATTTATTTTATTTTATAAATATTTTAATAATAATTTCTATCGAATATTTATTTTATTCCATAAATATTTTAACTAAAATATTCATTTTATTTGATAAATATTTTAATTAATTATTTTTATTTTATTTTTATTTTTTTTTGCCCGCCGGGGCGGGGTTATCCAAACTCAGTTTCTGCAGTTTCTACAGTTTACGAAGAAAACATAACAAGGTCAATTTAGGCCAAAATCTCACACAAATTTAACCATATGTTTTAAACTTACAGTTCGTGAAGAACACAGAACAGTGAAAATTTAGGCCAAAATTTCACACAAACAATTAATACAATTTCACCCAACTATTATAAACTTAACATAAACACTTAATGACACTTCTAGCATGTTTTTAACACTTTAAGTCACATAAACAACAGAATTTAAAGCCATAATTTTCATGTTCTTGCTATTTTTCAAAGTTTCATCAAATTTCATGAAATCACAAATCACATATTCGTTATAACACCAAATCAGTTCGTTTAAGTTTCGTTCTTTTCATTTTTATATGTATAAACGTAATCGTTAATCAATTTACCGATTAATATGCAATTTAAACATAAATTTTTGTACTTATAAGCCATATTCATATATTTTTCTCTGTAAACTATAAAACTCTAATTTGAACATGATTTCATGGATTAATTACTCTAAAACACATATAGATAATATATAGTTGAATTATACAGGTTAATAGACATATACAACATCATAGATTTAACAATTAGCCATGAAAATTCAATTACAGAAAACTAAAAGGCAATTTTCATGAAAAGTTTCTAAGTACGTAAATTAAAAGTTGGGTTAAAAGACTTACCCTTAATTTCTCTGTTAGGATGATAAGAATTCCTCCTATAATTCTTTAAATCTCCTTCCCCAAATTCAATTCTCTCAAACCCTCTCCCTTTGTCTCTCTGAACTCTCTCTGTATCTCAGACATAGGCCTCAGGAAAATGCGTAAATGAAAATAATAACCGATTCGTAGGTATAAAACCCACTTATCAGTTGTCAAAAGGCCAACCATGAAATCCATCATAATATGTTCCCATTTTCATTCTAGGATCTCTAAAGGTTGTAGCAACCCACTCAGCCTCTGAAGTTCTGCTTTTAATTTCTGGTATGCCAGACACTTGGCAACACACTCTGTAACATCTCGTTTAAAATTTGGCCACCAAAAATGTTGTCAAAGATCTTGGTGCATCTTGGTACTACCAGGGTGAATCAAATACCGTGAGCTATGAGCCTCGCTCAAAATGTCTTCCTTAACCCCTGGCACTGGCGGTACCCAAACTCTGCTCTCAAATCTCAGTATTCCCTCGTTTCCTATTTTGAATCTCGGTTTGGTTCCTTTGGATATCTTCTTTTTCACCTTTTCACATTCTTCATCCTGAAGTTGAGCCTCTTTAACTTTATCCAGCAAGGTTATACCAGCTTGCATCTAGAATAGCTTCTCGTCAATCTCCATAGGATACTTCACTTCCGATTCTAGCTTCTCCATCGCTGAAATTAGCTCCTCCTGAGTGGTCACCATCATTAATTTCTCCCGACCCTTTCTACTTAAGGCGTCGGCAACCACATTTGCTTTACCCAGATGGTATAAAATTTCGCAATCATAGCCCTTAATTAACTCTAGCCATCTTCTTTGGCGCATATTCAAGTCCTTCTGTGTGAAAATATATTTTAGACTCTTGTGGTCTATACATATTTCACACCTCTCCCCATAGAGATAGTGTCTCCAGATCTTCAAAGTAAATACCACCGCAGCTAATTCCAAGTCATGGGTCGGATACCCCTTCTAATAGTCCTTCAATTGTCGTGATGTATACGTAATGACCTTGCCATTTTGCATAAGCACAAAGCCCAGTCCTTTATGCGACGCATCACTATAAACCACAAAATTTACTGTGTCATTCAGAAGAGATAACACAGGTGTTGTACTCAACCTCTTCTTAAGTTCTTGAAAGCTTTCCTCACACTTCTCCGTCGAAACAAATTTCATAGCTTTCTTAGTCACATTCGTCAGCGGGGTTGCGATCTTGGAATAGTCCTGAATGAATCTTCTATAATATCATGCCAATCCAAGAAAACTTCTTACTTCTGATGGCGTTTTCGGCTGATCCCAGTTCATCACAGCTTTGACTTTAGATGGATCTACCGAAATTTTGTCCTTATCAATCACATGTCCGAGAAATTGTACCCGCTCAATCCAAAATTCACATTTTGAAAACTTGGCATACAACTTCTCCCTTCTCAACGCCTCTAACGCTGCCTTCAAATGCTCTACATGTTCTTCCTTGGTTTTCAAGTATACCAAAATGTCATCGATAAATACCACCATGAATTTATCCAAAAATGGTTTAAATACCCTGTTCATCAGGTCCATAAACGCTGCAGGAGCATTTGTTATACTAAATGACATCACCAAAAATTTATAGTGACCATATCGAGTCCTAAACGCTGTCTTCGAAACATCATGTGGCCTCACCTTCAACGGATGATAACCACTCCTTAAGTCTATCTTTGAAAAGTATCTCGTTCCTTTCAATTGATCAAACAGGTCGTCGATCCTCGGTAATGGATATCTATTCTTAATCGTGACCTTATTCAGTTCTCTGTAGTCGATGCAGAGCCACATCATCCCGTCCTTCTTCTTTACAAATAACACTGGCGCTCCCCACGGCAATACGCTCGGTTGAATGTATTTCTTGTCCAGTAACTCTTACAGTTGTACCATTAATTCTTTCATCTCTATCAGAGCCATCCGATATGGTGCCTTCGATATTAGAGCCGTTCCTGGTGCTAAATTGGTCATAAACTCAACCTCTCTGTCTGGTGAAAGTCCTGGCAGATCATCCAGAAATACGTCTGTGAAGTCCCTCACTACTGGTATCTCTGCTATCTTCAGGTTCTCTTTACGACTATCGACTATGTAGGCTAAATATCCTACACAGCCTTGTCTTAACAACTTCCTTGCCTGTATCATCGTCAGACAACTAGCTTGTCTAGGCGACTTGCTGCCATAAAACACAACCTTTGACGGAATCATAAGGTTAATACATTTCTTCTGGCAATCAATTATATCCCCGTAATTGAATAGCCAATCCATTCCCAAGATAACGTTAAATTACCCAAGTTTGATAGGGATAAGGTCTACGTTCATAATATTACCCTTAATATCCACCCTATAGTTCTTGTGTACATACTTAACAGGGATCACTTCTCTATTCGCAATCTCTATGTTCATGGGGTATTATAACTCGTCCTTAGGCAATTCCAAGTTCTTAGCAAAGTCATCGGATATAAATGAACAAGTAGTACCCGAATTAAATAATACATAAGCATTAACTTTATTAATCAGAATGATACTTGACATCACATCGCGAGGCTGCACAACATCTTGCACTGTTATATTGAATGTCCTAGCGGTAGGTCTGTTGGTTGTGGTTGGTCCCGTGATGGTTAGAGCACTACTACCGTTGTTTCCCATGTTCCCTCCTATTCCTGCCCCTCCAGATCCTTTCTTAGGACAATCCCTAGCTAAGTGGTCCTTCGACCTACATGTGAAGTAGGCGCCCTTCTTTGGTTTAGGGCAGTTAGCTGCTATGTGGCCTTCCTGACCATAATTGTAGCAAACTCTTTTCTCTTTCATACAGACCCCCAAGTGAGCTTTCCCGCAGGTCAGACATGCTTCAATCTTCTTCTTCTGACCTCTTTGCTGAATTCTAGTTGACGAGTTATTAGTCCACCTCCTTTTTTGATTGATACTTCCTCCCATGTTGCTGCCACTGGCCATGTTATTTTCCTCATTTTCACTCTTCTTCTTCTGATCCTGATTGTACTTGGTTACTGCATCGCTCCCACCTTCAGCGAGGATGGCCTTTTCCAGTACTCTAGCAAAAGTGTTCAGCTGAAACATTGACACTTTGCTATATAACCAGGGCTCCAGTCCCTATTCAAACCTTCTTGCTTTCTTCTCATCCTTGTGTACTTCATGCGGGACGAACCTAGCCAACTCATTGAATTTTACTGCATAATCTAGTATGGACATATTGCCTTGCTTCAATTCCAGAAATTGTACCTCTATTTGGTTCTATGAGCTTGTCGAAAAATACATCTCGAAGAACATTTCCTTGAACCTCACCTAGGTGATCACACCTTCTCCTCCACGAACCTTATTTGTTTGCCTCCAATAACTGGCTTCTGATTTCAGCATGAACGTTGCGTAGGTGGTTTTCTAGTCCTCTCTGACTCTAGCGACGTCAAAAACTTTTTCCATCTCCATAATCCAAGTTTGAGCTTCTATCAGGTTCATGGAACCTTTAAACTTTGTTGGTCCCACTGCATTAAAGTCCTTGAATGTTGTATTTGGTGGAGCTTGAGGTTGATTGTTAATTGCTCCAGTCAGTAAATTCACCAACTGCTAAACGGGGTCCGCATTGGCATTGTTGTTATTGTTCGTCGACCCTTCTTGGGCCGATTGACGGTTTGATCTTTTTCTCGGTGGCATATTTCTGTTAAGAATATATGCAAATTAGGTCTTTATTCAATCCCTTAAATATTTAAGGGTTAACTAAAACATTTAAACATAATCACTTAACACATTATCTCAAATGAACTCTGATATTTTATTCAAATCGAAAGTTTTAACATCATACAATAGCATCGCTGCTATTTACATCATCTATCCCGAGATAAAGAATCTTTAGGATTAAATTATCATAATATTCCTTTGTTTATAAGCACATCAAAATTTACATTTTTAACTAACATAGATATTCACATAATTCATATTGTTCCTATCACAGCCTATTAAGACGTCGAATAGCTTCTCTACGCTCTTCTTCCATGATACGAAATATCGTTCTGCAATCCAACATGTACGAAGGTAAGTCCTCGAACTGAATTGGATAGTACATAACTCGATCCTGGGCCTTGTTCACCACAGTGTTGAATGCACAATCCATCTCCACCATCTTGACCTTCTTTGCTTGTATCTCTTTGTAAGATCCCAACTTTTTATAAATAAAATTAAATTTTCTCTAATTATTATTTTGAATAATAAGGTATTAATTTGATATAATGCTTTGGTTATGGGTGAAATGTGAAAATTTTGTAAAATAAGCAAGTGGTTAAAAAATATTCATTGTTGTTGGGAAATATTCGTTTGGTCATGGAATATTCTTGCTGTTGGGGAATATTTGTACGACGGCGCAGCTATTTGTGGCCCCACTTTTGGTTATTGTGAAAAAATCTAATTTTTGGTGGGCCCCACTGTGGTGTGTTGAAATTTGATCAATTGTGGTGGGCGTGAAATTTTTTTTATAAAATATTATTTTATTAATTTAGTCTGCTTTGGCGTTCTAAGTATTTTTCTATGAATAGAGTTCTTAGTTAGAATTGAAAATCACACCAGAATCATATGTTTTCTCTCTCTATATTATCGAGCGTATTTTGTGAGTATTTACATACTTTGAGAGTTGATATTCAGTGCAAGTTTCCTTCAGTGTTATATTCGATATTTCAGGCAGAAGTACTATTCTTTTGAGGTAAGGGATGTTATTTTCTTCGTAAATGATGTTATTTTTTTCAATATCATTATACTGAAATATTGGTATAAATTTTATTATAAAATTTTTACCTTTTCATGTCGAGGTTACTATTCACGTATACATGACTATTCACGTATACGACACAATTTACGAATACGGTACTATTCACGAGTACTATTCACGAAGTCTGATTTTTCTTGTAGAATTTTTACCTTTTCGTGTCGGGATTACCATTCACGTATACGACACTATTCATAAATACGACACTATTCACAGAAAAATAAAATTTTCTCTTCTTTATCCAAGATGTCTATTATGGTTACTATCTTTGATTGTATCCATGTAATTTTGATATTCATTCTTGAATTTTACTCTACTATGGTTTATTGCAGAGTATTTTTGAACTTGGATTATCTAAAGTACGAATCCCTAATTTTTGTTCATTTATCTCACTGGATTCGTTTTCTTTAAGATATTTTTCATCATCCTCATTCCTAAATGATGATATAACTGAATATCTTTGGCCTGTATTGCAAAGATGAATGATTACCTGATGAATATCTTTGGCCCGTAGTGTAAAGATGGACAGGTGTTGAGATGAACATGACCAACTGGTGATACAAATAAATATCTTTGGCCCGTAGTGTAAAGATGAATATTTTATTCAAGATGTATACTGATTGGTGTTACAGGAATAAAATATTAATGATGGACTTTTAAATTCATAGATGATAGTAGATTTCATTCTTTACTTAACTCTTCTAATGAATTGTTATTTTACGCTGCGAATATTGATCTAAAATTTATTGTCCATTATATTTTATTTGAATTATTGAAGGCTAAAGATAATTTATTCTACATTATCTTAGTCATAATATTCTTTACTGGGCTAGTTAAGCTCCCCCTTTTTCTTTTTGTTCCATTTTTCTTCTCAAGAGGCGAGAATATAGAGGGAACTAGTAGGGGTGTGGAGTGATGGGTCCAGACAGTTGTTTTAGCAGTCCTCGCTATTTTATAAAATAGTGTGATAATAATTGTAATGAGGACTACTTTTGAGTTTGAATACTGTCTATTAGACAATATTTGTATTTAAACTCACAGTATATGTGTTGTCGTATTTTACACGACAACTGTAATAATGAAGTTGTAGTTGTTTTCTGTACCATGTATTTGGCGACTTAGAATGGGTGGTGTATACCTATTTTGGTGGCGTCACAGTTGGTATCAGAGCTTAGGGATATGGTCTCTGGCGGATATTGGGGAATAAAACTAGGAGAGGAGAGACGAGTAAATTCTTCGCTAGTGTGTCCAACCTAAGCTTATTTGTTATTTAATTGGTCGGTCAGAATATAGGGATAATATGTGGAATGTCAATTTCTTTAATTAACCCTTATTTTATGGCAGTATTTGAGAATGGCAGCTGAGAATGTTAACAATGGAGTGAATGAGACCGTGGAGACACCTTTAATCGCCAACCAGAAGAACGTGCAACAAGACGACAGTGTTCCTCATGTAAACAACACCACCAATCAAACGATGAATGATGTGATGTTTAGAAGCTTTTTGTAGTTCATGCAAAATTAGACGAGGGAGACTCGTGTACAAAATACGGGTGGAAATAATAGCAACGCACGGCTTGTCACAGCCAAGCAGTTCAAAGAGTTGGGACCACTAGAATTTTTGGAAAAGCCGGATCCAATTAAGGTGGAAACGTGGATTAAGCAAATTACCAAGATATTTGATGTCTTGGTATGCACGGAGGAACATAAGGTTCCATTCGCCACCTTTATGTTCTATGGTGAGGCAGATTACTGGTGGAAATCTGTGAAGCGTACCGAAACAGCCGCACTCAATGTCTTGGGAAACATTTCAGAAACTGTTCAATGACAAGTACTTTCCTGAAAGTATTCGTCATATGAAGGAGGTAGAGTTTATTAGACTTGAACAGAACAACATGACTGTGTCCCAGTACGAGGCTAAGTTCATAGAGTTATCCATGTTTGCACCTCATTTGGTAGAGAATGAGCAACGTATAATACAGATGTTTCTGAGAGGTCTGAAACCTAAAATTCGGCAATATCTTATTTCTCACAAATTTTCTCTATATTCAGATGTTGTGAACAGGGCTCAATTATTAGAGTGAGATAATGAGTATGTTCAACCGAGGGACCACAACCAGGGTCATACCAGTGGCAGCAATCATTGGACCAATGATAACCCGTGAGGAGGAAAATATCCAGACAAAAGCAATAACCACTCTGGTGGTAATCGTGGCCATGATAGTAGAAGAAGCGAATCGGGGGGTGATTTCAAAAAGAGAAGGTACAATAATGACAACGTGAAGACGTCAGCACCAACATCAACTATTCCTAGGGGAGTAGAATGATCACCGGTCATATGTTATAAATGCAGGAAAGAGGGACACATCAGCCCAAATTGCCCACAACAATCCAATGTGTGTTATAACTGTTAAAAGGAAGGTCATATAGCTAGAGATTATCTTGTAGCGAAACTAAGTTCAGCGAGAATGGTGACTCCAAAGGCTGTTCCGGACAAGACAAAGTCGGTGGTTCCTGGAAGAGCGTTTGTCGTGACTGCCCAAAACGCAAAGAATTCGAACGAGGTAACTATGGGTAAGCTAATCATAAACTCTTGCGAAGTTTATACCTTATTAGATACCGGTTCTACCCATTCTTTTATCTCTCCTGCTTGTGCTCAACGTTTGAACTTGACTCCAGAGAAATTAGATTTTGACTTATCTGTTGAGACTCGGTTAGGAGAAACTTTCATTACATCTACAGTTTATAAATCTTGCTTGATTCAAGTTGAAACCATCACATTACCTGTCGATCTTATTTCATTGAAAATACTTGCATTTGATGTGATTTTAGGGATTGATTGGTTAACCAATCATCATGCTAAAATTGTTTGTTTTCGTAAGGTTGTTAGTTTTCATATTCCTAACCAACCTGTTAAGCGAATTCAAGCAACCAAACCACTAAAGTCAATCACTGTCATATCAAGCCATAAAGTCATTCGTTTATTAAAAAACGAATGTCATGCTTTCTTAGCCCATGTCATGGACTTGAAAAAAAAATACGTCAGATTTGAATAATATTTCTGTTGTTAGTGAATTTCCTGAAGAACTTCCCGGTCTACCCCCAGAACGTGAAGTTAAATTCTTTATTGACCTTGAACTTAGTACAAAACCCAATTTTAAAGTCCCATATCAAATGGCTCCTATTGAACTTCAGGAATTAAAAGTCCAACTTCAGGAGTTGTTAGACATCGGTTTCATTCATCCTAGTATATCCCCTTGGGGTGCTCCTATTTTATTCGTAAAGAAGAAAGAAGGGAGTATGCGACTTTGTATTGACTATCGAGAATTGAACCATGTCACCATCAAGAATAAGTATCCGCTACCTCGAATTGATGACATATTCGACCAGTTACAAGGAGCACAATTATTTTCAAAGATTGATCTTCGTTTTGGATATCATCAGTTGAAGATTAAAATTGAGGATATTCCAAATACTGCCTCAGAACTCGGTACGGGCATTATGAATTCTTATTCGTGTCTTTTGGATTGACTAATGCTCCTACTGCTTTCATGGATATGGTGAACCGTGTGTTCAAAGAATATTTGGATCAATTCGTTGTCATCTTTATTGATGGCATCCTCATCTATTCCAAAAGCTGTGAAGATCATTAGCGCCATTTAAAGCTGGTACTTCAAAGGCTTCGTGAAAACAAGCTATATGCCAAGCTGAAGAAATGTGAGTTCTGGCTTAAGGAAGTAGCATTCCTTAGGCACGTGGTGTCAAAACATGGAGTACCTGTTGATCCAGCGAAGATTGAAGCAATACAAAGTTGGGAGCAACCAAAGTCGATGACCGAAGTACGTAGCTTTCTGGGCTTAGCTGGTTACTATCAGAGATTCGTGGAAGGGATTTCTTGAATCGCTACTCCGTTAACTCAGCTGACTCAGAAAGATACAAAATTCGTATGGAGCAAGGAAGGAGAGAAGAGTTTCCAAGAACTCAAGAGGAGACTCATTTCGGCACCTGTTCGGACAATACCATCTGGTTCGGATGGATTTGTTATCTACAGCGATGCTTCAGGCAAAGGATTAGGATGTGTTCTCATGCAACATGGGAAAATCATAGCTTATGCCTCACGACAACTCAAAGAATATGAGAGGAATTATCCTACTCATGATCTGGAGTTGGTAGCAGTCGTTTTCGCGTTGAAAATCTGGAGACACTACTTGTATGGGGAGAAAGTTAAGAATTATATGGATCATAAAAGCCTCAAATATTTCTTCACCCAAAAGAAACTCAACATGTGGAAACGACGTTGGCTCGAGCTATTGAAAGATTACGATCATACCATCCAATACCATCCTGGAAAAGCAAACGTGGTAGCTGACGCATTGAGCAGAAGATCATATACGGGTACGAGTGCGATATTGTCAACGCAAAGACCCATTTGGTATGACTTGCAAAGGATGGAGATAGAGTTAAAGACTCTAGGAACCCACGTGATGATGTCAAATATACGAGTAGAACCAACTTTAATCGATAAAGTTAAAGCTGCTCAAGCTACGGACCTGGAGCTGATGTGTTTGAAGAAGAAAGTGCAAGAAGGTGCTATTCCAGAAGAAAGAATCGATGAAGAAGGAATACTTCGAGTCAACTTCAGACTTTGTGTTCCTAACGATTCTGACTTGAAGCATAGAATCGTGATGGAGGCACATAATACACCATTTATAATTTATTCTGGGAGTACCAAAATGTATCATGATCTTTGACATACATTTTGGTGGAGCAATATGAAGAGAGAGATCGCAGAGTTTATCTCGAGGTGTTTAACTTGTCAACGTGTAAAAGCGGAGCATCAAGTACTAAAGGGTCCATTGCAAACACTTGAGATTCTGAAATGGAAGTGAGAACACATTACCATGGATTTGGTTACAGGTCTTCCCAAGGTTTCTCAAGGCATAGTTGCGATTTGGGTTATTATTGATAGATTAACCAAGTTTGCTCATTTTTTGCCAATACGGGAGACTTATTCCCTTTAACGTCTTGCTCGTATGTACGTGAATGAGATTGTGAGATTGCATGGCATACCAGTATCCAGTGTTTCGGATCGTGACCCAAGATTCACTGCACAATTTTGGGTTAGCTTGCAGAAAGCTATGGGCACGAATTTACGATTCAGTTCGGCATACCATCCTCAAACGGATGGGCAATCAGAAAGGAATATTCAAACTCTTGAAGATCTATTAACACTATGTGTCTTAGATTTCAAAGGGAGTTGGGATAAGTACCTACCATTGGTAGAACTCTCCTACAATAACAGTTATCAAGCAAGTATAGGCATGGCTCCATTCGAAGCGTTGTATGGACGAAAGTGCCGCTCTTCAGTATGTTGGGATGAGATGGTAGAAGCAACATTGTTGGGACCAGAGTTGGTATGTATGACTACAGAGAAGATCCAAATGATCCGACAACGTATACAAATAGCACAGGATCGACAAAAGAGTTATGCGGATCTTCATCGAAAGGACATGGAATTTAATATTGGGGATTATGTATTGTTACGTATTGCTCCATGGAAGGGAGTTACAAGATTTAGGAAGAGAGAAAAGCTCAATCCATGATTTGTTGGTCCATTTGAGATTCTTGATCGAATAGGAAATGTGGCCTATAGACTCACATTACCTCCAAGCATGTCTCGTGTTCATAATGTGTTTCACATATTTTTGCTTCGTAAATATGTGAAAGATCCAAACAACATTATTGAGTTAGAACCAGACGAGATAACCAAAGATTTAATGTACGAGGAGGTACCTGTCAAGATCTCAGATAGGAAGGAGCATGTCCTACGCACAAAGGTTATACCACAAGTCAAAGTTTTGTGGAGGAACCATGCTATTGAGGAAATGACCTGGGAGTTGGAATCAAAAATAAAAATGAGGTATCCTCACCTTTTCGAAATACCAGATACGTACATCAATTTCGAGGATGAAATTTCATAAGGAGAGGAGGTTGTAAGATCCCAATTTTTTATAAATAAAATCAAATTTTCTCTAATTATTATTTTGAATAATAAGGTGTTAATTTGATATAATGCTTTGATTATGGGTAAAATGTGTAAATTTTACAAAATAAGCAAGCGGTTATAAAATATTCATTATTGTCGGGGAATATTCGTTTGGTCGTGAAATATTCTTGCTGTCGGGGAATATTCATACGATGGCGCAGCCATTTGTAGGCCCCACTTTTGGTTGTTATGGAAAAATCTGATTTTTGGTGGGCCCCAATGTGGTGTGCTGAAATTTGATCAATTGTGGTGGGCGTGAATTTTATTTTATAAAATATTATTTTATTAATTTAGTCTGCTTTGGCGTTCTAAGCATTTTCCTATAAATAGGGTGCTTAGTTAGAATTGAAAATCACACCAGAATCATAAGTTTTCTTTCTCTATATTATCGAGCGTATTTTGTGAGTATTTAGATACTTTGAGAGTTGTAATTCAGTGCAAGTTTCCTTCAGCGTTATATTCGATATTTCAGGCAGAAGTACTATTCTTTTGAGGTAAGGGATGTTATTTTCTTCATAAATAATGTTATTTTTTTCAATATAATTATACCAAAATATTGGTATGAATTTTATTATGAAATTTTTTTATCTTTTCATGTCGAGATTACTATTCACGTATACGGTACTATTCACGTATACAGCACTATTCACGAATACGGTACTATTCACAAGTACTATTCACGAAGTATGATTTTTCTTGTGGAATTTCTACATTCTCGTGTCGGGGTTACTATTCACGTATACGGCACTATTCACAGATACGATAATATTTACAAAAAAATGAAATTTTCTCTTTTTTGTCCAAGATGTCTATTATGGTTACTATCTTTGATTGTATCCATGTAATTTTGATCTTCATTCTTGAATTTTACTCCACTATGATTTATTACGGAGTATTTTTGAACTTGGATTATCTAAAGTACGAATCCCTAATTTTTGTTCTTTTATCTCACTGGATTCGTTTTCTTTAAGATATTTTTCATCATCCTCAGTCCTAAATGATGATATAACTGAATATCTTTGGCCTGTAGTGCAAAGATGAATGATTACCTGATGAATATCTTTGGCTCGTAGTGCAAAGATGGACAGGTGTTGAGATGAACATGACCAACTAGTGATACAAATGAATATCTTTGGCCCGTAGTACAAAGATGAATATTTTATTGAAGATGTATATTGATTGGTGTTACAGGGATAAAATATTGATGATGGACTTTTAAATTCATAGATGATAGTAGATTTTATTCTCTACTTAACTCTTCTAATGAATTGTTATTTCCGCTGCGAATATTGATCTAAAACTTATTGTCCATTATATTTTATCTGAATTATTGAAGGCTAACGATAATTTGTTCTACATTATCTTAGTCATAATATTCTTTACTGGGCTAATTGAGCTCACCCTTTTCCTTTTTGTTCCATTTTTCTTCTCAGGAGGCAAGAATATAGCGGGAACTAGTAGGGGTGTGGAGTGATGGATCCAGATAGTTGTTTTAGCAGTCCTCACTATTTTATAAAATAGTGTGATAATAATTATAATGAGGACTTCTTTTGAGTTTGAATACTGTCTATTAGACAATATTTGTATTTAAACTCACAGTATATGTGTTGTCATATTTTGCACGACAACTGTAATGATGAAGTTGTAGTTATTTTCTGTACCATGTATTTGTCGACTCAGAATGGGTGGTGTATACCTATTTTGGGGGCGTCACACTCTTCCTCGGCTACATTTGCTCACTGGGAAGCCTTCTCATAAGCATCTTCAGCTTTGACTCATTTGGTGGATTTCTCTCTCAGATCATCCTTCAGCTTTGCAACCTCTGCCACCAACTCCTAATTCTCACCCTCAAGGTGAACCAATTTCCACTCCACATTTCCAAGACGTGCATCAAGACCTTGGATTTCCTCATTCTTCTGTCCTATAGTGGCCTGGCGTTCATCTGCCAACTCTTCCAACTTTGTGACTATATCCTGAAGCTCGATGTTATGGTCATATACCTCGTCATACATCTGAGCTACAATAGAGTTCGGTGGGAAATCATCTTCTTCCTCTTCCTCCTTAGGATCCTCCTCCGGATCAGTCTCAGGCTCAAGGTCCTGACCAACAACAGTGATCAACGGAGATGGCTCTCTCTGTACCAACTGCTCCCGGACTACATGAATGTCTCTGGGCTCCTCCTTTCTAGGTACTCGCGGTTCCTCCTCCCCAGCTCTCGACTAGATCCTCCAACATCCGACATCCTGACAACATAATTTTAAGTTTTAGTTGTTAATCGATACTCGCGAACACATAAGTTTATCACATAAGCACATAAAGTCTTTTATTATCTTCAATGAATTAAGGAATTCATTTCTTAGAACTCGATAAGAGTTTACCACCACTATGTTCTCGATCTCCTATAAGGCTACTACCTAAGGTTGTTCCCCCACCTAAAGTTCATAACCTACGGCTTTGATATCAACCTGTGACACCCCCAAATCCGGGTACTCCAATTCCCATGAGATTTGGTGTTCACTGTACAAACATCGTGCATCTATCTACCCATAATAAATAAAAATCATAAATAGATAGAAATAAATCCTCTCCTTATGGAGTTACAACATCTTATTTAAA
Organism: Panax notoginseng; assembly: GCA_016801055.1. Classification (NCBI taxonomy): domain Eukaryota; kingdom Viridiplantae; phylum Streptophyta; class Magnoliopsida; order Apiales; family Araliaceae; genus Panax; species Panax notoginseng. Next base: position 112,374,337 of record CM029016.1, read on the forward strand.
TACATCAATCCTAGGTCATACTAACCTTAAGTCTCAAATATGGAAGCATAAACAAATATTAAGTCTTACACAACTTAAACATAAGTCTGAAACATACCATAAAAAATAAACAACAAGTCTTCATCACTTGTTAACCTTGCCCTTGCCCTTGCTAGTAGAAGGCTCGTCGGACCTTTCGTTCTTAACTGTTGTAGACACTCAAAATTTTGTTTTCCTGTTACTAACAATGCAGGAGGACAAAAGAGTCTTTTTTACACTCCAGAGATAACCCTGGAGGACCACAACATCAATTTCAATCCTGGAGATAGCCCTGGGAGATCCAGTTTCCAACCCCAGAGATAACCCCGAGAAATCAGTTTTCAACCCCGAAGATAACTCCGGGAAAGTCAGTTTCAACCCTAGAGGTAACCCCGGGGGATCAAGTTCAAAGCCTGGAGATAACCCCAGGAGGTCAAGCTAACCACAAAGATAACCCTGAGGATAGTCAGAGTCAACAACAAGCTAACCTCAGAGATAACCCTGAGAAAAGACTGCTAAATCAGCCCAAACCGGAGATAACCCCGGTGATAGGCAAAATCATCATTTTGCCACCTCGATCCTACATTGCACCGTCTCAGTAAACATTTCAACAGACATTACACACAGGAATGTCCTATAAGAACCAATAGCTCCAATACCGAGTGACAACTGCACAAGGCAGCACACCGGATAGAATTTGAAGCTTGAAGCATGGGCATGGTCCCATCTTCCCGACTTCGTACAACCTCTTATCCCATGTCATTGCATAGCTCTTGACAACAGCATGCCAAAAAAGGTCATATACACCTCAATCGGATGCCCGGATTGAAGTTCTGAAAGTTCGAACAGACATTATGTTACACGCATGCACGTACTTCGAGACGACGGGACCTGCGGAGCCCGGGGAACCCCGGGCAGCTACAAGTGCATCTACGGCTACCGTAGGTACACCTGTGGCTCCCCCTCTATAAATAGAGGGCTTGGGGCAGCCATTTTGTAAGAGAAAAAGGCGAGGAAGCCCTGTCCAATTTGTTCTGTACACACCATATATTGAGTGTTTTCTCATTTCAAACACTTGTGAGCTTATATTTGGCTACTTTTTACCAGCGGGAGCCGAGTGTTCATCCATTTAAAGCTATTGAAGTCTCCTTTGGCAGTCCACTATAAGCCTTTTTACATCATTTAAAGCCTTTTCTCCACTTCTTGCACACACCTTTATTCACGTTGAGAGTCGTGTTGCTTGTGTATGCCCGGACTTCGATTCGTGGCTTTTTATTTCTTTTTGTATATATATTTATATATAACATATATACTAACATTATCTAGTTATGCCTCTATTGAGCCCGGATTTACATCCGGAGCATTTATTGCTTTTATATATATATACATATATATATAAATTGTTGTCGAACTTTATTCGATGAGCCTAGAATACACATCCGGTGCGTTTACCACTTTTATATATATATATATATATATATATATATATATATATATATATATATATACATTTCTGTCAGACCTGGAGTTCACTTCGTGACCTTTTACAGCTTTCTTTATATTTTGTCCCGCCTGGAGTTTACTTCGTGGCGGTTGATCGCTTTTACTGCTTTATTTACATTTTCGATCTCCCATGGAGGTGCTTCGTGGCGGTTGATCGCTTTTATTGCTTTATTTACATTTTGTCCCACCTGGAGTTTACTTCGTGGCGATTGATCGCTTTTATTGCTTTATTCACATTTTCAATCCCCCATGGAGGTGCTTTGTGGTGGTTGATTATCTGTATATATATATATATATATATACCTGTTTACAGCTTTCATATAAATTGTAACATCATGTGAGCCTAGGAATCATGTGATCACAGATTCAGTCTTCTGAATCTAGATTCGGTTCCCGTGATGGACATTTTCTGTTGTACAAGGCTTGTAAATTATTCACAGTGTTTGAATTTTCTTAGACGGCTCTCATGCCCACAAGGAGTTCGGCACTGCTTCGTACATTATTTTCTCGAAGATGTTTCGCATCTCGAAAATAAAAGCAATCCAGCCGAACACCTAATAAAATGGAAGAATCAAAGGCCTCAATTACTATTGAGCATATGGGTTTGAAAAAACCTATTTTTCAAAACATCATTGCTATATCTTGTTAAAATTGAACATTTATACAAAATTCAAACCCTTTGTATATAGGTGCAAACGAGGCATAGCACTACTTCCAAATAATTGCACATTGACCCACACACACACACACACATTTAGATAATGGTTTAATTGAAAAGTGACGGTCACTGTGGTAATACGTCTGTCGGGGGGTGCCTTGTGACAACCCCAAAATAGGTCCATTCCACCCAACCCATTTTGAGTCGTCAAATACATGGTACAGAAAATAACTACAACTTTATTACAACAATTGTCGTGCAAAATACAACAACACATATGCTGTGAGTTTGGATACAAATATATACCAAATGTGACCCATGTTCCAACCGTGGACATCACCTCACAATAACACCTTACATAAAGGTATAGTCAAAAACTGTTTTAGAAACTAGAATCTTTGGGAAGTGCTCAAGAAAACCTTCGTACATGGGAGGTCACGCATCTAGGTTATGATAGATATCATATGGCCACAGAATTATCCTTGGTTGACCCAATAGACCCCAAAGAAAAACGAGAAGATTACTATCATATTCTTCCCAATGGTGAGTCTTCTCTTGACTTATCATTATCTCCACTGTCTCTAATAGAGAATTATACTTCAAACAAACACCAAGATTATATAGGTAGTGCCCATAGATATACTCAGCAAGTGGATGAGCACAACCCTGTCTTATGATGACACGAGGTTGTATGTCATTAGACATCTTGTATGATAGTGACAAAACACCCTTCCAACGTTGGGTTCGCCTCACCCTATTTTCTTCACCAAATATAACTACTAAATGATGATCACCATTCTATTCCCTTGTTACCCTCGCTCGACCCAGCTACACTCTTATTACCTGAAAGGAATTGTGAAGCAAAAGGGTGAGCACAACTAGCTCAGTAAAGAATATCATGACTAAAGATAAATAAGTTATCAATAGCCTTCATCAACAATAAATCAGAGATTTAGAACATATGGTAAATGATAAAAATTTCAACCATAGTTGCAGCGGAACGAGCAATCCATTAGAAGAGTCAAATAGACTATAAAGTCTATTATCTTCTCCATGTTAAAAATCCACCAACAATGTTTTATCTCTGTAACATCAATCAACAGTTCCTTTCCACAATCATATGAATAACTCATAATTATAATTGTGATTCTAAACTTTTCTTCGCACCCAGGTCGAAGAATATTTTCATCACCTGTCTTTACCTGAAACATCAAAGATCATGGTTATACCAAATCACAATTCCTATTTATAATCATACTAACAAATCCATCTTTGCACTACGGGCCAAAGATATTCATCAACAAACCATCTTTGCACTACGGGCCAAAGATATTCATCAACAAACTATCTTTGCACTACGGGCCAAAGATATTCAACAACAGTTCATCTTTGCACTACAGGCCAAAGATATTCATCAACAGGCCATCTTTGCACTACATGCCAAAGATATTCATCAACAATTCATATTTGCACTACAGGCCAAATATATTCATATCTCAAAGAAATATATAATCATTTCAGAATTTATATAAACAATAATTATAACCATGTTGATCAATTCACCTTTGCACTTAAGCTTAAGATATTCAATTATAAATTCAATGGTCATGATCATACCAGTCACAATTCAACTTTGCACTACAGGCCAAAGAGAACCCTAGTCATGATCATACCAATAATCTACCCATCTTTACACTCTAGTGAAAGAGAATTTCAACATCAGGGTTATAAAAATGTTATATATGATGATAAAAATAATATGATCAACATATAGTTTTAATCTCAAGAGTAATATTTGTAACTCATGAATAATAAATCGTGAATAGTAACTCATGAATAGTAACCCCGATACAAAAGATAGAAATTCTACAATAAAATCCATACCAATATTTCGGTATAATGATATTGAAAGAATAACATTACTTAAATTTATAAACAATTTATTTTAATTGTTTACACTTTACTAATTAATGCATTTAATCATCATAAAATGTCAACTCTTAAGATTTCATTATCAATAACCAAAACCCTCATCAAAAATCTGCATATACCTCATATATAGGATTCTCAAGCCATAAAATCCTATTTTTCAATTTTCTTACTTCACAAAACATATTTAATTCATTTACTCATAGCTAGACCATTTTCATGAAAAATACCAAATCAGTTCCAAAAATATTTCTTTTCTGAGATTTAGCATAATATAGTCCCATAGTGAACATATATTTTTCTCAGAATTTTTAAAAGTCATTTACTATTTTTCATATGGCCAAAATAGCCGAATATTTAGACATTTATCAAAAATTGTACTTTTGTCTAAAAATTTTGAAATTTACAGAGTATACTTCTATCATATACATGTACTCCCAATAAAAATTTCATCAATTTTGGAGTTAACCACAAGGAATTATAAGTTATTACTTCTAAAATAGTCTTTTCTCATAAAATTCATAACTCTCAATCTATACATCCAAAAATCACCATTTTTAGACACAATCAATAAAACTCATCAAAATATCATTTCAAATTTTTCCAGAATTTTTGAAGTTCAGAAAAATTACGAAACTGAAAATCATAACAACCCTTAAAATCCCTTACTATCCCTTACAATCCCTTACCTCAAAAGAGCAGTACTTCTGATCGGTATAAGGCTGAAGGAAACTTGCACTGATGAATAGAAACTCACAGAGTATTAAATACTCACAAAATACACTCAATAATCTAGAGAGAGAAAGAGAGAAAGCTTATGTTTCTGGTGTGTTTTTTCAATTCTAACTTAGCCCTCTATTTATAGGAAAATTTTGGTAGGTTTGACCTGCAACCTGATGGCTTTACCTGCTACTATTTCCACCCACCACATTTGAAATATAATTCAGCACATTTTTTCACCAACCACAAGTGGGGCCCACCAATTCTAGAATTTTCCACCAAAATGATAAACTCCGAAAATTTAATAATTTCTGAACCAGTCATCTCGTAAAATTCATAATAAATCATACGTTCATTTTTAACGGTTCAAAATTTGTGGGCATATACTCAACTTATATATGTATAACATATCCAAAAATCACAACGATCCAACGGTCGGATTAAAAATTATAACCCCCGCAATATATCTCAAAAACCCTGATTTTTAATACCTCCATTCCGACAAAAATACTGATAAAAACCTCAACATTAACTCCTTCAATTTTAACCACAAAAATATATCCCTCATTTATATCCACATAAAATAAATATTTCCTTATCATATGAATCAATAATTAATTATTCACAAATAATATTACAGAATCACATTTATGACAACCAGGCCGTTCCCAGGAAAGAGGGGGCTTTCCAATAAGGATTTCTCCTTACTGGCGCGCAATTAGATGACCAAACCTCTCCTTAGACAGAACTTTCTAGACATTGCCAATAATGCTATCTAATAATACTATTCAAATAATATGAATTATTGATCTGATAATGGGAAATACTGTGCAGCAACAATTATTAAACAACAATAATACAAAATTTCAACGTAGCAATTATTGAATCAATAAATAAAATATTGAACAGTAATTACTGTAACAATTATTGAGTAGTGCCTTCTTACGTAAGAATCAATAATTTCAAAAATACTATGCAATACCGTGTGCTACTGTGCAATAACGCGTATTACTGTATTTTAACCACCGGGTATTCCAACAGTGTTAACGGTAACAACTACGCCGTTATTTGTAAAAACTCAAATTTGTCGTTTTCCTTCACCCGACAGTTATTCGTTATGGGGCCCACAAATAGCTGCGCCGTCGTACGAATATTCTCCGACAGAAAGAATATTCCACGACCAAACGAATATTCCCCGACAACAATGATTATTTTATAACCACTTGCTTATTTTGAAAAAAAATTCATATTTCACCCATAACTTTAAACTTTTATCAATTTAACCATTTACTAAATTGTAATTATAATAAAAATTGAATACTTTTATTTCATAAAATTCGGGGTCTTACAATCTCCCCTCCTTATGAAATTTCGTCCCCGAAATTTACGTACCTGGTATTTCAAAGAGTTGAGAATACCTTGCTTTCATTTCAGATTCCATCTTCCCTGTCATCATAATTTCTCCATTGCTCATCTCCTGTATTTCAAATATCATTCTAGAATACAGCTTCAAAACAAGGGTTAATTGAACAAATTAACATATCACATAATATCCCGATATTATGACTGACCAACAAATAAGCTTAGGTAGGACACACTAGCGAAGGATTTACTCATCTCTCCCCTCCTAGTTATATTCTCCGATCTCCGTCAGAGATCATATCCCTAAGCTCTGATACCACCTGTGACAACCCCAAAATAGGTCCATTCCACCCAACCCATTTTGAGTCGTCAAATACATGGTACAGAAAATAACTACAACTTTATTACAACAATTGTCGTGCAAAATACAACAACACATATGCTGTGAGTTTGGATACAAATATATACCAAATGTGACCCATGTTCCAACCGTGGACATCACCTCACAATAACACCTTACATAAAGGTATAGTCAAAAACTGTTTTAGAAATTAGAATCTTTGGGAAGTGCTCAAGGAAACCTTCGTACATGGGAGGTCACGCATCTAGGTTATGATAGATATCATATGGCCACAGAATTATCCTTGGTTGACCCAATAGACCCCAAAGAAAAACGAGAAGATTACTATCATATTCTTCCCAATGGTGAGTCTTCTCTTGACTTATCATTATCTCCACTGTCTCTAATTGAGAATTATACTTCAAACAAACACCAAGATTATATAGGTAGTGCCCATAGATATACTCAGCAAGTGGATGAGCACAACCCTGTCTTATGATGACACGAGGTTGTATGTCATTAGACATCTTGTATGATAGTGACAAAACACCCTTCCAACGTTGGGTTCGCCTCACCCTATTTTCTTCACCAAATATAACTACTAAATGATGACCACCATTCTATTCCCTTGTTACCCTCGCTCGACCCAGCTACACTCTTATTACCTGAAAGGAATTGTGAAGCAAAAGGGTGAGCACAACTAGCTCAGTAAAGAATATCATGACTAAAGATAAATAATTATCAATAGCCTTCATCAACAATAAATCAGAGATTTAGAACATATGGTAAATGATAAAAATTTCAACCATAGTTGCAGCGGAACGAGCAATCCATTAGAAGAGTCAAATAGACTATAAAGTCTATTATCTTCTCCATGTTAAAAATCCACCAACAATGTTTTATCCTGTAACATCAATCAACAGTTCCTTTCCACAATCATATGAATAACTCATAATCATAATTGTGATTCTAAATTTTTCTTCGCACCCAGGACGAAGAATATTTTCATCACCTGTCTTTACCTGAAACATCAAAGATCATGGTTATACCAAATCACAATTCCTGTTTATAATCATACTAACAAATCCATCTTTGCACTACGGGCCAAAGATATTCATCAACAAACCATCTTTGCACTACGGGCCAAAGATATTCATCAACAAACTATCTTTGCACTACGGGCCAAAGATATTCAACAACAGTTCATCTTTGCACTACAGGCCAAAGATATTCATCAACAGGCCATCTTTGCACTACATGCCAAAGATATTCATCAACAATTCATATTTGCACTACAGGCCAAATATATTCATATCTCAAAGAAATATATAATCATTTCAGAATTTATATAAACAATAATTATAACCATGTTGATCAATTCACCTTTGCACTTAAGCTTAAGATATTCAATTATAAATTCAATGGTCATGATCATACCAGTCACAATTCAACTTTGCACTACAGGCCAAAGAGAACCCTAGTCATGATCATACTAATAATCTACCCATCTTTACACTCCACTGAAAGAGAATTTCAACATCAGGGTTATAAAAATGTTATATATGATGATAAAAATAATATGATCAACATATAGTTTTAATCTCAAGAGTAATATTTGTAACTCATGAATAATAAATCGTGAATAGTAACTCATGAATAGTAACCCCGACACAAAAGATAGAAATTCTACAATAAAATCCATACCAATATTTCGGTATAATGATATTGAAAGAATAACATTACTTAAATTTATAAACAATTTATTTTAATTGTTTACACTTTACTAATTAATGCATTTAATCATCATAAAATGCCAACTCTTAAATTTCATCATCAATAACCAAAACCCTCATCAAAAATCTGCATATACCTCATATAGGATTCTCAAGCCATAAAATCCTATTTTTCAATTTTCTTACTTCACAAAACATATTTAATTCATTTACTCATAACTAGACCATTTTCATGAAAAATACCAAATCAGTTCCAAAAATATTTCTTTTCTGGGATTTAGCATAATATAGTCCCATAGTGAACATATATTTTTCTCAGAATTTTTAAAAGTCATTTACTATTTTTCATATGGCCAAAATAGCCGAATATTTAGACATTTATCAAAAATTGTACTTTTGTCTAAAAATTCTGAAATTTACAGAGTATACTTCTATCATATACATGTACTCCCAATAAAAATTTCATCAATTTTGGAGTTAACCACAAGGAATTATAAGCTGTTACTTTTAAAATAGTCTTTTCTCATAAAATTCATAACTCTCAATCTATACATCCAAAAATCACCATTTTTGGACACAATCAATAAAACTCATCAAAATATCATTTCAAATTTTTCCAGAATTTTTGAAGTTCAGAAAAATTACGAAACTGAAAATCATAACAACCCTTAAAATCCCTTACTATCCCTTACAATCCCTTACCTCAAAAGAGCAGTACTTCTGATCGGTATAAGGCTGAAGGAAACTTGCACTGATGAATAGCAACTCACAAGTATCTAAATACTCACAAAATACACTCATAATATAGAGAGAGAAAGAGAGAAAGCTTATGTTTCTGGTGTGATTTTCAATTCTAACTTAGCCCTCTATTTATAGGAAAATTTTGGTAGGTTTGACCTGCAACCTGATGGCTTTACCTGCTACTATTCCCACCCACCACATTTGAAATATAATTCAGCACATTTCTTCACCAACCACAAGTGGGGCCCACCAATTCTAGAATTTTCCACCAAAATGATAAACTCCGAAAATTCAACAATTTCTGAACCAGTCATCTCGTAAAATTCATAATAAATCATACGTTCATTTTTAACGGTTCAAAATTTGTGGGCATATACTCAACTTATATATGTATAACATATCCAAAAATTACCACGATCCAACGGTCGGATTAAAAATTATAACCCCCGCAAAATATCTCAAAAACCCTGATTTTTAATACCTCCATTCCGACAAAAATACTGATAAAAACCTCAACATTAACTCCTTCATTTTTAACCACAAAAATATATCCCTCATTTATATCCACATAAAATAAATATTTCCTTATCATATGAATCAATAATTAATTATTCACAAATAATATTACAGAATCACATTTATGACAACCAGGCCGTTCCCAGGAAAGAGGGGGCTTTCCAATAAGGATTTCTCCTTACTGGCGCGCAATTAGATGACCAAACCTCTCCTTAGACAGAACTTTCTAGACATTGCCAATAATGCTATCTAATAATATTATTCAAATAATATGAATTATTGATCTGATAATGGGAAATACTGTGCAGCAACAATTATTAAACAACAATAATACAAAATTTCAACGTAGCAATTATTGAATCAATAAAATAAAATATTGAACAGTAATTACTGTAACAATTATTGAGTAGTGCCTTCTTACGTAAGAATCAATAATTTCAAAAATACTATGCAATACCGTGTGCTACTGTGCAATAACGCGTATTACTGTATTTTAACCACCGGGTATTCCAACAGTGTTAACGGTAACAACTACGCCGTTATTTGTAAAAACTCAAATTTGTCGTTTTCTTCACCCGACAGTTATTCGTTATGGGGCCCACAAATAGCTGCGCCGTCGTACGAATATTCCCCGACAGAAAGAATATTCCACGACCAAACGAATATTCCCCGACAACAATGATTATTTTATAACCACTTGCTTATTTTGAAAAAAAATTCATATTTCACCCATAACTTTAAACTTTTATCAATTTAACCATTTACTGAATTGTAATTATAAGAAAAATTGAATACTTTTATTTCATAAAATTCGGGGTCTTACAATCTCCCCTCCTTATGAAATTTCGTCCCCGAAATTTACGTACCTGGTATTTCAAAGAGTTGAGAATACCTTGCTTTCATTTCAGATTCCATCTTCCCTGTCATCATAATTTCTCCATTGCTCTTCTCCTGTATTTCAAATATCATTCTAGAATACAGCTTCAAAACAAGGGTTAATTGAACAAATTAACATATCACATAATATCCCGATATTATGACTGACCAACAAATAAGCTTAGGTAGGACACACTAGCGAAGGATTTACTCATCTCTCCCCTCCTAGTTATATTCTCCGATCTCCGCCAGAGATCATATCCCTAAGCTCTGATACCACCTGTGACAACCCCAAAATAGGTCCATTCCACCCAACCCATTCTGAGTCGTCAAATACATGGTACAGAAAATAACTACAACTTTATTACAACAATTGTCGTGCAAAATACAACAACACATATGCTGTGAGTTTGGATACAAATATATACCAAATGTGACTCATGTTCCAACCGTGGACATCACCTCACAATAACACCTTACATAAAGGTATAGTCAAAAACTGTTTTAGAAATTAGAATCTTTGGGAAGTGCTCAAGGAAACCTTCGTACATGGGAGGCCACGCGTCTAGGTTATGATAGATATCATATGGCCACAGAATTATCCTTGGTTGACCCAATAGACCCCAAAGAAAAACGAGAAGATTACTATCATATTCTTCCCAATGGTGAGTCTTCTCTTGACTTATCATTATCTCCACTGTCTCTAATTGAGAATTATACTTCAAACAAACACCAAGATTATATAGGTAGTGCCCATAGATATACTCAGCAAGTGGATGAGCACAACCCTGTCTTATGATGACACGAGGTTGTATGTCATTAGACATCTTGTATGATAGTGACAAAACACCCTTCCAACGTTGGGTTCGCCTCACCCTATTTTCTTCACCAAATATAACTACTAAATGATGACCACCGTTCTATTCCCTTGTTACCCTCGCTCGACCCAGCTACACTCTTATTACCTGAAAGGAATTGTGAAGCAAAAGGGTGAGCACAACTAGCTCAGTAAAGAATATCATGACTAAAGATAAATAAATTATCAATAGCCTTCATCAACAATAAATCAGAGATTTAGAACATATGGTAAATGATAAAAATTTCAACCATAGTTGCAGCGGAACGAGCAATCCATTAGAAGAGTCAAATAGACTATAAAGTCTATTATCTTCTCCATGTTAAAAATCCACCAACAATGTTTTATCCTGTAACATCAATCAACAGTTCCTTTCCACAATCATATGAATAACTCATAATCATAATTGTGATTCTAAATTTTTCTTCGCACCCAGGACGAAGAATATTTTCATCACCTGTCTTTACCTGAAACATCAAAGATCATGGTTATACCAAATCACAGTTCCTGTTTATAATCATACTAACAAATCCATCTTTGCACTACGGGCCAAAGATATTCATCAACAAACCATCTTTGCACTACGGGCCAAAGATATTCATCAACAAACTATCTTTGCACTACGGGCCAAAGATATTCAACAACAGTTCATCTTTGCACTACAGGCCAAAGATATTCATCAACAGGCCATCTTTGCACTACATGCCAAAGATATTCATCAACAATTCATATTTGCACTACAGGCCAAATATATTCATATCTCAAAGAAATATATAATCATTTCAGAATTTATATAAACAATAATTATAACCATGTTGATCAATTCACCTTTGCACTTAAGCTTAAGATATTCAATTATAAATTCAATGGTCATGATCATACCAGTCACAATTCAACTTTGCACTACAGGCCAAAGAGAACCCTAGTCATGATCATACCAATAATCTACCCATCTTTACACTCCAGTGAAAGAGAATTTCAACATCAGGGTTATAAAAATGTTATATATGATGATAAAAATAATATGATCAACATATAGTTTTAATCTCAAGAGTAATATTTGTAACTCATGAATAATAAATCGTGAATAGTAACTCATGAATAGTAACCCCGACACAAAAGATAGAAATTCTACAATAAAATCCATACCAATATTTCGGTATAATGATATTGAAAGAATAACATTACTTAAATTTATAAACAATTTATTTTAATTGTTTACACTTTACTAATTAATGCATTTAATCATCATAAAATGCCAACTCTTAAGATTTCATCATCAATAACCAAAACCCTCATCAAAAATCTGCATATACCTCATATAGGATTCTCAAGCCATAAAATCCTATTTTTCAATTTTCTTACTTCACAAAACATATTTAATTCATTTACTCATAACTAGACCATTTTCATGAAAAATACCAAATCAGTTCCAAAAATATTTCTTTTCTGAGATTTAGCATAATATAGTCCCATAGTGAACATATATTTTTCTCAGAATTTTTAAAAGTCATTTACTATTTTTCATATGGCCAAAATAGCCGAATATTTAGACATTTATCAAAAATTGTACTTTTGTCTAAAAATTCTGAAATTTACAGAGTATACTTCTATCATATACATGTACTCCCAATAAAAATTTCATCAATTTTGGAGTTAACCACAAGGAATTATAAGTTATTACTTTTAAAATAGTCTTTTCTCATAAAATTCATAACTCTCAATCTATACATCCAAAAATCACCATTTTTGGACACAATCAATAAAACTCATCAAAATATCATTTCAAATTTTTCCAGAATTTTTGAAGTTCAGAAAAATTACGAAACTGAAAATCATAACAACCCTTAAAATCCCTTACTATCCCTTACAATCCCTTACCTCAAAAGAGCAGTACTTCTGATCGGTATAAGGCTGAAGGAAACTTGCACTGATGAATAGAAACTCACAAGTATCTAAATACTCACAAAATACACTCAATAATCTAGAGAGAGAAAGAGAGAAAGCTTATGTTTCTGGTGTGATTTTCAATTCTAACTTAGCCCTCTATTTATAGGAAAATTTTGGTAGGTTTGACCTGCAACCTGATGGCTTTACCTGCTACTATTCCCACCCACCACATTTGAAATATAATTCAGCACATTTCTTCACCAACCACAAGTGGGGCCCACCAATTCTAGAATTTTCCACCAAAATGATAAACTCCGAAAATTCAACAATTTCTGAACCAGTCATCTCGTAAAATTCATAATAAATCATACGTTCATTTTTAACGGTTCAAAATTTGTGGGCATATACTCAACTTATATATGTATAACATATCCAAAAATTACCACGATCCAACGGTCGGATTAAAAATTATAACCCCCGCAAAATATCTCAAAAACCCTGATTTTTAATACCTCCATTCCGACAAAAATACTGATAAAAACCTCAACATTAACTCCTTCATTTTTAACCACAAAAATATATCCCTCATTTATATCCACATAAAATAAATATTTCCTTATCATATGAATCAATAATTAATTATTCACAAATAATATTACAGAATCACATTTATGACAACCAGGCCGTTCCCAGGAAAGAGGGGGCTTTCCAATAAGGATTTCTCCTTACTGGCGCGCAATTAGATGACCAAACCTCTCCTTAGACAGAACTTTCTAGACATTGCCAATAATGCTATCTAATAATACTATTCAAATAATATGAATTATTGATCTGATAATGGGAAATACTGTGCAGCAACAATTATTAAACAACAATAATATAAAATTTCAACGTAGCAATTATTGAATCAATAAAATAAAATATTGAACAGTAATTACTGTAACAATTATTGAGTAGTGCCTTCTTACGTAAGAATCAATAATTTCAAAAATACTATGCAATACCGTGTGCTACTGTGCAATAACGCGTATTACTGTATTTTAACCACCGGGTATTCCAACAGTGTTAACGGTAACAACTACGCCGTTATTTGTAAAAACTCAAATTTGTCGTTTTCCTTCACCCGACAGTTATTCGTTATGGGGCCCACAAATAGCTGCGCCGTCGTACGAATATTCTCCGACAGAAAGAATATTCCACGACCAAACGAATATTCCCCGACAACAATGATTATTTTATAACCACTTGCTTATTTTGAAAAAAAATTCATATTTCACCCATAACTTTAAACTTTTATCAATTTAACCATTTACTGAATAGTAATTATAAGAAAAATTGAATACTTTTATTTCATAAAATTCGGGGTCTTACAATCTCCCCTCCTTATGAAATTTCGTCCCCGAAATTTACGTACCTGGTATTTCAAAGAGTTGAGAATACCTTGCTTTCATTTCAGATTCCATCTTCCCTGTCATCATAATTTCTCCATTGCTCATCTCCTGTATTTCAAATATCATTCTAGAATACAGCTTCAAAACAAGGGTTAATTGAACAAATTAACATATCACATAATATCCCGATATTATGACTGACCAACAAATAAGCTTAGGTAGGACACACTAGCGAAGGATTTACTCATCTCTCCCCTCCTAGTTATATTCTCCGATCTCTACCAGAGATCATATCCCTAAGCTCTGATACCACCTGTGACAACCCCAAAATAGGTCCATTCCACCCAACCCATTTTGAGTCGTCAAATACATGGTACAGAAAATAACTACAACTTTATTACAACAATTGTCGTGCAAAATACAACAACACATATGCTGTGAGTTTGGATACAAATATATACCAAATGTGACCATGTTCCAACCGTGGACATCACCTCACAATAACACCTTACATAAAGGTATAGTCAAAAACTGTTTTAGAAATTAGAATCTTTGGGAAGTGCTCAAGAAACCTTCGTACATGGGAGGCCACGCATCTAGGTTATGATAGATATCATATGGCCACAGAATTATCCTTGGTTGACCCAATAGACCCCAAAGAAAAACGAGAAGATTACTATCATATTCTTCCCAATGGTGAGTCTTCTCTTGACTTATCATTATCTCCACTGTCTCTAATTGAGAATTATACTTCAAACAAACACCAAGATTATATAGGTAGTGCCCATAGATATACTCAGCAAGTGGATGAGCACAACCCTGTCTTA
The DNA here is from genome assembly GCA_016801055.1 of Panax notoginseng. Lineage (NCBI taxonomy): Eukaryota > Viridiplantae > Streptophyta > Magnoliopsida > Apiales > Araliaceae > Panax > Panax notoginseng. The sequence continues at coordinate 112,389,697 of CM029016.1, forward strand.
TGATGACACGAGGTTGTATGTCATTAGACATCTTGTATGATAGTGACAAAACACCCTTCCAACGTTGGGTTCGCCTCACCCTATTTTCTTCACCAAATATAACTACTAAATGATGATCACCATTCTATTCCCTTGTTACCCTCGCTCGACCCAGCTACACTCTTATTACCTGAAAGGAATTGTGAAGCAAAAGGGTGAGCACAACTAGCTCAGTAAAGAATATCATGACTAAAGATAAATAAGTTATCAATAGCCTTCATCAACAATAAATCAGAGATTTAGAACATATGGTAAATGATAAAAATTTCAACCATAGTTGCAGCGGAACGAGCAATCCATTAGAAGAGTCAAATAGACTATAAAGTCTATTATCTTCTCCATGTTAAAAATCCACCAACAATGTTTTATCCTGTAACATCAATCAACAGTTCCTTTCCACAATCATATGAATAACTCATAATTATAATTGTGATTCTAAACTTTTCTTCGCACCCAGGACGAAGAATATTTTCATCACCTGTCTTTACCTGAAACATCAAAGATCATGGTTATACCAAATCACAATTCCTATTTATAATCATACTAACAAATCCATCTTTGCACTACGGGCCAAAGATATTCATCAACAAACCATCTTTGCACTACGGGCCAAAGATATTCATCAACAAACTATCTTTGCACTACGGGCCAAAGATATTCAACAACAGTTCATCTTTGCACTACAGGCCAAAGATATTCATCAACAGGCCATCTTTGCACTACATGCCAAAGATATTCATCAACAATTCATATTTGCACTACAGGCCAAATATATTCATATCTCAAAGAAATATATAATCATTTCAGAATTTATATAAACAATAATTATAACCATGTTGATCAATTCACCTTTGCACTTAAGCTTAAGATATTCAATTATAAATTCAATGGTCATGATCATACCAGTCACAATTCAACTTTGCACTACAGGCCAAAGAGAACCCTAGTCATGATCATACCAATAATCTACCCATCTTTACACTCTAGTGAAAGAGAATTTCAACATCAGGGTTATAAAAATGTTATATATGATGATAAAAATAATATGATCAACATATAGTTTTAATCTCAAGAGTAATATTTGTAACTCATGAATAGTAAATCGTGAATAGTAACTCATGAATAGTAACCCCGATACAAAAGATAGAAATTTTACAATAAAATCCATACCAATATTTCGGTATAATGATATTGAAAGAATAACATTACTTAAATTTATAAACAATTTATTTTAATTGTTTACACTTTACTAATTAATGCATTTAATCATCATAAAATGCCAACTCTTAAGATTTCATTATCAATAACCAAAACCCTCATCAAAAATCTGCATATACCTCATATATAGGATTCTCAAGCCATAAAATCCTATTTTTCAATTTTCTTACTTCACAAAACATATTTAATTCATTTACTCATAGCTAGACCATTTTCATGAAAAATACCAAATCAGTTCCAAAAATATTTCTTTTCTGAGATTTAGCATAATATAGTCCCATAGTGAACATATATTTTTCTCAGAATTTTTAAAAGTCATTTACTATTTTTCATATGGCCAAAATAGCCGAATATTTAGACATTTATCAAAAATTGTACTTTTGTCTAAAAATTTTGAAATTTACAGAGTATACTTCTATCATATACATGTACTCCCAATAAAAATTTCATCAATTTTGGAGTTAACCACAAGGAATTATAAGTTATTACTTCTAAAATAGTCTTTTCTCATAAAATTCATAACTCTCAATCTATACATCCAAAAATCACCATTTTTAGACACAATCAATAAAACTCATCAAAATATCATTTCAAATTTTTCCAGAATTTTTGAAGTTCAGAAAAATTACGAAACTGAAAATCATAACAACCCTTAAAATCCCTTACTATCCCTTACAATCCCTTACCTCAAAAGAGCAGTACTTCTGATCGGTATAAGGCTGAAGGAAACTTGCACTGATGAATAGAAACTCACAGAGTATTAAATACTCACAAAATACACTCAATAATCTAGAGAGAGAAAGAGAGAAAGCTTATGTTTCTGGTGTGTTTTTTCAATTCTAACTTAGCCCTCTATTTATAGGAAAATTTTGGTAGGTTTGACCTGCAACCTGATGGCTTTACCTGCTACTATTCCCACCCACCACATTTGAAATATAATTCAGCACATTTTTTCACCAACCACAAGTGGGGCCCACCAATTCTAGAATTTTCCACCAAAATGATAAACTCCGAAAATTTAATAATTTCTGAACCAGTCATCTCGTAAAATTCATAATAAATCATACGTTCATTTGTAACGGTTCAAAATTTGTGGGCATATACTCAACTTATATATGTATAACATATCCAAAAATCACAACGATCCAACGGTCGGATTAAAAATTATAACCCCCGCAATATATCTCAAAAACCCTGATTTTTAATACCTCCATTCCGACAAAAATACTGATAAAAACCTCAACATTAACTCCTTCAATTTTAACCACAAAAATATATCCCTCATTTATATCCACATAAAATAAATATTTCCTTATCATATGAATCAATAATTAATTATTCACAAATAATATTACAGAATCACATTTATGACAACCAGGCCGTTCCCAGGAAAGAGGGGGCTTTCCAATAAGGATTTCTCCTTACTGGCGCGCAATTAGATGACCAAACCTCTCCTTAGACAGAACTTTCTAGACATTGCCAATAATGCTATCTAATAATACTATTCAAATAATATGAATTATTGATCTGATAATGGGAAATACTGTGCAGCAACAATTATTAAACAACAATAATACAAAATTTCAACGTAGCAATTATTGAATCAATAAATAAAATATTGAACAGTAATTACTGTAACAATTATTTAGTAGTGCCTTCTTACGTAAGAATCAATAATTTCAAAAATACTATGCAATACCGTGTGCTACTGTGCAATAACGCGTATTACTGTATTTTAACCACCGGGTATTCCAACAGTGTTAACGGTAACAACTACGCCGTTATTTGTAAAAACTCAAATTTGTCGTTTTCCTTCACCCGACAGTTATTCGTTATGGGGCCCACAAATAGCTGCGCCGTCGTACGAATATTCTCTGACAGAAAGAATATTCCACGACCAAACGAATATTCCCCGACAACAATGATTATTTTATAACCACTTGCTTATTTTGAAAAAAAATTCATATTTCACCCATAACTTTAAACTTTTATCAATTTAACCATTTACTAAATTGTAATTATAATAAAAATTGAATACTTTTATTTTATAAAATTCGGGGTCTTACATGCCTAACACCTTCCCTCCGCATAATCAAGCCCCCGAACCCTAACGAATCTCGATTTCACAGACCCGTTAAATAGTGTCACATTACTAGGTCAATGTGCAAACCTTTTCTCGGTTGAGTTGGTGCAACCATTTAAAAATACCAACTGGCGACTCTTACAGTCCAATCATCGACATATACATGTCGGACCTTTTCACAACTTGTTTTTTCAAATAAATCTCACCTAATATGAGAACACCAAAAGACAAGAACAGAAAAGGGACAAATAAAAATTCTGACGTCGATAGGTGGCGACTCTGCTGGGGACATCCATAAGAGGGCTTAAGTCACTATCAAAGCTTTTCAAAACATTTATCTGCTTGTGTGTGGATATTGCATTTACATTTGAATGAATGTGTACTAATGCATTTTCTTATTGCAGTTAGTGTTTCGCACTATATCTGCCTGTTATATTAGTGCTTCGCACACATTATCATTTCCATACGGTGAGACGCGTTGTATGTGAATGTATGTTGAGTGGTCCCTCCATCAGAAGGCTATCCTATCAGTGTTTGATTACTGGACTCATAGGGAGACTAATTCTAACGAGGCTTAGGAGAGGCACCACCCAAATTCGCTCCAGTTGAAAGACCGGATTAACTTTATGTCAAGTAAATTACGATGATTTGGGAACCTTCATGCCAAAAAATCGTGAGAGTAACCTAATATAGGTCAGCCTCTGATAAACCAAACGCAGAGGGAAGTCTCTTCCTACTTTCCCATTTCAATTACTTGTAATTTCATTTCCATGTCAATCTCAATGTAATGGAAAATATAAAGGAATATGTGTACATGCATTCCCTTTCATATCAAAATCTTGCATGTTATAAAACAGCTGACATCCGTTTTGTAGGATAATATTCCTAAAACGGACATATCACATAGCATGTAACATTTCTACAGACTAAACTACATAAGTCTTTTTGTAGGGAAGCAATTGATCCCGTTGCTCGTTCAAAATACAAAATCGCACTAAGCCCACCGTCAGACATGGCTATAAGTGCCCAACCTGATCCTACTCCTATTTCCCGTGAGGAGTTTGAAGGATTAAGGAATCAGATAGCAGAATTGGCTGTCTTTCTAAAAGAACAAAGTAAAAATACTCAGGGCCAGACAATGCCTACTCAATCAGAGTCATTCACACGAGGGGGCAATCAGGGTATTGGCAAAAAGATGGAAACCCAGATACCTGAACCTCATTCCAATAAAGGAACCAACAAAACCCCTTAAATCAAAAAACTCAGGGATGATCGAGAAACTGGGGATATAAGAAAGAAAGTCCAACAAATAGAGGAAATCATTCGGTCAATCAAAAGGACTGGAAACTATGGAAGTGTCACCTATTCAGATCTCTGCATCTTCCCAGGGGCTCTATATCCTGACAAATTCAAAATCCTAGAGTTTGAAAAGTACAATGGGGAAGGCGATCCCTATACGCACCTAAAAGTGTACATTGGTGAACTAGGGTCTTATGTTGAAGATGAAAGCCTCAGAATGCAGCTTTTCCAAAAGAGTCTCACCGGAGAGGCAAAAGCCTGGTATGCCCGACTTGACAATGCTAAAATCCACAACTAGGAAGAATTGGCCCACACCTTTCTAAATCAGTACGGTTTTCAGTCACAAATGGTACCGGATCAATACCAAGTGACTAAAGTCAAAAAGCAAAGTACTAAATCTTTTTGAGAATATGCCCAAAGGTGGAGACATCTATTTGCGCAAGTTATTCCATCAATGACAGAAACTGAGATGGTGATGACGTTTATTGATATCCAGGAGGCTCCTTACTATGAGAGGATCCTAGCAGGCATAGGAAAGCCATTCTCGAAAATGGTCAAACACAGCGAAATGGCAGAGATGGGCCTGAAGGCAGGAAAGATTAAAGGCTTCACTGCCTTGGAAGCAGTCGCCAAACATATACAGACTGGCAATTATGCGAGCGATCCCAAGGGGGTACCCGATAAAGACAATGAAGATGTATCCCTCGTTGTACAGGGGCAAGCTAGGAGACCAACCTACAGTCCCCCCATTTGGAAAAAGCAAGACAATATGCCATTTCAACAACAAGCTGCATTAAACCAATGCCAAGACAGAAAAAGAAAATTTGAAAGAACTAAAAATCAAGTGTTCACTCCACTAGGCAGTTCCCTTGAAAATGTATTGGCGATATTAATAGATCACAAGAAAATTACCGAACTGGCTCCACCTCTAAAACCAGGGAGCAAAAGATACAATCCGAGCCAGAGATGTGCTTACCACTCAGGGTCTCCAAGACACGATACACAAGATTATTGGTCCTTAAAGCATAAGATTCAAAATTTGATCGAAAGTGGCAGTATTGTGGTCCAATAACCTGATCAACAAAATGTCAACACCAACCTTCCGTTGCAGAATGATACGGAGGAAGTAAACATGATCGGGTCAAGAAGCGCTGAAATGTATCTAAATCGTAAGTACATACGAAGGGTGGAGGAATACCCCCAAAGGCACAGAACAAATATCCTAGAGTGGGAAAACTCGGAGGAGGGTATGCCAGTAATGCAAAAATTAGAGATGATCCAGAATCAAGTAAATCTGCTGGCTAAGCTGATAGTGCGCCAACATCAGGAAACGAGGCAATTTTTCACTTAACTATCAGAAAGCCAAGAGAAAAAGGAGGTTAACCATAATGCAAGCCCATATCTCTACATGATGAGCCAGCTAAATGAAGAATATCAAAGCAGGCTGAAAGTCCAAGAAAAGGGGGATGATAAAATTGCTAGAAGATCTTGCCAACGAAAAAATTGCTTCGGGGAATGCAATTTCTCAAAGAAGAAAGATCAAACAACCTCTTAAAGAGCTCAAAAATTCACCCCTCTAAGCAAATTAAATGAAGAAATGCTTCACTTTCTGATAAGCGAATGAAGGATTACTGAGTTTCTGCCTCCTATAAATCCCAAGATAAAGAGTTATGATTCCACCTAGATATGTCTCTATCATTCTAACTCACTTGGACATACGACTGAGGAATGCTGGTCTTTGCAACATAAAATCCAGGATCTCATTGAAAATGAAGAGCTGAAGATAGAATTCCTCATGACCAGAATAAGCGACGAGGAAATAAAAAGCTTAAGTTGTCCACTCGAGACAGGCAGTTCAAAGGAGGTGAAAGCTATGAGCGCTAATTCTGGCAGAACACAAGGTGGACTGATCCCAATGCAAGGAATGATAGAGGAGACAAAGGAATCCCCAAAAGAGATTCCTCCGCCAACATCAAATATCCTGTGGTCCAAAGATATCAACCATGTTCCTAATTTTATCACCTTGGATGATGAGGAGGAAATATTAATCATTTCCAAGGAAGGAAAAGCCAAAACGAAAAGTTCCTTGCTAGAAATGCCACAACAGTTCGAGGGAGATTTCATGGTCGAATCCTCTCAAGCCCAGGAAAAAGGTGAAAGAACAGATGAAGGAAAAGATGGTGAGGTTGTCGGGGAAACCAACCCATCTAAGAATCAGGAGTTCTTGTGTGATGGGTCCAGTTCAAGCGTCCATGAGGAATGTACTGAATCAGGAAGTGATCAAGTTATGGCCATAAGTGAAGATATTCAGAACCAAGAGGTAACCTCTGTCACGAGCCATGAAGGTAACATAAACACTGGCAACTGGACTATCATGCCTCTGCTAGCCAAGAAGATGCAGATCTAGAGAATACAGTTGTGAGTTCCAGAAGAAATGGGGACGATATCACTTTCTTCGCATTGTGCCTTTTATTTTCCATGCATGCATGTAAATATTCAAAAAAAAAGAAAAAAAAAAGAAACAAAACAGAAACAAAAACATCTCTACACCCTTCTCACCACTTACAACTTTGAACCTTTTCACGCTAGGTTGGAACTATGCAGACCTGATCTCCCCTCATCAATGGGAGTACGTAGGTAGCCACGTACGATGCGATCTAACCACTACAAAAATCAAAAAACCCCTTCAACCAAGCTCAAACTCAAATAAATATTTTTAGCCTTTAAAACCAAAGCCTGAACTACGAAAAACCTGATCTCCCCTCATCAATGGGAGTATGTAGGAAGCCATTTATGATGCGGTCAAACTAAACAAAAACCTTAAAAACCCAAACAAACACTTCTCAAACCGTTTATCTTATTAAGACGGAACTACGCAGACCTGATCTCCCGCACATATAGGAGTACGTAAGCAGCCATCAGTGGTGCGGTCGGACCCTCAAAAAGAAATATCCAAACCCAAACATTAATCCAAAGACACCAAAGAACAACCCTCCAAGTCAGCGACCCATGCTGAGAAGACCCAACAACACTTCAATGTCATCCCATCAAATCTGGCACAAATCCTAGAAAGGAAGAAACAGTGATACACTAAGACAACCAGCAGCGAGGACCTTCAAAGAGCTGACACCCTCAATCACAAGTCTTCATCAAATTAGAAGAAAACCATCAACGTCGATTACGAGAACAAGTCAGGAACAATGATTGAGGGCATCAAAGCCCAAATCCACTACATGTTCACCATCTGGTACAAAAGTAAAAGTCTCTTGCAATCTCGTCATCTTATCAGCTCATCTGTCAAAGCAACTATCCCATACAACAAGCAAGGCTGGGGCAATTTCAAAATTGGCGATAACCCGATATTGGAACCCTTACAACAAGACTGAGGCAATCTCAGAAACAGCGATAACTCAACACTAGGGCATTTATCAACCATCCAAAAGAGGAAAATGCGCCCGTTAGCACCATCAGTATGGTACATCATCATCAGAGCTTCCCTCACATTATCTCACTAGCGATTTGGATATTACTCACTTACGACTTCATCAACAAAGAGAGTTTCTCATATGAATCTTCGGCATCAACATGTGAGAGGACTGGGGCATTGTCCAATTCCAAGAAAGGGAAGGAGTTTAAGGCAGGATCAAGCCTTTCATCAAAAGAAAGGGGAGAACACCTGAAAGAAATCATGGTGACATAAGCATGTCCCTGTGAAAGAAGGGGAAAATTCTCAAAAAACATCTTAACTCAAGAGCAGAAGGCCAACGACGAAAGGTCTAGCGAATGAAATCTACATCATCAAATATGTTAACTTGCGTCAAGTCCTCAAAGTCGAGGCCTATACACCAAAGTTTAAAGTTGGGCAGTGAAAGAATGAGTCACACCCTCCAAGGATGTTAGCGGCACTCAGGTCATCAATCCAGTTGGGTTGCAAAACAAACGTTCAAGGAAATGGGGCATAAGCACCCAACAGCGAAAGGAAACTCCAAATCACCTCAAAAAAAGGGTGAGGCAGAGTCTGGCAAAGCAAACCTTGGAATATTACTTTAGCAAAGGTATCAAAAGATCCGATTTTCTAAACCATTAGCATCAATTCAACGTAACATCAAGACATTTTAGGGATACCACCGTTTGAGTGGGAACCGAAATAGTTTGGCGATGTCAGCTGTAGACACTCGAAATTTTCTGTACACCTGTCACTAACATTACAGGAGAGCAGATTCGTCTTTTAAGAGGGAACCCTGAAAGACGATCCATATCCATGCCAGATACTACCGAAAGTTCAGCATCAACCCCAGATCGCAATCTGGGAGTAACAATTCCAATCTCGGAGATAACCCCGAGACATGCAGATACAATATCGGAACACACACCGGAGAAGACCGATTAATCTCGGAGATAACCCCGAGGTATCCAGTCTCAGTCCAAACCATGGGAATAGCCACCAACCTTAGTGATAACCCCAAGGAATGCAATTTCGGCGACAACCCCAAAAATGCTTGTTACAAATGCAACCAGCTTCAATCTCGGCGCTCACAATGAGATCCACTGTACAGCCCGGTGATAACATCGGGAAGATAGACACACCTCAAGGATGACAATGAGGACCTTCAACAAATTGCAGCAGTCTAATCTCAGCGAAGCTGAGCAACGTCTGCTTTATCAGCCCAATCCGGTAATAACACCGATGAGGGACAACATCGTCATCTGACCAACACGATGTCACACCACGTCGCCTCAACATATCTACGCAACAATGTCCCATAAGACTAATCAATCCCGAGTGCCTATTATGTGGGGTAACGGATGAAAGTTGAAGCTTAAAGACTGGAGTGCACCGTCCCATCTTCAATGACTTCGCACAAACTCTAATCCCATGCCATCGTACAACTCTCGACAACGGCGGTCCGAAATAGGTCCTATATACCTCAAACGGATGCCCGGATTGCACTTCTAAAAGTTTGAGTGGGCATTACAGTGCCTGAGTGCACGTACTTCGAGACAACCCGAGTCAAAAAACTCGAGCCCACCCGGGTTACCTCTGGTACACCTGCGGCTCAGCTGCAGGTCCACCCTCGATAAATAGAGGGCTTGGGGTGGCCATTTTGTAAGAGAAAACGGCGAGGAAGCCCCGCCCAATTTGCTCTGTACTCACCCTAGACTGAGTGCTTTCTCATTTTAAACACCTGTGAGCTCATATATAGCAATTTTGTACCTACAAAAGTCTGTGTTTACTCACTCTAAAGATATAGAAGTCTTCTTTGGCAACCCACTGTAAGCCTTCTTACACACTTTAGAGTCCTTCTCTTCATCTTTGCACACACCCTTCTACACGTTAAGAGTCGTGTTGCTTGCTTTTGCCCAGACTTCGGTCCGTGGTTTCATTTCAGTCTATATATATATATATATATATATATATATATATATATATATATATATATATATATATATATTATATATATATTACATATATATTGACTAGCATTATCGAGTTATGACTCGATTGAGCCTAGACTTCGGTTTGGAGCGTTTATTTGCTTTAATATATATATATATATATATATATATATATATATATATATATATATATATATATATATATATATATATATATTTTATCTGTGTGTCGAACTTTGTTCGATGAGCTTAAACCTCGGTCTGGAGCGTTTACATGCTTTAATATATATATACATATATATATTATCTGTGGTCGAACTTTGTTCGATGAGCCTAGACCTCGGTCTGGAGCGTTTACATGCTTTAATATATATATATATATATATATATATATATATATATATATATATATATATATACTTATATATATTATCTGTGGTCGAACTCTGTTCGATGAGCCTGGATTTTACATCTGGAGCGTTTACGTGCTTTAATATATATATATATATATATATATATATATATATATATATATATATATAAATATATTAACTGTGGTCGAACTCTGTTCGATGAGCCTGGATTTTACATCCGGTACGTTTATTCGCTTTTATATAATTATATATATTTACATTTCGTCCTGCCTGGAGTTCACTTCGTGGCAGTTGATTGTTTTGTACAGCTTTCTTTACATTTCGTCCCGCCTGGAGTTTCCTTCGTGGCGGTTGATAGCTTTTACAACTTTATTTATATTTCTGATCCCCAATGGAGGTGCTTCGTGGTTGGTGATCATGTCTGTATATATATATATTTACAGCTTTTATATATATACCTGCTTACTGCGTTTATATCAATTGCGGCATCATATGAGCCTAGGAATCATGTGATCACAGATTCAGTCCTCTGAATATATATCCGGTTCCCGTGATGGACCTTTTCAGCTGTAAGCAGCTTGTAAATATATCTGTGATGTTTGGATTCCCTAAGATGGTTTTCATACCCACGAGGAATTCAGCACCTTTTTGTACATTATTTTCATACGGATGCCTCGCATTCGTAAAATAATATCAATCAAGCCGAGCACTTAATAAAATAGGAGTGTAAAAGGTCTCAATTACTATTGAGCATCAGGGTTTGAAAAACCTCTTTTATAAAACATCACTGCCATATCTTGCTTAAAATTGAATTTTTACATAAAATTCAAACCCTGTGTATATAGGTGCGAACGAGGCCTCGCACTACTTCCAAATAACAGCACATCGACCCACACACACACATTCAGATAACAGTTTCTTGAAAAGAGGCGGTCACTGTGGTGACACGGATGTCGGGGGGTGCCTAACACCTTCCCTCCGCATAACCAAGTCCCCAGACCCTAATGAATCTCGATTTCACCGACCCATTTAGCAGTGTCACATCATTGGGTCAATGTCTAAACCTTTTCTCGGTTGTGTTGGTATAACCATTTAAAAAACTAACTGGCGACTCTTATAGTCCAATCGTCGACATTATACATGTCGGACCTTTTTCACTTGTTTTTTCAAACAAATCTCACCTAAAATGAGAACACCAAAGAACAAGTAACGGAAAGGGACAATTAAAAATCCCGACGTCGACAGGTGGCGACTCTGCTGGGGACTCCAGTAAGAGAACTTAAGCCGCTATTACAATTTTTTTAAAATTGTTATCTGCTTGTGTGTGGTTGTTGCATTTACATTTTATGATGAATTTGTACGAATGCATTTCCTTACTTAGTACTTCGCACTATAAACTGCCTGTGATATCAGTGCTTCGCACTATAAACTACCTTTGATATTAGTGCTTCGCACTATAAAACTGCTTGTGATATTAGTGCTTCGCACATGTCATCATTTTCATACAGTGAGACGCGATGTATGTGAATGTATGTTGTGTGGTCCCTCCACCAGGAGGCTATCCCGTCGGTGTTTGATTACGGGACTCGTGAGAAGACTAATTCTCCGAGGCTCAGGAAAGGCACCACCCAAATTCGCTCCAGTTGAAAGACCGGATTAACTTCCCGTCAAGTAGATTGCGATGATTTGGGAACCTTCATGCCAAAAAGCCGCGAGAGTAACCAAAGATAGGTCAGCTTCTGATAAACCCAAAACGGAAGAAAGTCTCTTCATGCTCTCATTTCAAATTACTTGTAAAGTACAATTACTTGTAATTATCTTTCATATCTATCTCCATGTAATGAGAAATATGAAGAAATGTGTACACATACATGCTATAAACAGCTGACATCCGTTTTGCAGGATAAAATTCCTAAACTGGACACATCACATAGCATGTTATTATCCACCCTAAAGACTAAACTATGCAAGTCTTTTGCAGGGAATCAATCGGACCTACCACCCATTCAAAGTTCAAAAAGGCAACAGGCCTACAGTCAATCATGTCGTCATCCGACCAGACTGAACTTAATCCAGTTTCTCGCAAAGAATTCGACGGATTAAGCAAACAAATTACAGATTTGGTTGTTCTAATAAAAGAATTACACCAGTCTACACAGGGTCAGAAAATACCCGTACATGCTGAATCCTCCACACAAGGGGGAACCCAGGTCATTACATTACCTAAACTGCCGTTGGATCCGACCAACAAAACTCATGATACTGCCCATCCCACTGGAGACCCAGACACTGGTGACATCAAAAAGAAAGTCCTCCAAATGGAAGAGACTCTTCGCACTATCAAAGGAATTGGAACACACGGGAGTGTTTCATATGCTGATTTGTGTATTTTCCCTGGTATTCATTATCCATAAAAGTTTAAGACTCCTGACTTTGAAAAATATGACGGGTTAGGAGATCCTTACACACATCTAAAGGTGTTTATTGGAGAACTGGGATCTTATGCAGAGGATGAAAAACTCAGAATGCAACTGTTCCAAAAAAGTCTAACTGGAGAAGCCCGTTCGTGGTACACAAGATTAGAAAATTCAAAGATCCATAGTTGGGAAGAGCTAGCACACGCTTTCCTCACCCAATACAACTTTTAATCTTAAATGGCTCCTGATCAGTATCAAATTACCAAGATCAAGAAATAGTCTAATGAGTCTTTCAGAGAGTATGCTCAGAGGTGGAGACGCCTAGCTGCCCAAGTTAGTCCTTCCATAACAGAATCAGAGATGGTCATGACTTTCATAGACATACAAGAAGCACCTTTCTATGAAAGAGTTTTAGTCGGCATCGGCAAACCATTTTCTGAAATGGTCAAACATGGGGAGATGGCTGAAATGGGATTGAAATTCGGAAAGATTCAAGACCTAGCTGCACTCAAAGCTGTTGCTGATCACATCCAATCTGGAAATTATGGGAACAACCCCCGGAGGGTCCATAAAAAGAAAGAAGAGGATGTTTCCCTGATACTACAGGGTCAAAAAGGCAGTCAAAACATGCCTATTCAACGGAGAAATTACACTCCCTTTCAAGCACAGTCTGCGAACCCTCCAGTACCAAAAGGTGGAGAAGTCAAAAGACCTCGAGTATTCACACCCTTAGGGGACACCCTCGAGAACATTCTCAATCTTCTAACAACACAGAAGAAAATCACGCATCTTCTTCAACCAGCCAACCCTAATGGTCGGGGTTTTAATGCTGCTCGGAAATGTACTTATCATGCCGGGGCACCTGGACATGATACTCAGGATTGTTGGGCCTTGAAACACAAAATCCAAGACCTGATAGACAACGGTGAAATCGTGGTCACCAAACCTGATCAGCCTCACATTCAAGACAACCCTTTTCCTCAACATAAAGAAGAAGAGGTCAATATGATCAATCGGAGCAGTGGACAGAGTTCCAATTTCAGCTGTGAATCCTCCCAGACCCCCAAAGATAGTGATGACAGATGGGATTATGCCAAGTTCCAGTTTACAATGGAACAAAAGATGAAAGCTCTCTGTAAACAAATTGAGCAATTAACGGAACTGGTGACTTATCAGCATCAAGTGACTCATCAGCTAATCAGCCAGGAGCATGCCAGTCTCCTACCTATTATCATGAATATTCCATCTTCACTTTCAAAAAATGAAATGCTGGAAGACAAAGTGACTAAGAGAGCAAATGCTAAGGCCCGTCGGGATTTTGCCAACAAAAGGGAATTCACATACTTGGGCCAACCTATGGAGGAAATCCTTCATATGTTAATCAATGAAGGAAGGATTAGTTCCCTTCTACCTCCAATCAACCCCCGTTCAGGACGATACAACTCTGAGGGAGTATGTCAATATCATTCTCAATCTCACAGTCACAGTACAGAAGAATATTGGGCACTCCGCCACCTTATTTAAAATTTAATCGATAGTGGCGTACTGCGTCTGGCAGATAACGACACTGTGTTACGGGCAAGTGAGGATTCATGTCCTACTAAGTGGAAGAGTGTAGTAGAAGTCATATCCACTGAAAATGATGGGGTTAACAAATCACTTGTCATGCCAGTAATTCAACTCAAGGAAATCAACAATCCTTTGAAAGTGGCCGCTCCCGAGCCAATCAACTTGTCGTGTAGAGCACAATATCCTATTGTTAGCTTGTGCGCAATTTTGTGGAATTATGGAGAAGGTGAAGGATCCACCTCGCATACAACTGCTGCAGTGTCGAAGGAGAATCCACTGTATCTTCCCCAACGGATAACAAAGCTTGTCATCAAGTCTAAGGGGAAAGTACCCATTGAGAAGATTGAAAATTTCCTTCGCACTATGGGTCATAGCGAAGCCAAGATGGTTTTAAGCTTGAAGGAAGCTCCATAACAAATATCAATCTTGGACTTGGTCCTGACCTCCGAGAATCACCGAAAGGTCTTGTTAAAGATTTTAGAAGAAGCCTATCTACCGACATCAGTTGATACGGAAAAGTTTCAACATCTGGATGATCATATTTTCAACAACAATGTGATATCCTTCACTGATGATGACATACCGCTCGAAGGGATCAGTCATTGCAAACCGTTACACATTGCGGTCTTGTCCTCCGGATATATGGTGGCGGAAGTTTTAATAGATGGAGGTTCCTCTCTGAATATTTGCCCATATGCTACCTTGGTGAAGATGAATATCAATCCCAATCGAATTCGGAGTAGCCATACCATCATCAAAGCTTTTGATGGAGCCCACCGTAACTCGATCAGAGTAGTTAAGCTGCCAATTGAGATTGGTCCTCATACATTCTGCGTATCCTTCTATGTGCTTAAGATAGATTCGGGATACAACCTGCTCTTGGGACGACCATGGATTCACATGGCAGGGGCAGTCCCCTCCACTCTTCACCAACAGTTGAAATACATCATCAACAATAGCCTGGTCACAGTCAACGCTGAACCGGAGATTCCTCAGCATGGGGACATGCCGCTCATCAATGCCAGTAAGGATGTTGAGCCAATTAGTTTTCATGCTTTAGAAATAAGCAATACCCAATACCATGCTATTGGAACGCCACTGCCCGAACCCCAAATTTCTACCGAGGTAATGTCAGCCACACAAGAAATGATGTCGTTGGGTCATAAACTGGGACAAGGGTTGGGTAAAGATTGTCAGGGTGTCAAGTACCCTATTCGCTTAACCAAGCAAATTGGGACAGCTGGACTAGGCTATTCTGCCAGCTCTAGTCACAAGAATCCTCATAAGCATCAGCAGATTCCTTCAGCTTCGACCATGCGGCGTTTAGCTTTGCCTTCAAGCTCCAAGTCCGCACAACCTCCCTTAAAGGTGCCAGCCAATATAATGGCAATGTTATTTCCCAAGCTGGTACCGGTGAAGGAGAAAGAAATCTTTGTTCCAGATCCCGTAGTGGAGGAAGAGGAGCAAAGAATCAAGCAAGACGTCATCAGGATGATGTCCGGCATCCGCATCATCGTTCATGACAAGCATACCAACAGATACACCCCATATGATGATTGCCCAGACGTAATGGCTATCATTCGGGACAGGGAGGATGATGATAATCCCTTTATCACTGCGGTTCACCTGGAATTTGCTCTTGCCAATTGGAGCAGCATTCCTTGTATTGGTCGTCAAGGGTAAAGTGGGCAGAAACTCTTTCTGCCCTATAGATATAATAACTGCTTACTTTTATGTATAGTATTAGCTGTTTATTTTGCCAGTATATGCTAACACTGTGTATGATCAACACATTTCATATATACTAAGTGAAAGCATATTTTGTTTCAGGGCTCTAAATTTAGATGTGCATGTACTTGCTGATACGGTGCCTCTTCTCCACAAGGATTGTACCTTTGATGTAGAGATGAATTCAGCCTTGGTGGATATACCGGATGACATTGAGGTGCCTCCAGAAATTCAAGAATGGGTCAAAGACAAACCTAAACTCAACCTTGATCAAACCACTCCTTTCAATCTCGGAACCTTAGAAAATCCTAAGTTAATCCAGATTGGTTCAGACCTTACCCCAAACCAACGGAATGACATGGTTATGCTACTAACCCAGTTTTAGGATGTGTTTGTATGGTCTCATAAAGATATGGTGGGTTTGTCCACTGATATTGTCCTTCATCATATTCTCATCAAAGAGGGATTCAAACTAGTCAAGCAAAAGCTCCAGCGATTGAAACCTGAATGGAGTTTAAAGGTGAAAGAAGAAATTATGAAACAATTTCAAGCTGGCATCATAATGGTGTCTATATATCCTGAGTGGATATCTAACATCGTGCCCATACCTAAACCTGGAGGAAAGCTGGGAGTTTGCGTGGATTACCGAGACTTGAACAAAGCTTGCTTAAAAGATAGCTTTCCCGTGCCATTTATCCACATTCTCATTGACAATACTGCGCAATACGACATATTCTCCTTTGCAGATTGCTTTGCGAGGTATCATCAGATCATGGTTGCTGAGGAAGATCGTGAAAAAACTGCTTTCATCACTCCTTGGGGAACTTTTTGCTATAGACGGTTGTCATTCGGCCTCATCAATGCTGGAGCTACCTATCAACGAGCTATGATGGCTCTTTTCCACGACTTAATGCATAAAGAGATCGAGATCTACGTGGATGACATTATTGTCAAATCCCGGAAGGAGGATGACCATATAGACCATCTCAGGAAATTGTTCAACAGGTTGCGTAAGTACAACTTGAAGTTGAATCCAGCTAAGTGCGCCTTTGGCGTTAAATCAGGTAAGTTGCTAGGATTTCTAGTCAGCCACAAAGGGATAGAGCTGGATCCTGCCAAAATCCAAGCCATCATTGAAATGCCCATTCCTCAGACAGAAAAGGAAATACAGGGATTTTTGGGAAGAATCAACTTCATTTGCAGATTTATTTCTCAACTCACAGCAACCTGTGAGCCAATCTTCAAGCTATTAAGGAAGAACCCCTCCATGAAATGGAATGAGGAGTGCCAGAATGCCTTCCTTACAATCAAGAAACAGCTAATTAAAGCTCCCATCTTGGTACCACCCAGGGATGATGTTCCCCTATTTATGTATCTGTCCGTAAGTGACAATGCCATGGGCTGCCTGCTGGGACAGAAGGACGATAGAGGCCTAGAACGAGCTATCTATTACCTCAGCAAAAGATTCAGCAGCAGTGAACACAAGTACACTCTGATCGAAAAGACGTGTTGTGCTTTAGCATGGGCTGCCATGAGGTTACAACATTACCTCCATGGTCACACAACCCATCTCATATCCCGCGTGGATCCTCTCAAGTACGTATTCAGTAAACCCATACTGAATTGTCGACTGTCCAGATGGTTGTTGATCCTACAACAATTTGACATCGTATATGTGACTCAAAAGTCCATCAAAGGTCAAGGAATTGCGGATCAACTGGCCGCCGCACCATCAGGGGATTTCAAATCCTTGGAGACATACTTCCCTGATGAAGGAGTAATGACAATTCAGCAACACCATCAGTATGATACACGCCAAACGTGGAAGATGTATTTCGATGAAGCTGTTAATATGGAAGGTTCTTGAGCTGAAGCAGTTCTAGTATCTGATACGGGGGGCAGTATCCCGTCGTCGTCAAATTATAGTTTGTCAGCACCAACAATACGGCTGAGTATGAAGGCTGTCTTATGGGGCTAAAACTTGCCCATTCAATGGGCATCAGGCGGTAAACTGTCCTTGGAGATTCGGAGTTGGTAATCAGACAATCCACCGGAATCTATCAAACCAAGGAACTACATTTGCTACCTTACCATTTGCAGGTTTTAAAGATGGCTTTGGGATTCGAAGAAATATCCTTTCTACACATTCCTCGTAATAGGAATGATTTCGCAGACGCGTTAGCAACTTTGGCCTCCTTGATTCGCATATCAGACAAGGAACACTTGCCAAGCGTCACAATTTCCCTGCACAAGGCCCCAGCCTACGGGAATTACGTTGGAGAAGTATCGGATGAGCTACCTCCCATCCAACATCCTTGGTATCAGCATATCAAGGAATATCTGCGAGATGGATCTACACCCGCTGAGGCGAGCCCGATTGAGAAAAGGCGGATCCATCGATTTGCTATGATATTCTACCTGAGTTGAGATGCGCTCTACAAAAAAGATGCAGGATTGGGTCTCCTCAGATGTTTAGACAAAGATCAAGCCCAAAGGCTTATGGATGAAATCCATGGCGGAGTCTGTGGCCCCCACATGAGTGGCCCCCTCCTTGTTAAGAAAGTCCTCAAGACGAGACATTATTGGCTATCTCTCAAAGCTGATTGTAATGACCATGTCAGGAGATGCTATCAGTGCCAGATTCATGGGAATGCTATACACGCCCCTCCACGGGAACTTCACAATATGAGTTCACCTTGGCCCTTCTCAATGTGGGGAATGGACGTTATCGGGCCCATTGGGCCTAAAGCCAGTAATGGTCATCGATTTATCTTTACCATGATCGACTACTTCACCAAGTGGGTAGAAGCAGCCTCCTTTCCCAGGGTTACTAAAGAAGTCATCATTGCTTTCATCAGAAACAATGTTATTTGTCGATATGGACAACCAGAGGTGATTGTGTCCGACAATGCCAAGAACCTCAACAACAAAATGATGGAGAAATTATGCAGTAAATTCCACATCAAACATCTCAACTCAGTCATCTATCGTCCGAAGATGAATGGTGCTGTTGAAGCGGCTAACAAGAACATCAAGAAGATTATGCAAAAGATGTCCGCCAATCACAAAAATTGGCCTGACCTATTGCCTCTGACTCTGTTAGCCTACAGAACCTCAATGCGCACTTCCACTTGGGCAACCCCCTACGCATTAACCTATGGGATGGAAGCAGTGATCCCCATAGAAGTTGAGATGGAATCCCTCAGAGTATTGATAGACGCTCAGTTGGATGAAGACCAATGGGTACAAGATAGGTATCACCAATTGTCTCTAATAGACGAAAGGCGAGCCGCGGCTATCTTCCATGGTCAGTTATATCAACAAAGGATCGCCCGATCCTATAACAAAAAAGTCCGGCTACGGTAATTCAGACAACATGACTTGGTTTTGAAGAAAATCCTGGACAACCAAAATCAGTCCAAGAGAAAATTCCCTCCTAACTGGGAAGGCCCGTTTATTGTCAAGGAAGTATTGACAGGAGGCGCTCTCAGATTGTAAGAAATGGACGGCGATGAATTTCCACAACTCATCAACTCAGACGCCGTAAAACGATACTATGTCTGAAGAAATTCACAAGCATCCTGGTGGTAGACCATCAGGTCACCAATCATTCCGGTTCTTTAAACCTTTACCACAAACAACTTTTCTACACTTTGCCCCTCAGGGAAACATACCTTTCAAGCCAGCAACTTAGCTTTCTCCTTTGCGTTCCTACAACTTAGGTCATCCCAACGTGGATTGAACCTCTCGTTTATACAATTTGGCTACCCATACCTGGGATCAAACTTTTCACCTGCAGTTTATCCTCAACCTAGGATTAAACTTTCTCCTCCCCGCACTCTGACCTGCACATGGGATTACGCTTTTCATCTATCCCTGAGGGGCGAACTACGTCGACCTGGTCTCCTCTTCAATAGGAGTACGTAGGCAACCATTTCATATGGCCCGGTCGCAATAAAATAAAAATAACAAAAACATTCCCACACCATTCCTGCCACATACAGCGTTGAACCTCTAACACCAGGTTCGAACTACGCAGACCTGATCTCCTCTTCAATAGGAGTACATAGGCAGCCATTCATGGTGCGGTCTCACCCCCTACCAAAACACAAACCCTTGTCAGTTGGTACTGGGATCATCCTTCAATCCACTACATTTCATTCGGCTTCAGACCAAAGGGATGGAATTACCTGAACTCCTCCCAAATAGGAGATTCGGCGACCATCTAAGCGGCGGTTGTATCTCGAAGAGCAACACCAATCCATAAGAGATGGAATTAACTAGGCTTCTCCTGAATAGAAGTGCTGACGACCATCTGTGGTGTGG
Source organism: Panax notoginseng (assembly GCA_016801055.1). Classification (NCBI taxonomy): domain Eukaryota; kingdom Viridiplantae; phylum Streptophyta; class Magnoliopsida; order Apiales; family Araliaceae; genus Panax; species Panax notoginseng. The sequence goes on from CM029016.1 coordinate 112,410,147, forward strand.
TCAATCTCAGAGAGGAAAACCACACTCCTCTCCTCTCCTCATTTCCATACAAAAACCAGTCCCAAGACACCAAGAGATGGTAGGGATACATACAAATCGATGATCCATTCTGAACTATCCATAGATAACTCAATGTCCATCCACCGAGAAGGAATTCAGAATACATCACGATCATAAGCCTTGAAGCAGCAGGCAAAATATCAAGCAAGCAGCAAGGCATATCTAAAAGGGAAGTGATCAAAAATATATTTCCCTGTCATATATATAATGTTGTTTGATATACACAATGTAAACTATACATGACAAAATGGCTAAGCTAGTCTGTGCCAGAAAATATAAGATCACCTACAAGTCAGGATATATGCGAGCTAACAAGCCCAACATGGCGTCCCTCTCAGAAGATGGAGGTAAAGATGTGATCTCCTGTATGAGAATATCTATACGACCCAACAGATCTGTAGCCATCTGCAGGGTGACCATATGATCATCAATATATGCACTCATCTCTGCGATCATTCCAGTAGTAAGGGACCTCACTGCAGTACTATCTGTGACGGCTACATCCCGGGCAGATATGGCAATATCCCGCTCAACTATCACTGCATCTCTGGCTGATATAGCCTCATCCCACTCAACGACGGCGGAATCTCTACGAGCCAAGGCCTCGTCTCTCTCCAATAGAGCGGCCTCCCTCCCATCAAGAGCAGTCGACATCATAGATCGAATCTGATCTCTCTCAAAGGTCATCAGATGAAGACTCTGCTCTAAGTACTGTGCCGAATGCTAAATCACAACAGTACCGGTACTAGGAGAATCCGAAAGAAATGCTGGCAACCCAGCAGTAGGCTCCTCCTTGATGTAGGTATCAATGTCCTCCATGGGCTCTACATCATCTAACTCGCGCTCCGGTACTGCAAATACTGCTGCAGTCGATAAAATCTATGTCTCCATCCACGCGGATTACTCTGCGGAATAACAAAGATGACTGACAGAAAAAGCTGCTATCTCACGCTGATCCCAGCAGGCGTATACCCGAGATCGGTCCTCTGCTGAGAGGTACCAAAAAGCTGAACGCGAACCTGTCGCCCCCTCAAATGGATGAAAATCCTGGAACTGGTCGAACTGCGACATCACGGCCAATGGGTGATAAGTGGTCACTCCCCTCAAACCAGCCAGAGGGAGATAGTCCATGCCCGGAGCATGAGTAATGAAGCTGTATGGTGAGCTAAGCCCCGAACACAGCAATATGCTGAATAGATCTCTGATATCTGCCAAGAATGTGGACCAGGACTGAGCATCTACACACTTTGATGGCTGAAAAGAGTATGACATAGCTACATCATGGATGAAGCAGTACCCATGCCGTCTAAAAGTGCCAATCGGTCCAAGTGTGACATGAACCACACATATAGCATGACTGAACTACCTGTGAACACTCCTGTAGGATACGTGCAACAATATGATGTCGACCGCAGGGTCTCTGCTGCAATCATAGGTACAATGGTACGACCCTCCCTGAGAGCTCTCACGGCCATGATAATGCCTATATCTATCTCATCCATATACCGCGGCATATACACATATGACAATACACATAGCATCAGTACGTCAACTCTGGCCAAGCGCCAATGAGTCGCCTCCGGTGTGGTGAAATCCCCGGAATGTCGTGAATAGCTATCCTCCGAGCCAAATCTGTCGTACAGAAAATGCTGGGATATCACATGGCCAGATGTCAACTCATCTTGTACCACTCTGCACCTCAATCCTGTGAGAGTCATGAATCGTCTACTCATGTCTCCCAAAGCCAGATGCACGTAAGGTCTGTCTAGAGGCAGCATCGTCAATCGTGCATACTCCTCCAGAGTAGGAGTCAACTCATGGGTGCCGAATCGGAATACATGCCTATCTGGTAGCCAATGCTCTATCATCCCGTCCATAAATCCTGTCGGAACCTGAAAAGTCAAAAAGGTCATGGTATGCTGTAATAAATGATCTACAGTCACCCTGTCTGGTGGTGACATGCTATCATACCACGATCTCATACCCGATGCCACCACTGATGGTGGGGTATGATCTATTCGGCTAACTGTCGAAGAAGACATCTGTGCAAGCCATGTGATAAGACCATCCAAGGGTCAATACCAAATATCTCTGGACATACATACATATGCATAATATGATACATGCATAACAGATAATAGATGGCAATATGATATAGGGAATGAAAAAAATAGTGCGTACATTCTAAGTATATCATCATCTAATACATCATCTCTGTACAGCTACAAATAAAAGGAAAATGGGGCACAGCCACCCAATATCTAACAAAGGCCTATCAAAAGATATAGCGAGAATGGGGCATTGCCACCCAGTATCTAACAGAGGCCTATCAAAAGATATAACGAGAATATACATCAGAAGAAGACAATGGTGTCGATGTCCACATCATCAATCCTGTCCACCAGATGTAATTCCTCCTGAGTCACTGGATCTCTATCAACAGGGATGTCAGGCCTATATAGAGGAGGATCTGAGCCGGTAAAACCGAATGGGTCACCTGAGGGGCCAGCGCCTGAGCTGGAAGGATCAAATGAAGCCGCCTCTGCCGGATCTCTGCCCAAATACCGGATAAATATATGTGTCTGGTCCAACTGCCGGGTCAAACTATCAATCTGGGTCATATGAGTCAGATCTCAGACATAAGCTATCCAATCCATCATCATCAATGATCCTGGAACCATATCCCCCATAAACTATGTGGTGCAGTACTGAGCTCTAATAGTGCGAGGGGACCACCACCGATGGAACGTCTCCTGAGTACATGGACCCTCTGACAATGTAAAACTGTCAACCCCCAATAATGGGATATCAATTATGGGTGACTGCGATACAGGCCAATAACGCCTGGCAGGAGGCAAGATCGGTATACGAATCTCCCCTGTGGTGCTCCTAATAGCACGCTCTCCTAAATAGAGCTCCCAGCCTCCATCTGTGAAGAGAGGAACTCTCCTAGTGGAAATCACATACTCAACTCCAGTCGGGTATTCATCCTCAAAACCCACAGTCAGGTGTTCCCCGGAATAGGGAAGCCATGTGATGGTGTCGGCCGTCAGCAACTCCAGCTGCATATGGCAATGAGTGAATCCCTCAGCTATAGGGACCTCTGGCAGAATCGAATGATGCCATCGTCGTCCTCGTGGATAGGTGTCTAAACCTAACACACTCACGGGACGCAAGCATGGAAGCCTCTCATAGGCCCAAAACTACCAGCACAAAGGCAAACATCTGCTATCAGTTAACACTCTTAACCTATACATGGTAAATGATAAGAGAAATACTCACCAGCAGAAATGGGTAAAATCCTAGCCAAGCCTCGGTCAAACCCTGTGAGCGCATACGCATGCCCCGGAGGAAATAGGCAAAGGTTTAGGAGCCCCAATCATACTCTCCAATACGGTCCACATCACGCGTGGCGCTGATCAAAGCGAAAGATACCGTGGAAGAGTTATCTGCTATAAAGCAGCCTCTAATGATCATCAGGAACAATCGCCGCAGAACGCGATCCCTGATTCTGACATCATCAAGCATAGGCTCACTCAATAGCCCACTCATAGCATCTACGCTCAAAGGACCTAAACGGACAGTCCTGCCTTTGAGCACCGCTGCCGGAACTCCTAATAAGGATCTAACGGCAGTAGGGGTAATATTTTGCCATACAAGGCACTAGCTCCCCTCCAAACTCCATACCTGTGATAACTCACCAATCCATAGGCATCATCATCACCTCGTAATCCAACAGATGGAGTGACTGAGTCTGATGAAACCATCGCTCAGACAATGCCCTGAGATAACCCCAGGGACAACGACGGAGAAGGATGGAGAAAAATGCCCCAAATCCCCACTCATGCACTACCGCTCTATAGTCAGGATGAAGCACCTGATGCATGGAGTGAATGCTGAACCAGTTCCCTCGAGGCTGTGTAAAACCAAGAACCTGCATGAAATGCAGATCAACATCAAAACTCTTTAATCCTCATCAATAGGAAAGAAGGAAGATCAAAGTCTAATGCCATACCTCGTTAGCAGGCAAATACATCGATGGATGTTTGCCCAAGTCACTCAGCAACTCTGGGTTCACCAGCTGAATGCTCGGAAGCTCCCTACGAGGGACATATGCAGCAGGAGCGGGATCCTTTATAGGAACTATCGAGGCTGTCTGACAGAACGGGGACGATGTACTTCAAAAGCCCTCCGTCGTACACCAGAAGTGGTCCTATAGGAACTGCTCGGCTGATCCAGATCCATAGTATCTAGACAACAAGTCTCCAAATCACCTCAGAAAGGGTATGGTATTTCCTTATCTGGAGCTTTCTCGAATGCATTTTATGACTATATGCATGCATGTATTTACTTTAACATATATAGTAGAGTTAAAATGCATGACTACCCAATGCCTATATTTGGAAAAAGTTTGCCATAGTCCTCTCTGAAAATAGGACTATCCAAATGCATACAGGCATGTTTAGGTGGCCAATCAGTAGCACACCTGCCCCAAAGTCATATACATAATATATGCATTAAAAATTAAAATCATCATGCATCAGGCCAACCTCAATACTAGGAGTATTTTGCCTTGCTACCTTATGCTCATTGGACCTCAAATAGGACAAAAAATAGCAGAAAAGATGCCAATTTGACTGTCTCAAAAGTCAAATTTTTTCACATCATTATGTTCAGCATGGTTTAATACTAACATTTACTATGTTGAATATTTTTTATCTAGTCATTTATGCATACATAATTACTACTATGTGTTTAGATGCATTTCATACGATAATGCAAAATCCAACGGACAGAAATGAGAGAAAATACATGCATATGTTACCAGGATAGTGCAGAACACTTGTACGGTGATAGAATTTGCAGAAAGCAGCCTGAACTCAGCAGATCCAAAAGAGGCTCACGTATTTTCCTTCGCGTAACAAGTTGAAAGTGACTTGTGAGACCAACCAGCTGGAATTTATCATCCACGATTGGCCGCAGGCCCATCTGCGGCTACAGCAGGTGCACCTGTGGCACTCCCATGCGGGTCCTATCACTCCGGCTCGGTCCAGTTCGAGTTGCAAAGGAGTTCTTACAAGCTGAAAAGGCCAAATCTGGGATAAAAACGCTACGCGATTGAGCAGAATAGCCTAAAACCTTGGTTTTTCTAGATCCAACTGTGGCTTTCTTTTCATCCATTGGTATTCGCTCGAACACAGGGTTTACTATACTGATGATTCAAGTTTTTGCATACCACATTCGGCAATACCGTACAGAGGTCCGATGCCATCAGCGTAAGGTTGTCACCCCAATCTTCTCACACAAGCAATCCCCGACGGGGGTTACAACGTAAAATCCCCGACGGGGGTTACAACGTGAAATCCCTGGCGGGGGTTACAGCGCATGCTCATTCGTTGACACACAAATCAAGGAAGGTCAAGCAGTCTTGATATTATTACAGCCGATAGCGATTTAAACCTATCAAAACTCTGAAGATATTCGAGGTTTTCACACCCGACCACTCAGATCCCCGGCGGGGGTCACAACGCAATGTTCCGTTGATTCACACATCAACGAAGGTCAAGCAGCCTTGACAGTATATCCTACAGGATTTTTCAGCTGTTGATTCACATGTTAGTGAAGTACACGTCAACGAAGGTCAGGCATCCCTGACAGCATTTGCTGTTGGCAGTAAACCCAACAGAATCTTGGCATATTCTGGCGATACTAACCAGGAGAGGCCAATGTCATCAAAGAGGATAGATGATGTAATATGTTATACACATCCTCAAACAGATCAAGCTTTATCCCAAGAGATCTCTTACACATAAGAGGTACATCTGCAGGATCAAGTCATTATCCAGGAAGTTGGTGATAACTCCAATATCAACGTCCTAACATATTCGGATTACACATCAAATCTGGTCATCGTTGTCAACCCCCAGTTGAAGTAACAGGGAGCCAGCAATCATCCCCAGCGTGTTGGGCTACAACCCCGTACACATGCATCATACATTTGCATCATGTTGCTATCCATAGTATCATGTTTATCTTGTTGCATTTCAAGTGTCTAGGATTCTTTATCCTACCCATGCATCGCCATGCATGAGTATGATAAAGAGGGGCATCTGTAGATACTCGAAATTTTCTGTACACCTGTCACCAACATTGCAGGAGAGCAGATTCATCTTTTAAGAGGGAACCTTAAAAGATGATCCATATCCATGTCGGATACTACTGGAAGTTCAGCATCAACCCTAGATCGCAATCTGGGAGTAACAATTCCAATCTCGGAGATAACCCCGAGGCATGCAGATACAATACCAGAACACACACCGGAGAAGACCGATTAATCTCGGAGATAATCTCGAGGTATCCAGTCTCAGTCCCAACCATGGAAATAGCCACCAACCTTGGTGATAACCCCAAGGGATGCAATTTCGGCGACAACCCCGGAAATGCTTGTTACAAATGCAACCAGCTTCAATCTCAGTGCTCACAACGAGATCCACTATACCAGCCCGGCAATAACATCAGAAAGACAGACACACCTCAAGGATGACAATGAGGACCTTCAACAAATTGCAGCAGTCCAATCTCAGCGAAGCTGAGCAACGTCTGCTTTATCAGCCCAATTTGGCAATAACACCGGTGAGGGGCAACATCGTCATCTGACCAACACGATGTCACACCACGTCGCCTCAACATATCTACGCAACAATGTCCCACAAGACTAATCAATCCCGAGTGACTATTGTGCGGGATAACGAATGAAAGTTGAAGCTTGAAGACCGGAGGGCACCGTCCCATCTTTAATGACTTAGCACAAACTCTAATCCCATGCCATCGTACAACTCTCGACAACGGCCGTCCGAAATAGGTCCTGTATACCTCAAACGGATGCCCAGATTGCACTTTTGAAAGTTCAAGTGGACATCATAGTGCCTGAGTGCACGTACTTTGAGACGACCCGAGCCGAAAAACCCGAGCCCACCCGGGTTGTCTCTGGTACACCTGCGGCCAAGCCCTCTATAGAGGGCTTGGGGTGGCCATTTTGTAAGAGAAAACGGCGAGGAAGCCCTGCCCAATTTGCTTTGTACTCACCCCAGACTGAGTGCTTTCTCATTTTAAACACCTTTGAGCTCATATATAGCCCTTTTGTACCTACAAAAGTCTGTGTTTACTGACTCTAAAGATATAGAAGTCTTCTTTGGCAGCCCACTGTAAGCCTTCTTACACACTTTAGAGTCCTTCTCTTCATCTTTGCACACACCCTTCTACACGTTGAGAGTCGTGCTGCTTGCTTTTGCCCGGACATCGGTCCGTGGTTTCATTTCAGTCTATATATATATATATATATATATATATATATATATATATATATATATATATATATATTAACTGTGTGTCGAATTTTGTTCGATGAGCCTAGACCTCGGTCTGGAGCATTTACATGCTTTAATATATATATACTTATATATATTATCTGTGGCCGAACTTTATACGATGAGCCTAGACCTCGATCTGGAGCGTTTACATGCTTTAATATATATATACTTATATATATTATCTGTGGTCGAACTCTGTTCGATGAGCCTGGATTTTACATCCGGAGCGTTTACGTGCTTTAATATATATATATATATATATATATATATATATATATATATATATATATATATATATATATATTAACTGTGGTCGAACTCTGTTTGATGAGCCTGAATTTTACATCCGGTGCATTTATTCACTTTTATATAATTATATATATTTACATTTCATCCTGCCTGGAGTTCACTTCGTGGCTGTTGATTGCTTTGTATAGCTTTCTTTACATTTCGTCCCGCCTGGAGTTTCCTTCGTGGCGGTTGATAGCTTTTACAGCTTTATTTATATTTTTGATCCCCCATGGAGGTGCTTCGTGGTTGGTGATCATGTCCGTATATATATATTTACAGCTTTTATATATATACCTGCTTACTGCGTTTATATCAATTGCGGCATCATGTGAGCCTAGGAATCATGTGATCACAGATTCAGTCCTCTGAATCTAGATTCGGTTCCCGTGATGGACCTTTTCAGCTGTAAGCAACTTGTAAATATATCTGTGATGTTTGGATTCCCTCATATGGTTTTCATACCCACGAGAAATTCAGCACCTTTTTGTACATTATTTTCATACGGATGCCTCGCATTCGTAAAATAAAATCAATTAAGCCGAGCACTTAATAAAATGGGAGTGTTAAACGTCTCAATTACTATTGAGCATCAGGGTTTGAAAAACCTCTTTTATAAAACATCACTGCCATATCTTGCTTAAAATTGAATTTTTACATAAAATTCAAACCCTGTGTATATAGGTGCGAACGAGGCCTCGCACTACTTCCAAATAACAGCACATTGACCCACACACACACACACATTCAGATAACATTTTCTTGAAAAGAGGCTGTCACCGTGGTAACACGGATGTCGGGGGGTGCCTAACACCTTCCCTCCGCATAACCAAGTCCCCGGACCCTAATGAATCTCGGTTTCACCGACCCGTTTAGCAGTGTCACATCACGGGGTCAATGTGCAAACCTTTTCTCGGTTGTGTTGGTACAGCCATTTAAAAAATCCAGTGGCGACTCTTATAGTCCAATCGTCGACATTATACATGTCGGATCTTTTTCACTTGTTTTTTCAAATAAATCTCACCTAAAATGAGAACACCAAAGAACAAGTAACGGAAAGGGACAATTAAAAATCCCGACGTCGACATCAGCATAGTCAACTACCAGCAGGGTAGGGACCGTTGTCAAACTACCATCAGGATAGGCACCGTTATAAACTGCCAACGTATGCATCAGAAAGGTTCGGTGATTTTAGAACGTCATCCCCAGTAGAGATGTAGAAAACATCTCAACTTATCTTCATCAAACGAGCATCGACAACACCGACAAAAAGCCAAATCGTTGGAGCAAACACCAGCATAGGCATCAACAATGATCGATAAAGGTAAAGTGATTTGCGAAAACATCTAAACATTCATCATAACATTCATTACGTTGCGATTTGCGATATACGATGTGCGAGTTGCGAAGTGCAATTGGCCAAATGCGAAAAGCGAAATGCAAAGTGCGAAATGCGATGTGCGATTTGCGAACTGCTATTTGCGAAAACATTTTAAACATTCATTACATAGCGATTTGCATCATTAGAAATACCTTGTCATATTTTAAGTGTCTGGTAATCTTTATCATGTCCATTCCATTGCATTACATGAACATGATAAAGAGGGGCATCTGTAGACACTCGAAATTTTGTTTTCATGTTACTCGCTATGCTGGAGGACAAAAGCATCTTTTTTACACTCAAGAGATAACCCTCGAGGACCACAACATCAATTTCAACCCTAGAGATAGCCCCGAGAGATCCAGTTTCTAACCCCGAAGATAACCCTGGGAAATCTATTTTTAACCCCGAAAATAACTCCGGGAAAGTCAGTTTCAACCCCAGAGGTAACCCCAGGGGATCAAGTTCAAAGCCTGGAGATAATCCCAGGAGGTCAAGCCAACCTCAAAGATAATCCTGAGGACATTCAGAGTCAACAGCAAGCTAACCTCAGAGATAACCCTGAGAAAAGACTACTAAATCAGCCCAAACCAGAGATAACCCCGGTGAGGGGAAAAATCGTTATTTTGCCACCTCGATCCTACATTACGCCGTCTCAGTAAACATTTTAATATACTTTACACACGGGAATGTCCTATAAGAACCAATAGCTCCAATCCCGAGGGACAACTGCACAAGATAGCACATCGGATAGAATTTGAAGCTTGAAGACATGGGCATGGTCTCATTTTCCCGACTTCGTACAACCTCTTATCCCATGTCATTGCGTAGCTCTCGACAATAGCATGCCAAAAAAGGTCTTGTACACCTCGATCGGATGCCCGAATTGAAGTTTTGAAAGTTCAAGCGGACATTACGTTGTACGCGTGCATGTACTTCGAGACGGCGGGACCCGTGAAGCCCGGGGCACCCCGGGCAGGTGAATCTGTAGCTGCCGCAGGTACACCTATGCCCCCCCTCTAAAAATAGAGGGCTTGGGGCAGCCATTTTGCAAGAGAAAAAGGCAAGAAAGCCCTGTCCAATTTGCTTTGTACACGCCATATATTGAGTCATTTCTCATTTCAAACACTTGTGAGCTTATATTTGGCTACTTTTTACAGGCGGGAGCCGAGTGTTCATCCATTTAAAGCTATTGAAGTCTTATTTGGAAGTCCACTATAAGCCTTCTTATATCATTTAAAGCCTTTTCTTCACTTCTTGCACACACCTATATTCACGTTGAGAGTCGTGCTGCGTGTGTATGCCCGGACTTCGGTTCGTGGCTTTTTATTTCTTTTCATATATATATTTATATAATATATATATATATATATATATATATATATATACTAACATTATTGAGTTATGCCTCGATTGAGCTCGGATTTACATCCGGAGCGTTTATTGCTTTTATATATATATATACATATATATAAACTGTTGTCGAACTTTGTTCGGTGAGCCTGGATTAAACATCCGACGTTGACAGGTGGCAACTCTGCTGGGGAAAGACAGTTTCAACCCCAGAGATAACCTCGGGGGATCAAGTTCAAAGCCTGGAGAAAACCCCAAGAGGTCAAGCCAACCTCAAAGATAACCCTGAGGACAGTCTGAGTTAACAGCAAGCTAACCTCAGAGATAACCCTGAGAAAAGACTGCTAAATCAGCCCAAACCGGAGATAACCTCGGTGAGGGGCAAAATCATAATGTTACCACCTCGATCCTACATTGTGCCATCTTAGCAAACATTTCAACATACATTACACACATGAATGCACAATATCTTAATGCTAAAGCATAAGTAATCCCCTATAACAAGGTTGTTCATCTCAGTTTGACATTAGAGTTCGCACAAAGGAAGTTTGGTTTGGATAAGCTCAACAATGGTTCTTAAATTTAGAACGTTCATCAACTATGGGCTAGTCAAATCAATAAGGGCTCGCTAGTCTTACAAGGTTCAACAATAATTGATATTCAATTTTAATAATAAAATTCAAGATGTATACAATCGAATAAGTATTGTATAACAGGAATCATGCTTTTAAAGAATGATATTATCTAATATGAAATCTTGACTTTAACAATTATAAACAAGATAGAATAAGGAACTTTCTTTATGTAAAGAAACAAGGTTTAGGAACTTGCCTCGTGCGTAGGCTAAACGATTACCACTCCCGTTCACCACAAGTCCTACACACATACCATATGTATTCACGACATTCATTAGTTACATTAATACTAACCTTATAGGTTTAGTTCCCTCTTTTAATACAACTTGTTAACTTGGTTTAAATTCTGCTCATTACCATCATTCACATATACAGGACTGAAATCTCAAATCTTAAGTTTAAACAACATCATATAATCTCATGGACATCATTTTTTTAACGTTGTTTAACCAGTTACAAAACATAGCAGTTATAAGGTCACAAGACTTTTTCTAATTTATTTTTATAATTCTCTTATTATATTGTCTATTAGTCACATTTTCAGTTACTTATTTAATATAAACTCCACTTTATTTAACAAATCATTACCCTTCTAATTTAATTACTTAATTGAATTAGAATATTTTTATTTATTTATTATTATTACACTTGAATAAATTATTTCATAATAATTTCGATCGAATATTTATTTTATTCCATAAATATTTCAACTAAAATATTTATTTTATTTTATAAATATTTTAATAATAATTTCCATCGAATATTTATTTTATTCCATAAATATTTTAACTTAAATATTTATTTTATTGATAAATATTTTAATAATAATTTCCATCGAATATTTATTTTATTCCATAAATATCTCAATTAAAATATTTATTTTATTTTTTAAATATTTTAATAATAATTTCTATCAAATATTTATTTTATTCCATAAATATTTCAACTAAAATATTCATTTTATTTGATAAATATTTTAATTAACTATTATTATTTTTATTTTATTTTTTTTGCCTGCCGGGGCAGGGTAATTTAGCTTGGTAACGCCCGGCGGGGCGGGGTTACCCAAACTCAGTTTTTATCGTTCGCGAAGAACACATAACAAGACCAATTTAGGTCAAAATCTCACACAAGTTCAACCATATGTTTTAAACTTGCAGTTCGTGAAAAACACAAAACATGGCCAATTTAGGCCAAAACTTCACACAGACAATTAATACAATTTCACCCAACTATTCTAAACTTAACATAAACACTTAATGACACTTCTAGCATGTTTTTAACACTTTAAGTCACATAAACAACAAGAATTAAAGCCATAATTTTCATGCTCTTGGTATTTTTCAAAGTTTCACCAAACTTCATGAAATCACAAATCACAGATTCGTTATAACACCAAATCAGTCTGTTTAAGTTTCCTTCTTTTCATTTTTATATGTATAAACGTAATCATTCATCAATTTACCGATTAATATGCAATTTAAACATAAATTTTTGTACTTACAAGCCATATTCATATATTTTTCTCTGTAAACTATAAAACTCCAATTTGAACATGATTTCATGGATATACTCTAAAACACGTATAGATCATATATAATTGAATTATACAGGTTAATAAACATTTAAAACGTCATAGATTTAACAATTAGCCATGAAAATTCAATTATAGAAAACTAAAAGCTAATTTTCATAAAAAGTTTCTAAATACGTAAATTAAAAGTTGGGTTAAAGAATTACCGTTAATTTCTCTGTTAAGATTGTGAGAACCCAGAATTTTGAATAATTCGAATTTTAAGTTTTAATTTTATTTTATTTAATATTGATATTGACTATCAATATTGTTCTAAGTATCTGTGATACGAGTTTAGAGAAGTAGTCAATTTGTATATTGACTGAGAAATATGAGTAGAGTTGTGCTTAACAGAGAATAAAAACCCTAACCCTAGTTACGGATAGAGATTCGATAGAAAATATTGTTATAATAATTGTATTGATGAATATATGTTCGTATTGTATATAATTTATGATCAATGATTGATCGGATAGGGTATAAACTTAGTAAACCCTAATGAGGGATTGAAAACCCTAAAATGTGATTAAGGAACCCTAACGTACAGTTAGAAACCCTAATTGAATGTCGGGAAATCCTAATTTTAAATTCGAGAATCCTAAACCCTAATTAGAAAACCCTAATTGAGATTATCAAACCCTAAAAGGGAGAATTAAAGAGAATGATGTTAAATGACTAAAATACCCTTACATTTATGAGGGAAATTACGAAAATACCTTTTTGGGTGCGAAAAAGACCAAAATACCCTTTACTTAAATTTTTAAGTAAAGAGATATGGCTAAATCTTGTGAGTCATCACTTGTGGGATATCAACATGTGCTGGCAATCTCACCAAATCTGATCTCTAAGGTGCCACCTTACATGTATTACATACATTGCATCTAAATCTAAGGATTAAAGAGAGAGAAAAACCAAAAACTTGACTCATTTGCTCTCAACCACTAAACCAACTCTCTCTCTCTCTCTCTAAACCTACGAAAATAACAAGTGTATCAGTCACTAACCAAGCCCCTAGATCATCAAGATCAATGTTCTAGCAAGCCCAGAAACATTTTGAGTTGAGAATTAGAAGTGGTCAAAATGAGGACCTTGAGAACTGCTTGTCAGTGTTCTTCAAGCTCAAGAACACCAACAGCGACAGAAAGTGTCGCTAAAGCCTTAAGCGACGGATTTAATTAATTTAGTTTTCTAATTTTCGGAAAATAATTATAAATAGAAATAAATTTCTAAAAATTACAAAAGTAGTTTTAAAAATTATTTTAAGTTATGAAAATTAACTTTTGATAATTTGGGATATTTTTCATTAATATTTATATTTATTTAAATATTAATGATATTTAATTTATTTAATAAGTATATTAAATAAATTAGAAAAAAATAATTTTAATATTATAAAAATTATTTTAAATGAGAATAAAGTGTTTAAAAATATTTTGAGTTAAAAAATGTAACTTTTAATATTTTTGGGGAAATTTCATTAATAATTTAATATTAATGATATTAGATTTATTTAATTATTATAATAAATAAATGAGTTTAAATGGTTTTATTGATTTAAAAATCATTTAAAAATGAGATAAGTGATTTAAAAATATTTTAAGTTATAATTAATGACTTTTAATATTTTGATGAGAAATACATTAATATTTAAATATTAATGATAATTGTTTAAAAATGATTTTAATTATTTTAAAAATCATTTAAGGAGAATATTGGTGATTTAAAAATAGTTTGAGTTATTATAAAAAACTTTAATATTTTGACAAGTATGTCATTGATATTTTAATATTATTAAATATTAATGATGATGGGATTATTTAGTATTTAATAATTAAAAATCATTTCAGTGTTTAAAAAATTATTATAAAATATAATAATTGTTTAAAAAAAAAGCTTCCGAAAAATATTATGAATGATATTTGACTTATCTAAAATAATATTGAAGCTTTGAAACCAAGTTTAATTGACAATAAATGTGTTAATTGTCGGATTGGGTGACCAGGACACCGAATTGAGACCAAAGTCCAACCAAACTGAACTAGTTAGACTTGAAAAGTGTTTATATAGGTTATAAACACTCATGTGACTACGTGATGATATGTCTAGGAGATATATTGACTATAAATTACAGTGTTAGTGTTGTGATTTGTTATGCTAATTGTGAGACCGATATTGTTGATTATAGATCTTTCGAACGCAGATAAGTATATTGTGTAGCAGTAATCAACGCAAAAGGCAAGTTTCCTTAACTCAATCTCGAGTTATATCCTTTCAAATATATTGGTAGATAATTATTGCTGATTATGCCAAGTTTGAGAATTTTTGTTGATTATTCCCAGTTAGTGCATGTTTATTAATTCAAATTGAATTATTGACTTTTAGAATATACTTGGGGAATAACTGTTGTTGGCTATTCACATCCGTAGAAGTTATTATTGATTGCAAATTGTACAGTTGATTTCTATTTATTATTAAATCGTGTCGAGATATGTCTTAGCTAATTGTTCTAGCTAGACGAATATTTATTAAAACTTGATAGGTTCGAGAAGAGAACTAAATTATTATTGACAGATCAATGCCAATTGTTTTGGCTAGATCGAGAAAATGATTAGATATTGAAATCATTGTATTTCGTTGTTGTGATTCGAATTCTGGTTAAACCTTTTATATAAAGGGAACCTTGTGGTCGTATATTCAAGCGTTGCGCGCGTGTTAGTATTATGCATAATATTGGGTATAACGAAGCTGATCACTTTGTGTACTTGCGAAGGGGTATGATTTAATCTTTATAGTTATCTGATACTCCTGGGTATATCAAAGTAAAATCTTTGATAGTTACTCGAGAAGAGAAGTACAAGATCCATTTGGATTGCTCAGCATAAAAATCTGGAAATTATCCACTTTGTTATTGCGTAGAATTGATTCTTGTTATTCATTTGAATATCGTAGAAACTCCGAAAGCGTTGTACTCTTTCACTATTGAACTATTGCTGTGCATAGAATGAGAGAAAGACTTGTTATTGATTAACAATTTGTTCAGCTATTTCAAAGTTCTTCGAACTTTGGTGTCATTCTATCGAATCAATAGTCTAATCTTTTTGACTCTTATACATTATTGTATGTCTTAACTTGCGGATCAAATTTGTTTCTCACCCTTGCTTAAATAAAATATTTCAGCTAGGAACGAAGTAGCTGGAGGGGCTGTCAAGGACAAAGGCAAAGGTGTATTGCTGGAGTAGTTATGATAAACATATTTATTATGTTGTTTTGTAAACCCTTTTTGTATATCTAAGGGTATGTTTGTTATGTTAAGGTTAGAAAACCTGAGATAATGTATTAACGATATTAGTTAATGAGATGTATGTTTATATTCATAAATGAATGGGTAGTTATATGTTAGTTAATTGTTAGATCGTGATAACCAAACTCGAGGGTCAGGTAACCCGGATTTGAGGGTGTCATAGGTTGGTATCAAAGCTGTAGGTTATAAACCTTAAGTGGGGTGGGGAAACCCTAGGATTATAACTATAAGTGAGATAGAGAAAACTCATTTAGAGTTTTAAGTGAGGGATTGACGAAGAGTATCAATACTGAGATATGTAGACATATAGCGTTTATGAATTTTGTATTGGTAAAGTACTAATCAGATTGTTTAAACTGATTGTAGGATGTCAGGAGAGGATTAAATGAGTACGGAGATGTTAGCGGCTGTTGCACCAATGCCAGTAGCCGAGGTGCCAGCGCAGAGCGAGTCAGTTGAGAAAGTTATAAAAGACAAACCCATGGTGAATCTCGGGAGTGATCATGATGAGTATCCCGAAATGTATCTGAATGAAGATGAGGAGGCAGAGTCTGAAGAAGTTAAGGTGGAGTCAGAGATTAAGACCAAAGAAGGAAAAAAAGGTCAAGTATCTACAGAAGTTCAGGAGCTCCGAAGTAAAGTATTTCTTTTAAAGGAGTTATGGAAGACAGAGAAAGCATTACGCGAGATGACCGAAGAGAGGAACGATTTGAAGGTGCAGGTGAAGATAATGAGGGCTGAAGGTGGTGGATCATCTGAGGGAGTAGTCAAGCAGAAGAAGAGAAGCAATAAGAGAAAGAGGGATAACGACAGTGATAATAATTTTGAAAATTCAAACCCGAAGAAGAAGCAAGTTTGTGGCGAGTGTGGAAAGACTCACTTGGGAGAATGTATGATGTGGAAGAACGTGTGTTTCAATTGTAAACAGGAAGGACATATTTCTCCAAATTGTCTTAAGCCGAATATGAGAAAATGTTTTTCATGTGGAGGAATGGGTCACGGATTTAACAAGTGACCCAAGAAGAAGAATAGTGAAAGGAGTAGATGGTGAACAGCTTAAGTATAAGCAGTAGTATCTTTTGGTAATAAAAAGATGTATTAAAGATTGTAATATCGAGAACGATGAGTGAGCATATGTAAATTTATATATGCTTGTATGAATATCTTTATTTTCAATATGAATATTAAGATGATTTTGGAGAATTGCAACTTTTTATGTAAAGTTGTGTTGTTAATCTTGATATTTATTAAAAAAAAGGATAGTGACTGATTATAACAGTATGTGTTAAGTACTAAATGTACTATGTGCTATTTGAATAAATATGCGATTATATGAGAAATTGTGTTAAATTCTTATTGTGCTACTAATAAGAATTTGTGTAGAGAAAGAGAATTAATGTAAGATTTTTATATAAATCAGATAATGCCACCTAGAAGACAGAATCGAAACCAGACAGAAGAACATTCAGTGAATAATGAAGGAGGTCAAGCAGACCCGATGCAAAACTTTGCAAATATGATAGCCCAAGCTATAGGGAATAGAGCACCAGCAGCAAAAGCAAGAGAACAGCCAGCCAATAAATTGGCAAACTTCAAGGATTTTAAAGCGGTAGGACTGCCCGAATTCAAGGGAACTACGGATCCTATTGAGGCCCAAACTTGGGTGAAAGAGATGGAGAAGGCATTTATTATTGTGAGAGTAGCAGAGGAGCAAAAGACAGCTTTTGCTACCTATTTGATGAAGGGAGAAGCCAATTACTGGTGGGAAACTAATCAGGCTAGAGCTGGGACAGTGATAGTAATTTGGACGAGGTTTAAGGAGTTTTTCTTTGAGAACTACTTTTCACCGAGTATGCAAGCAAAGATGGAAGTCAAGTTTTTAGAACTGAAGCATAAGAACATGTTGGTATCAGAATACGTCGCTAAATTCAACGAGTTAGAGAGATTTGCACCTCATCAGGTGGACACGAACGCGAGAAAAGCCTAAAGGTTTAAGAATGGATTGAAGCCAGGGATATTCAGCAAGGTAGCGGTATTGCAAATCAATACATTTGTGACTTTAATGGAGAAAGAGATAATTGCTGAAGGAGGGAGTGAAGCTGCATCTCGATTTCTTTAGGAAAAGAAGAAGAAAACAAATGAAGGAGGAAGTAGTGGTGGTAGAACAAGTGGAAGTGGAGTGAGAATACCCAATACTGTAACAAGTCTGAAGAGAATAGAAAGGGAGGTGAGCCATATGCGAGTTGTGGGAAGAATCATTTTGGAATTTGTTTGACGAGAAAGGGAGTCTATTATAACTGTGGTCAAGAGGGACACATGTCTCCCAATTGCCTCAGTCTGAAGAAGATACAAGGTTGTTATTCATGTGGATCAACAGATCATTTGGTTCAGAATTGTCCGAAGAGGAATATGGAGAAGGGAAGTACCAACAAGGGACCCGGTAGCAGAACCCTGATGATAAGAGGACCTGCTCAACCAGGAAGACCAACAGCCCGTACATTCAACATGACGGCGCAAGATGCAGTGGCTGCCCAGGAGGTGGCGACAGGTAACTATTTCGTTTAGTAATTGAATTACGCGAGTAATATTGGATAGATATCGCTGTGAATTATTTTCTTTTATAGATCTAAGTCACAAGTTAGTATATGAGACATAATTTAATATTGTGTTGATAAGAATGAGTTGATGACACAACTTTAAAAGATTGTCGAGAATAAGAAAGCGGTGATTCCGAGGACGGAATCCTTATAAGGAGTGGAGAATGTGAGAACCCAGAATTTTGAATAATTCGAATTTTACGATTAAATTTTATTTTATTTAATATTGATATTGACTATCAATATTGTGCTAAGTATCTGTTATACGAGTTTAGAGAAGTGGTCAATTTGTGTATTGACTGAGAAATATGAGTAGAGTTGTACTTAGCAAAGAATAGAAACCCTAACCCTAGTTACGGATAGGGATTCGGTAGAAAATACATTTATAATAATTGTATTGATGAATATATGTTCGTACTGTATATATAATTTATGATCAATGATCGATCGGATAGGGTATAAACTGAGTAAACCCTAATGAGGGATTGGAAACCCTAATCTATGATTAAGGAACCCTGACACACAGTTAGAAATCCTAATCGAATGTTGGGTAACCCTAATTTTAAATTCAGGAACCCTAAACCCTAATTAAGATTATCAAACCCTAAGAGGGAGAATTAAAGAGAATGATGTTAAACAACTAGAATACCCTTAAATTTATGAGGGAAATTATGAAAATACCCTTTTGGGTGCGAAAAGACCAAAATACCCTTTATTTAGATTTTTAAGTAAAGAGATAAGGCTAAATCTTGTGAGTCATCACTTGTGGGATATCAACATGTGCTGGCAATCTCACCAAATTTGATCTCTAAGGTGCCACCTTGCATGTATTACATACATTGCATCTAAATCTAAGGATTAAATAGAGAGGAAAACCAAAAACTTGGCTCATTTGCTCTCAGCTACTAAACCAACTCTCTCTCTCTCTCTCCAAACCTACGAAAACAATAAGTGTATCAGTCACTAACCAAGCCCCTAAATCATTAAGATCAATGTTCTAGCAAGCCCAGAAACATCTTGAGTTGAGTATAAAAAGTGGTCAAAGTGAGGACCTTGAGAACTGCTTGTCAGTGTTCTTCAGACTCAAGAACACCAACAGCGACAGAAAGCGTCGCTAAAGCCTTTAGCAACGGATTTAATTAATTTAGTTTTCTAATTTCGAGAAAATGATTAAAAATAGAAATAAATTTCTAAAAATTACAAAATTAGTTTTAAAAATTATTTTAAGTTATGAAAATTAACTTTTGATAATTTAGGATATTTTTCAATAATAATTATATTTATTTGAATATTAATGATATTTAATTTATTTAATAAGTATATTAAATAAATTAGAGAAAAATGATTTTAATATTATAAAAATCATTTTAAATGAGAATAAAGTATTTAAAAATATTTTGAGTTATAAAATGTAACTTTTAATATTTTTTGGAAAATTTCATTAATAATTTAATATTAATAATATTAGATTTATTTAATTATTATATTAAATAAATGAGTTAAAAATGATTTTATTGATTTAAAAATCATTTAAAAATGAGATAAGTGATTTAAAAATATTTTAAGTTATAATTAATGGCTTTTAATATTTTGATGAGAAATACATTAATATTTAAATATTAATGGTAATTGTTTAAAAATGATTTCAATTGTTTTAAAAATCATTTAAGGAGAATATTGGTGATTTAAAAATAGTTTGAGTTATAATAAATAACTTTAATATTTTGACAAGTATATCATTAATATTTTAATATTATTAAATATTAATGATGATGGGATTATTTAGTTTTTAAATCATTAATTTAAAAATAATTTCAGTCTTTGAAAAATTATTATAAAATATAATAATTGTTTGAAAATTATTAAAAGCTTTCGAAAAATATTATGAATGATATTTGACTTATCTAAAATAATATTGAAGCTTGAGACTAAGTCTAATTGACAATAAATGTGTTAATTATCGGATAGGGTGACCAGGACACCGAATTGAGACCAAAGTCCAACCAAACTGAACTAGTTAGACTTGAAAAGTGTTTATATAGGTTATAAACACTGATGTGACTACGTGATGATATGTCTAGGAGATATATTGACTGTAAATTACAGTGTTAGTGTTGTGATTTGTTATGCTAATTGTGCGACCGATATTGTTGATTATATATCTTTCGAACGCAGATAAGTATATTGTGTAGCAGTAATCAACGCAGAATGAAAGTTTCCTTAACTCAATCTCAAGTTATATCCTTTCAAATATATTGGTGGATAATTATTGTTGATTATGCCACGTCTGAGAATTTTTGTTGATTATTGTGATGCCCCCAAATCTGAGTACTTTCAACCCACAGATATGGTGTTACACGGTACTGACCACTATACATTCATTCCATTGAAACAACAACAAAATAATTGTATTTACTATATTCTTATTACAATAATAATGAATCCTTTCCCAAGTTCTGTTAACCAAATACATTCTTCATTTGTCATAAGTATAATTCATACAAACATACTAGTCTATTACAGGATAAATTATGTATCCATCTTAGCCTTGCATTTATCTTTACTAGAACCCTCGGTTCGCTCGACCTTAATTGTAATCATATAATTCAAGTAAGAAGTGAGCATAACTAGCTCAGCAAGTCTAGCAACTTATTATATAAATACCACGTCGAGAATTATATGATTATTCTTCAATAACTGAACAAATAGTTATGAAGTACTATGAAACATTGAATAACACTTTTCATCTCATAAAACCATTTCGAAGTATATATAGTAACTTAGGAATTTTGAATAGGTCAAAAGACCATGAACATTCTCTTTGATTTCCATTTATGAAAAGGACAACCCGGCACCAAGTTCGTAAGTCCAATATATCTTACGAGCACATCTAGGTGATCAGCCTATAGTACTCTATGTTGATCAACACTCATCCGTTAAACGTATTTACGTTTAAGTTTTGGCAACATCGCGTGACCATCGAATAATCGATGTAAAATATATTTGTTTATTCATACTCAGGCTTACCTTTGAATCTGTACCAAATAATTGGCATAGGATAGCGTTATCAATTCTATATCAAAAGACTTGTAAACAAATCAATCAAACTCTTAAGATTAGTCTAGTCGAGTTAAAACTGGCATTGACCCTTTCGTAAAACCATTCATGCATCTCATAACATGAATCACAGAAAACTTGGCAAACACAGAGGCTAGACAAGCGTTAAGAAAACTTGTCTTTAAGCATCTTCAATTAAAATTTAACAATTCTTGGTCTTTACAGTCTCTACATGATATATTTACATAGCACACTGAAATTAGCTACCAAACAATCCAATCACATTATTTTTACCAACTTCTTTCTCTTCTACAACTTTACCGATTTTATTTCATTAATGATACTCTTTTACAGTTACTTATATTTCTTACGGCTTCTTAACGATCTTATGTTACTAAACCAATACTTACTAACCATTGGTTAAGTATCATAATAATTGAATACGGTTTACCTTCTTACACTTTACGCTCTTCGTTTAATTACTATTAAACAACGTTTGTTTCCTAAAGTCATCACTATACATGTGATTTAAGAATGATCTAACCATGTATATTAAGTATACACATGCCCCATACTTATCTTGCAAACAATTGGATTCACAATCAACTTGGTCTAACATTTCTCCTTACTCGGCGCTGCGGCGCCAACTTCAAGTACAATAGTGGCGCTGCGGCACCACTTCACAATACTCGATCCCTCGTCTCAGCGCTGCAGCGCAAGACTCATGCTTACGAGTGGCGCTGCGGCGTGACTCTACAGTGGCCACTCCTCTCGCCCCGGTGCTGCGGCGCGGGTGTTATGTGTTTGGATGGCGTTGCAGTGCCGACCCTTAGCCCTTGAGTAAATTCTATGTTTTCCAATTCAATTCTTTCCGGACTCATAACTTGGTCGTTATATGTCAGAATTGGCTCATTCAAAAGCCGTTATCTTACATATCTCATGTATGTCGATTTCATTTAGATAAAAGTAGTTTTTAAATCCGTTCATAATGAATTCACTAATTAACTTTCTATTACACGTTCGTTTAACGTTTATGAGCGTGCATAGCTCATTTCTTCATTCTAAGTCAGAATTCGATGATTCTTGAGTCCACGACTCTTAAATACGTTGTTCTACGATATGACATCAAAAACCAAGGTTTTCGAGTTATACGACAACTTTCGACTACATATCCGAAAATTCTACGATTTCAACGTTTAACACCTAATCTCGTAAATTTTGCCATAACTTCGTTACTCGAGTTTTATACGCCAAATCAAATGGAACCAATCCATTGATTCATTATCTATAATCTAACCAATCAAGATGCACATAACCTATGATGGTTTTCAATTTGTCCATCAACAACCAAATAAAACGCTTATTGGTTTTCTTCGTTTTAATCTTACTTAAACACTTACGATTCTTAATCATACAAGACTTATAATGTTTTAATCCACTATTAGCCATTCTTATTACCCCGAAAGAAACATGCTCCACCAATTCATACTTTTCTAAAAAAAATAGAAAAGGATCGAAGAATTAGGTTTACGTAATATTACCTTAATATTCTTCGCGTTCTTAAATAAAGCTTGTATGCTTTGCTTGGTTTGCTCTTTGATTACTTGTTAAAGCTCTTTTCTCTCTCTCAATATATTGTCTAGAGTTAGTGAAAATAACTAATGCCCAACCCTAGCTTCTCTTATATAGACATTCCAATTGAGGGTAAAATGGTTATTAAGTCCACCTCCTTACTATTCATTGCTTAGCCACCAAGTAAAACAACTTTACTTGGCCACCAAGTGGCCGGCCCACCTAGCCCTTTGGGTCACCCATGGGTTGCCCCATGGGTTTTAACCATTCGATGACTCATCGGTTCGATCCACGGTTTAGTTTCTTGGTTTGGGCTTTAGAATAAATTCATATTGGGCCTATCTTGGGCTTGCCTTAATAACTTATTGGGCTTGACCTAATCCATGTCCAATTGGAAATGGCAAAGTCCAATTACTAAAGTCCATTAAGGACTATTTGTATTCTACTCGTGCATTTCTCATATTCTCTTCGTATTCTATTCGTACCATATTCATATTATACATCGTAATAATCTTCATACTATACTCGTATAATAACTAGTATCATACTCGTATTCCTCATGTATAATAACCCTAATCATTATACGTAGCCATTAAATTCTCAGAACTTACTTTTCCTAACACTTAGGTTTTAAGTCCGCATGCGAAAACTTCGTTTGCCATAACTAAAATATTATTGAATATTTCATCTCATCTTAGAAATCTATCATTACGCGTTTCTCAAAAATATATAATTAATTCTCGAGCAGAAACGGATGAATAGTATTTTTATGGAAATTTCTCGAAAAACTCTTATTTTCGTCTTGGAAATTCAAAACAATTAATCCTAGCACATAGCCAGAATCCTAACCACATCCGCACATTCTAGGTCATAGAACGACCTTCAATTAGCTTACTCACATAAATAAACAATTAAATTCATTTAATTCAAATAATCAAATAAAAATTTAATTCACATAAAAATCTGATTTTCTTGGGCGTTACAATTATTCACAGTTAGTGCATATTTATTAATTCAAATTGAATTATTGATTTTGAGAATATACTTGGGGAATAACTGTTGTTGGTTATTCACGTTCGTAGAAGTTATTATTGATTGCAAATAGTACAGTTGATTTCTGTCTATTGTTAAATAGTGTCGAGATATGTCTTAGCTAATTGTTCTGGCTAGACGAACATTTATTAAAACTTGATAGGTTCGAAAAGAGAACTCAATTATTATTGATAGATCAATGCCAATTGTTTCGGCTAGATCGAGAAAGTGATTAGATATTAAAATCATTGTATTTCGTTGTTGTGATTCGAATTCTGGTTATAAAACTGAGAAGAACAACCTTTTATATAAAGGGAAACTTGTGGTCATATATTCGGTCGTTGCGCGCGTGTTAGCATTATGCATAATATTGGGTATAACAAAGTTGATCACTTTGTGTACTTACAGAGGGGTATGATTTAATCTTTATGGTTATCTGATACACCTGGGTATATCAAAGTAAGACCTTTGATAGTTACTCGAGAAGAGAAGTTCAAGATCCATTTGGATCGCTCAGCATAAAAATCTGGAAATTATCCACTTTTTTATTGCATAGAATTGATTCTTGTTATTCAATTGAATATCGTAGAAACTCCGAAAGTGTTGTGCTCTTTCACTATTGAATTATTGCTTTGCATAGGATGCGAGAAAGACTTGTTATTGATTAACTATTTGTTCAACTATTTCAAAGTTCTTCGAACTTTGGTGTCATTCTATCGAATCAATAGTCTAATCTTTTTGACTCTTATACATTATTGTATGTCATAACTTGCGGAGTAAATTTGTTGCTCACCCTTGCTTAAATAAAATATTTTAGCTAGGAATGAAGTAGCTGGAGGGGCTGTTAAGGACAAAGGCAAAGGTGTATTGCTGGAGTAGTTATGATAAACATATTTATTATGTTGTTTTGTAAACCCTTTTTGTATATCTAAGGGTATGTTTGTTATGTTAAGGTTAGAAAACTTGAGATAATGTATTAACGATATTAGTTAATGAGATGTATGTTTATATTCACAAATGAATGGGTAGTTATATGTTAGTTAATTGTTGGATCGTGAGCACGAAACTCGGGGGTCAGGTAATTACAAGGATGATAAGAATTCCTCCTAAAATTCTTCAAATCTCCTTCCCCAAATTCAATTCTCTCAAACTCTCTCCCTTTTTCTCTCTGAACACTCTCTGTATCTCAGACATAGGCCTCAGGAAAATGCGTAAATGAAAATAATAACTGAGAGAAGTGCGCATACTGGCGCAGTTATGGTCGGTTAATCCCGTAGTGGGTTAACTGGCCAACTTCCCCTAAGGCCATGTTTGGCTACAACTTTAATTCCCTTTTCCAATTTATTTTAATTAAACTCTTGTTATATAGTTTAATAATGTCACACCCATTTAAATCAAATATATATTATTTAATTCAATTAAGTAAAAAATAGAATAGTTCCACAATAGATCACATAGTCACATAATTAAATTCTTATTTATTAATTATGTCAAGTCATTAACTCTCTAATTAATTATTAAATTAATTAGAATAACAGTATGCTTATTAAATAATTCATTTAATCAAATAAGCTCAATTAAATGCATACTTTTGAATAATAAATTCTCCACATTAATTTAATTAATGTAACACATGTAATTAAATTAAGCCACCACAAATTCATCAATTAATTATTTAACCCAATAATTAAATCATCGAAAAATATTTATTTGATTCAATAAATATTCAAATTAAATTACAAAAATCTTGTTTGTCAAATCATGTCCTCAGAACAGCTTCAACTAGTTTGAGGAATAACCTACTGTTCTTCAGTTCTTCACTTGCTGCCTGATCATGTTGATAGTTTAAGAATTTTTTTAATTCTTCAATTTTTTTTACTGATAATGTGAATCCCTTGATATTTTTATTTGATTATAAGAATTCATTGTTCGGTTGATGTTAAATTTTCAAAAAATTTCTTATTGTTATACTTTTTGAAAATTGGACTGTTTTTAAGGTCCCATTCAAACAAAATAATTGTCAATATATGTATTATAGCTAGATAGTAGTACCTAATTGTTGGTGATAGTTTTAAAATTTTTTTATATCTAACAAGCTGACGTAATTCATGTAAATATACAATTTGAAATTATTGTTGATCAGTTTTATGACTGCCTACTAATAGAAAACATGTCATCGAATTTGTCTACATCCGTATAGCCTCTGTTCATATGTCGTTGTGGTACGGGCCCTTGTATAGTAAAACTTTCAATGTCATAAAAGAATCCGAGTAGTCACTATTATTCTTGCCGAAGAATGGTATGTATTTATTTATTATAATTTTTGTATATTTCGTCCTTTAACTATAGTGAATAAATTTATTGTGTCCCAAAATATCCAACAATGTGGTAACTTCATCAGCTGGTGTGATGAATATGTTCTGAGTGTTGCATAATCAAGGGAGGTTGCGAATGGACACATCTGAGCGTTTAAATGTAACAACTCATCAAACGAATACTAACGACCCTAGCGAATTAGCGATGATAAAAATTGAAATGCGTCAATTGCAACTAATTATACGATTTGTCATAATTGTTAATGTTATGTATGTGGTGTTGTTGTTAATATTATTAAATCAGTTGTAATTTTGATAATTTTCATTACCTAACCAACATGATATGTATGTGTTGTATAATTTGTAGTTTACAATAAATATTATATATGATTTATCTAATGAAAATGGTATTTCTTTTTTATGGCCTCTAAGTTTTTATTCTCTATGAAAATTACAGGCAAATAGTTAAAAGGCATCCATGGACAGAAGAATGTTACTTATCCTTTTGCGCTGCATTTCTGCTCTAGCAGTAAATAAGAACTGCACTTTCAATCAAGAGGAGCAGAACTTAAGTAAAAAATTCGCACAATTAGGAAAATATGGGGTTTTTTTGTATATACAATTAACTATCAGTATAGCGAGAGGAAACAACAGGGAAACACTATAACTTAGCAAGATCAAAATAAGAAGGAAAAAATTTTCAAGAACTTGTTTGAGTTGGGAAAGAAAATGCATTGAAGATTTTTAAGTTTTATCATTTGGGAATATAAAGAGAAGAATCTTTACATTGTTCTTAGATGTTATATTGAATAGAACATTTGATAGACTGAAAAAATTTATACCTCGGGTTGGTGCTGCTCAAGAATTAGTCATACTTATATTACAGCTGTTAATGAATCTGTTTGAGGGTGTTCATGAAAATTCAAAAAATTCATGAAGTTAATTCACAATCTATAATACAATAATCACCACCAGAGCAACTTCTAATTTGTGGATATATTAAGCTATAATCTAACAATAACTTATGTCACTGCATGTTGAATCTGTTTGTGTCTTTACAACCAAATATAATATAAATAACTTAAGATAGAATAAAAAATTTTAAATACAAATTACTAAATCTTTGTCCTAATATCAGAAAAAAAGAATAATAAAGAGGTAAAATAGAAGTAGAAATCACATTTTCAAAATGAGGGGCAAACTTTTCAAAATGCATAATTTTTTTTTGTTTAGATAGTAAAAGGGCCATTTGCTTCCTCCTTTTAATAGGTAAACCACATGACAAGCAAGAAATTTTAGTTAACTGAGCAACAACATAACAAAGTTGCCCTTCCAAACTTCTACAAAATAACAACAGAATGTACATAAAGATTTGCATTACAGGATTTGATCATCCCATATCCTCCATATCTTCATCACCATCACCATGAACCGTAGTGTCCATTTCACTCCCATGAGTCGGAGTGTTAACCTCGTTTCCACTAATCAAAGCATCACTGACAATTAAAGGCAGAAATTTATCAGCGACTGAATTTTCATGGAAGTGATAATTGAAGATCATTAATTAAGAGACTCCGCAAAATACTTTCAAACACATCACAACAAAAAGTAAATAAAAAAAGATAAGAGATAAAAGATGCAATTGGATGATAAAATATAAACCAAATGAGTAAATTTAATATCCTACCTAAGGTTGTTGCGACGGCTCCTAATTTTGGGGTTAATTTCCATAACCAGAATAGCCTCCATAGTAAAGATTAGGATAGCCAACACCATCTTGCATCTTCGAACCTGAAAATAAAATAAAATATATGTATATTAAATATATTGATATGTAACTCATAATATTGAATAAAAGAAATTATCAAACCTTGGACTGTATGACTATCATCCTCTGAACTTGAAGATGTTGTTGCACATTCATTGCCAGGAGAATCACTAAATAAAAGCCAAAATAACACCCATCACTTAAAGATTGAGATAGAAAAAAAAATCTTTATTATTACTTAAATATTACTTACTGATGTGGAACCGTTGGACAATTCTTTTTGTCTTGTGATTGTCTAACTTTTCCACAACCATGACAACGTCTAGCTTTTGAGTTATTTGCCTTCCCTAATGCCCTTTTTTCCCTAATTTAAGTCTTTTGCCACATCCTTTTGCCCTCACTTGATTTGGTTCATTGTACATATGGTCTTTATTGCAACTCATCTTCCCAGAGATTACACTTGCACCAATTCCACATTGTGAACTTTTACCACTATCTACAACAGGATTAATTGATTCGAGTGCACGAGCCAAAGCATCTTTATAAATATTAATTCCTTCTTGGCTTATGACGACGTTATCAATAACATCCAAAGAGCATTGAATTAATTCACTCCGCTTGATTAGATATTCTGTCACTATTTATCATTATGCCACTTTCATTATCGACCACTATCACGGAGTTTGCTTTCTCAATCCACCTTTTTAAGATGTATTGTTGTGGTAATTCCTCAAAATCATGCATTTTGACCTAGTAACCAAGCACATGTCTACATGGTATCCCCATACTCTCAAACTTGTGGCAACTACATGAAGCAAAACTCAATTCTTTGTCATAAACAAGTTGTCGCACTTTACATGTGAACACTTTTTTTCTATGAACTTGAAACACGCATTGATTTTCACTCTCCTTGAGAAGCTCAAAACGGTAAATCAAGCATTCCCATATCTCATCTTGAAATTTATAATACATTTCACGAGTATAAACTTCAACCATTTAGAACAAAAAGTCATGATTCATCTTCACTTTAGGCTTCTCAATCAAATCTTTGTGACCAGCCACCAACTCTTCTTGACGTTGGCGTACTAGCCCCCTATTAAATTGGATCGTGAAATCAACTAATGAATTATTCTAAGAAACATATCTTTTGAAAAAAGTGTGAGAGCTTTCCGCTCGTTGGCTACTTGACATATTGGCTGAGAAAACATGATTACAATAAGCAGGCACCCAATTTTTACGAATTTCATAGATTATTTGTAACCATTTGTTGTCATGTAACCTGCTCCTCCTAACAAGCTCCGTCCATGTCAAATCAAACTCTTCTTTAGACTCCAAATTCCAAATACAATCGGCAAATTCATTATATTAAGCATTATACTTCACCGAGTCTAGTTTTTCAAAAAACTTTGTCAATATGTGCTAACTATAGAATCTATGAAAAGTATCCGAAAGAGTTTCTAATATTACTTTGGACATCGCGAGATCTTGATCAGTAATGATCATCTTAGGGCCATCGCCTGGCATAGCATCTAAAAATTGGTTGAATAGCCAAACAAATGAATCTGAGGTCTCGTCACTTAAGAATGCACAAGTAAAAATTATGGTTTGACCATATTTGTTAACTCCCATTAGTGGTGTAAAAATTAGCCCATATTGATTGGTGTTGTATATCGTATCGAAGACCACTAGATCACCATAAAAACTATATGCCCTTCCAGCCCCTTTAACTCATTACGTCTATCCCTTTCATAATTATAAAAATCTGTTTGTGTACA
The DNA here is from genome assembly GCA_016801055.1 of Panax notoginseng. Classification (NCBI taxonomy): domain Eukaryota; kingdom Viridiplantae; phylum Streptophyta; class Magnoliopsida; order Apiales; family Araliaceae; genus Panax; species Panax notoginseng. The sequence continues at coordinate 112,440,224 of CM029016.1, forward strand.
CCCAATGTTTTCAAACCCTCCAGCATGTACTCCAAGGAAATTTAACTATTGATGTGAGGGTATATTTATCATGGAAAGTTGTTGAGTCAAACACTTTTGCGCACTCGAAACACTTCGGTGAAATCTTAATAGATGCTTCTTTGATGGAGTTGACAAAGGGTGATATAGCCCTCAATAAATTGGTTGATTACATAAGCCTCATAATTTATTTTCAACACAGCTACCTTTGCTTTACAATTCTTTGTTATCGATCTCCAACGCCTTTTAGTTTCAACATCCATAATTTTAATTCCCTTACCATGTTTAAAACATACATACTCTTTCCTTTTGACTTCATCACTTCCTTCGAATTTCTTAGTAGCCCAACTTCGAATACTAAATCCCACTTCTTTAGCATATGCATTTTAGAAATCCTTAACTTCATCTATTGTTTGGAATTCTTTTTCAACACTAGGTTTGAGATGGTCGGCTACTTGCGGATTATAAATTAAATTTTCCCTATCTTCATCACTCTCCCCTTCAATTCTCTTATTCTCTTATTCTCTTATTCTCTACTTCTATTTCACTATTGTCTACATTATCACCACATTCATCACTACCCCGTACTTCATCCTCTACATTAGCATCCATCCCTACAGTTAAAAAAAATAAACAATCTTTAAGTTCAGACAACAACAATTAGAAGAATAAGTTTTGCATCTATCTACCATAATTTCCAGACAAAAAAGAACAATAGAATTTTAGAAGGAAGAATAAGCTGCCTAACATGATACTTGGATATTAAGTTTAATATAAGATTAATAATTGCAGATTGGAAGCTTCCAGTGACTGATACGAGTGAAATTGGTAGCGTGTAGCAAATGGGAACTAGTTTTTTACTGCTGCATTCATTTGTCCATAAGAAGTGGCATGCAGAGTCATTGGAATACAAGAATTTAATAGTGAAGGAGGAGGATTTCGAGAAGTAAGGATTACAGGTTGTTGTAGGGTTGGGCAGAGGACTATGCAATGTTAAAAAAGCATCAGGAATGGATGCAGACGTCTTGAGCAGCTAAGTTTTGAAGCTTGAAATGGGGCTTGCAAAAGTTAGATTGGTTTTGTAATATGAGACGCCAAACATGCAGGGTAAATTCTTTGAGTCGTTGAAAATCTTTCTTAGAGAGGTAGGAAAGATAAATAGATTTTACACCTCGTTATACTTCTAAAAGTGTTGCATCACTAATCCTCTCCTAATAAAGTGTAGTTAACCTTGGTACTTCCTTATTTAGGGAGAAAAAGGGCCCAAACTACTAGAACAAGATTACATACCTTAAAGATTATCAGAAGAATTACATGAACAATATTTAGACAATGTTGATCTCCTATTTCCATTCTTAATCAGAGTAGTAAATGAAAAATATACTTTTTTTGAAAAGTTAAAGGAACAAAATACAAATTATTTTGTTCCTTTTCCTGTGAAACTGAAATATGTATACAGAAGTTGTTGAGCAATCGATAAGCCAAAGTTCAGCAGTCCATCAAATTTAGGGTTCTCTCCTCCGAAGTCTTATATAAGGCAGTACAAATTGTCCATACTGCGTTACTGGCTTCATTAGCCTTTTTTGTTTATTATACTATGTTTCTAGCTTGCAATGTTAATGCCACTATAGCATGAATACATTCTTGGTATGATCAGAATACAGCATTCTGGAGTATACACGTGACTTTGTACGTTGGTTTTTATTTTAACAAGTCATTAATTAGCAAAACACCAAAAAAGTTCCAGCTTAAAGAATTTGCTCAGGCTCTGGAAAGTCACAATGAGAAGCAAAAGCCCACTTGTTGGTTTTAAGATTCTAATATGATGAGCTAAAAATTGGTAGTGATCTTTCTGCCAAATGAGAAGGAAAAAATGGAGTGAGAGATAAAAATACCCCTTAAATATGAGTTGTGTAAAATTCTCTTACTAAAAGAATTAGCGACTATGACTTTAAGCCATGAGTGGTTAAAATTTTGAAACAACTGTCAAGTTTTTTTCTTTTTTTTCAGAAGAAAAAAAATCATAGCAATAAATTTTACTTTCCTTTTTGTAAAAGAAAGAAAACCACAAAATATCCTATACTAATTCCAAGAAAACTTGATTGATCATTCTTGATTAAAAGATGTATGATCAGTTGATCCCGATTTCCTTTTAACTAATAATAGAACTTCTATATACACTACAGTAAGCTAAGAAAGGTAGAACATCTATATACTATAACAGAGCACTCGCACAAACATCAAATTCTAGAGGTGCCGAATAAACCCTAGATTTTGACTATGAAATTTCACAGTTGGTGCTATCAATTTAATGTAATCTTAAATCAAAATCTCCTAATAAATCCTAGATTTCATTTGGTTTAAACATAAATTACAAAAATAATAAAGTGAAGTACCTTCGCTTTCCGTTTGCGTCGGTCGGTCCCTTTCCGTTTGCGTCGGCCGGAGCTTTACGTCGATCAATTCCTTATATATATATATATATATATATATATATATATATATATATATATATATATATATATATATATATATATATAGAAAGGATCAAGAACATAATTTTTAAATAGCATAATGCCTTAAGTAGCATAATTTTATCAAAACGACGTCGTTTTATAGGGACGCGGTGGCATTTTTGTAAATAACATGCCACCGCGTATTTACAAAAATGCCACCGCGTCCCTATAAAACGGCGTCGTTTTGACAAAATTCTGCTACTTAAGGCATTCTGTTATTTAAGAATTCTGCTCTTAATCTTTCCTGTATATATATATATATATATATATATATATATATATATATATATATATATATATATATATATATATATATATATATGTTGGGTCTCTAACTTTTAGATTTATTTTGATAATAATAATAATTAGTAAATTAATTAATTAAAAGAGTAGAATCCTCTCCATAGGATTTTTTATTATAATTGTTTTATTTATCTTATTTATTTTAACCAAAAATATTTTCTAAATTTTATTTAATTGATTTTCTTGATCTTGATGTTTTAAAGTGTTAAATCAAATGGGTCACTTATATTGGGACAATGCTTGCTAATGTGCTGGAAATGAATTGGGTCATGCATTTTGGGACAACAATCATATATTGATCATCAAATGCTTGTTTGACCATATTTGGAAAGAAGATGGAGATTTTGATTAAATCATTTTTTACATATGGGCATTTTCTATTTATTCTCAAATTAATTTTATTATTTAAAGATTTTTTAAGTTATCTTAAAATTAGGCAAAATTATTTTATTACTTATATATATATATATATATAAGTAGAACTTTTAAATAGTAGAACTCCCTTAAATAATAGAATTGTATCAAAACGACGTAGTTTTGATAAGACGCGGTGACATTTTTGTAAATACGCGGTGGCATGGTATTTACAAAAATGCCACCGCGTCTTATCAAAACTACGTCGTTTTGATACAATTATATTATTTAAGAGAGTTCTATTACTTAAGAGTTCTACTCTTGATCCTCCCCGTATATATATATATATATACAGAAAGGATCAAGAGTAGAACTCTTAAGTAGCAGAATTCCCTTAAATAATAGAATTGTATCAAAACGACGTAGTTTTGATAAGACGCGGTGGTATTTTTGTAAATACGCGGTGGCATGGTATTTACAAAAATGACACTGCGTCTTATTAAAACTACGTCGTTTTGATACAATTCTATTATTTAAGGGAGTTCTACTACTTAAGAGTTCTACTCTTGATCCTCTCCCTATATATATATATATATATATATATATATATATATATATATATATATACAGGAAGGATCAAAAGCAGAATTCTTAAATAGCAGAATGCCTTAAGTAGCAGAATTTTGTCAAAACGACGCCGTTTTATAGGGACACGGTGGCATTTTTGTAAATACGCGGTGGCATGGTATTTACAAAAATGCTACTGCGTCCCTATAAAACGGCGTCATTTTGACAAAATTATGCTACTTAAGGCATTATGTTATTTAAAAATTATGCTCTTGATCCTTTCTGTATAACATGCTATACTAAATATGCTATACTATATATATATATATATATATATATATATATATATATAGTATAGCATATTTAGTATAGCATGTGTGTGTGTAAAACAAGTTGGCAAAATGAGACATTATTTTGGGACATCAAGAAACCGTGTACTGGCATGCAAGTTGTTAATCAAATCTTGTTATTTAATACATATATCAGTAATATATATATAAATATATCATATATTATTGTTTGCATGCATATATTATATACTAGTACTATATATATATATATATATATATATATATATATATATATATATATATATATATATACAGATTTTCTCTTATAAGGACTCAAAATAAGGACTGTATTTTTTTTGCTTTTTTTTAAAAAAAACAACTAAAAAAAATATTTAATATTTTATGGAACTGAAAATTTTTCATAATACAATGTTTTGGGCGTGTTTTGGATACCTATACCAAAAAATGGTGGTACAGTCTGCTACATACATATTTTTGTTATACGTACCCAAATCACACCCAAAACACTTTTTTTTAAAAAACTTTCAGTTCCATAAAATATTAAATATTTTTTTAGTTGTTTTAAAAAAAAAGCAAAAAAAACAAAAAAAATGAAGTCCTTACTTTGAGTCCTTATTTTGAATCCTTATAAGAAAAAATCTCTCTCTCTCTCTCTCTCTCTCTCTCTCTCTCTCTCTCTCTATATATATATATATATATATATATATATATATATATATATATATATATATATCCGTGCATCATGCATACATATATACCAAATAACATATGTTATATATATAGAGTAAGGATCAAATGCATACCCCTTATCTCACTCACCCGTGCTCACCCCCATTTAGGCGACGGTTTCGGTCATACAACCGTCGTCTATACTTTTAGTAACGCTATATGTTGTCCGTCGCTAAAAGTATAGATGACGGTTGTATGACCAAAATCGTCGCCTAAAGGGGGGTGAGTACGGGTGAGTAAGATAAGGGGTATGCACTTGATCCGGACCGTATATATACATATATTAAAAACGCATGAGTCATTCTTTTTGGACATAGAAACCGAGTATGCTGGAAGGTTTTTAAAACATGTGGTCAAAACATTAAATGTTATGTTGATAAAAAATTGCCCAGGCGAAAATAAGAGTACCTACGCGTAATATATGTTCCAATCTGGTCCGTTAATTTCAAATTTTCATCATCCAAACCATCCATACAAAATCAGTTTTTAAAAATTACCATTTTGCCCCTAACCTCAAAAATTTATAAATAGGAGGCTTTTTCTTCCATTCCAATTTGTCAATTCACTTTCAAGAAAAGCTTATTTCTCTCCTACATACTCTCTCTCTCTCTAAGAAGCTTTCTCTCTCTACTTATCAAAGTTCTAATCATTTGAGAAGAAAAAAATTGGTCTAAGCAAATTGAGATAAGTGGTTTAATTTATTTGAATTATCTTTTGCTTATTTATATTTATAGATATACGAATATACATTGTTATACACAATTCTATATATCTATATTTCATCTATTTATCAAATAAAATGATACTTGGGCGCCGCAAGGCTACGGAGATACACCTCTACGGAGAGAAATTCGAACTGTACGATTCCTTATAGTCTTCAGTAACCTTTTATTGATATTATTTATATAAATATCGTAAAATAGATACGATACTTGATAGCTCAAAACAACACTGAGATATTCCTCCAAAAAGGGGAATCATCCAAACCGGATTTGAGAATCGTAGTGATCTATTGAAAATATTTATATAAATATCAATTGTGGAATTATAAATTTTGTCGTACTTAGACGCCGCAAGGCTACGGAGATACACCTCTACCAAGAGGAATTCGAACCGTACAATTCCTTATATTACTAAGTGACATTATTTATAAAAGTTCACATAATAGATAAAATATTCTTATATATTATCTGAGTTAAACAATAATATTTGTTATATCAGTTTGTGATTAACTAACTTAAATGTTATATTTGATTAATATTGTTTGAATTGATTTATTCTTTTTATACAAGTATTGACACATAAAAACCATTCATATAATACTTGTTAAAGAATATCTGAGAAATAAATCTTATCTATCATCACAAGTATTTGATCATAAATTCATAAAATACTTGTTGCATAATATAAAAGTTATGTAAACTTTTATTTCACAAACTTAAGTGAATATATCTGCTTAAATAGAAACATATTCGATTCAAAGCTTAAAACAACTTATTTGTTTACTCTAAAAGTTGTTTAAACTTAAAGTGACTTTTCTTTACTCCTTAAAGAATAATTCTTTATAAATTTACATTAAATTATATATCTGCTTAAACAGAAGCATTTTTGAGCTGAAGCTAAAATTGACTTATTTGCTTATTCAAGAAGCATCTTTTCACACAAAATATAAAAATTATTTAAACTTTTATAACAGAAGCATTATTTGATTATATAATAAATTATTATCTGCTTACTAAGAAGCATATTTTCTCAAGTATAAAAGTCTTTGAACTTTTATAAATACATTTACTCTTTAATTGATATCTGCTTATTTAAGAAGTATCAATCTGTACTAAATTATATTTGCTTATTTAAGAAGCACTCATATGTACTAAATTCTTATTTTCTTATTTGAGAAGCATATTGTTGTAAAATCATTTGAAAAAAGAGAAAAGGTCAGAGTTAGTTTATTTTATGTTCCTATGAGAAAGACAAGTAATTCTTCGACCAAGACCAGAGTCTTAGAGAGGTCAGCGGAAAGTTGGGTCTTTAGTGTACTTATGAGGTGAGGAAGAGGCTATTGTTTCAAGACCAGATCATAGAGTAGAACTGAACTCTAAAGAAGTACAACTAAGCTTGAGGAGGGAGCGGGAAGCTTGTTGTCCAAGATAGATTAGTTGAGAATAGTTGAAAGTTTGTCTATAAAACTTTGTAAAGGCTTCTCCGCCTGTTGAAGGAGTATTTATTACAGATAGTAATATGATCTCAAGTCCTAGAGAGGAGCTTGAGACTGGACGAAGCAGCACACCCGGGATGTATGTTGTGAACCAGACAAATCTCTGCACATTGTGTGATTGAATTTTTACTGTCTTACATATTAATTTCTATCACTGCAAATTAATTATCCAAAAATTTAAAAAGACCTAAGATAATTTTTTAATCGGTAATAATCTATTCAACCCCCCTTCTAGATTATTATTGGACTTTCAATATATATATATATATATATATATATATATATATATATATATAGAAGTGATAAAAATCTAAAAATCTAAAAAAATCTTATAGTGGGCTGCCAAGAAGACTTCATATAGCTTTTGACGCCTGAAAACTCAGTTTCCACCGGTTAAATTTCAGTATGTTACAAAACACGAGCTCACAAGTGTTTAGAAAGAAGAATCACTCAGTTTAGAGCACTCTAGCAGTGTTTATAGGCTGAAATGGGCAGAGTTCTCTCTCTTTTTCTCTTTTTTTTCAAATAAGCTGCCAAGAGCTCATATTTAAAGACCCGATGGTCGTGGGTTTACCCGCGGCAGCCGCAGGTTTACCTGTGGCTTCCCGGGGTGCCACGGGCCATGTGGGTCCCGTCATCTCGAAGTATGTGCACTTTGACAACGCGATATCCGTTCGAACCTTCATAACTTTCAATCTGAGCATCTGATAAAGGCGTGTTATACCTTTTCGGGAAGCTATTGTCAAAAGCTACACAATAACATGGGATTAGAGGTTGTACAAAGCCGGGAAGATGGGTCCGTGACCAGATCTCCAAGTCTTCAAATTCTATCTAGTGTGATGTCTTGTGTAGTAGTCACTCAGGATTTGAGCTATGGTTCTTATGGGATACTTTTGTACGCAGTGTGGATTGAATGGTGTTGAGATGACATGAATGCAGTATTGAGGTGACAAAATAACGACTTTGCCCCTCACCGGGGTTATCTCGGGCTTTGTACAGATGTAGCAGTCGTTGCTCAGGGTTATCTCTGAGATTGGGTTGCTGTGGATGCTGAATGTCGTCAGGGTTATCTCTGAGGTATGATTGACCTCCCGAGGTTATCTCTGGGGTTGAACTGAGTGTCCCGAGGTTATCTCCGGGGTTGAAACTGACTTTTTCGGGGTTATCTCCAGAACTTGAACTGCATCCTTCGGGGTTATCTCCGAGGTTGGAACTGAATCTCCTGGGGTTGTCTCCGAGATTGGAACTGAGTATCTCGAGGTTATCTCCGAGATTGAAAACTGTATCTCCCGGGGTTGTCTCCGGGGTTGACACTGTATCTCCCGGGGTTGTCTCCGGGATTAAAACTGATTTGACTTCCAGGGTTATCTTTGGAAGACGATTCTGCCCTCTTGTAGGGTTAGTGACAGGAATATAAAATTTCGAGTGTCTACATGTGTTATTTATGTCGACATTGCGACTAAATAAGCGAGTCTATACACATGTAATTAAATATAAACTTATTAAAAGATTAGAGTACGAAGAACCAGAATGCCAAAGAAACAACGTGGGAACTTGAAAAAAAAAGATTTATCTTCATTTATTTGCATAATTTTTGTTTTGCGATTCCGGAGACGGAATCTTTATAAGGGGGGAAGAATGTGACAACCAGATATTTTCGGATAATATTAAAATAAGAATTTTATAAATTTAAAATTCTTATTAGTTGATATGTGGTGTTTGACTGCATAATCGTTTATGTATTATGAAATATGTGGTTATGTGTGATATTATGTGATGGGTAGATGTATATAATAAATATGGAAAATATGCATTTACTTGAAAAGTTATGTTTAATAGTTAATTATATTATTAAATAAGTTAGCTTGAATTAGCTACACAATGAAATGAGAAAGTAATTCATATTTTAAAAATTTTGGGAATTAAAATGTTTATTTTAATTAAATAAATAAATAAATTTATATATTTAATAAGGATAGTTATATTTATTTTATAATAATTACTTGTAGCATGAATAAAAACGTAATATTTAATATAAAGGCAAAAAGGATGTAAATTCAATTCAATTTTAATAAAGTATGGATATATATATATATATATATATATATATATATATATATATATATATATATATATATATATATAGTAATAAATGTTAGGTTTGTAATATTCATGAACGCAATCAAATTGCACAAAATAAGTGAAAACGTGATAAAATAGAGTTTTAAAATTTTACAAACCATATACCCGGATCATCCTTTATGTACAATTATTAATTAAACGAAAAGATAAAGAACAAGAATCATACCATTGAATATTCGAGCTTCCTCAGGTACAAGTTCACCTCCAATCTTTTCGCGTTCAACTTGAATCCACCGGGTTTGGTTCCTTCCTTTGATCAATGCTAGCCACCCAAGTGTTTGACCTCTAGAGGTGATCCACCAAGGAAAAAGAAAGATTCAAGAAGATGGGTGGTTGACTAAACCCTAGTTTTTCTATTTCTATAGAAAAAAGCGTACTCTCCAACCATTGGAATCACGTATATTGATATCTGATATAAGACTCCTCTTATAAAGATATCAATTAACCCTTCTAATCTAATTAGAAACTAGGGTATTATTTAATTATTTAAATTTTTTTAATTAATTAAGCTCCCTAATCTTATTAGGAATAATTAATTAAACTCTTTTAATTAATTAGCCTCCTAATCTTATTAGGATATATGAGAGTACTTTTATTAATTAATTCTCAAACTCCTTTAAGAATTAAATAATAATAATAGTAATAATAATAAGACTCCTCTTATTAATTTATATGTAATATTTCTAAAATATTAAATAATAAATATTAAGTTATTTAATTTATTCTATTATCATAGATTAAATTAAATACACTTAACTTATTATTACGATTATGTCATTTACTTCTTAAATAAATATTCTTCCTTTTATGGTGTGACCCTTTAGGTTCTCCATATTAAACCGGTTGTGAATAAATCAATTAGAACAATTCTAATCTTATTTAAATAAATAAATTAAACTATTAATTTAATTAAAAAAATAATATTTATTCTACAATAGGGATAAGCCTCCGTAGCGATCAACGACTTTCTAAATAATACAGATTTTAACATTAATCATAAAAGAACCTTTTAGTAAATAGTTACCGTACAATTCAATCCTTCCACCATACAATGTCCCAGTTAAATATAAGACATGGAATTACTGTCAAGTCTTATTTTATTTAATTATATGTATTTCGATCCTTAAATGCACAACACCAAATAATGTAAATTAGAAACTTCTTTCTAATTTCATTCTGCCTTGGCCAAAGACTACTGGGTTGTCATTTATCGAATCACATAGGACATTTCTCTTCTTTTACTAGAAGTGGTAGATTCTTTATTGATCATACATTATCTTCACGTACAACTTATTATACCCAATCATACCCTTTGATGTAATAACCGTGAACTTTAAGTCACCATATATGTATGTACATTATCTATTTTTTTTTAAACTTTGTGTTATATAAGGATTTAATATGTGACCACATATGTGAAGTGGTGCATGTGGCAATTAACATATATACTATACTTATGGATACATACATTTATAGATTTCATTAAAAATGAAAGTTTTGTAACCTAATTATACATTAGGTAAGACTATTAAATAACCTAAGGGTTACGGTAATACGAAAAAGTTAGTATTTAATATGTATACTAAATTAAGTGGGTAAACATAGTATTTCAAGTGACTAATAATTTTAAACCTAATTCTTGTAAATCTAATTAGGTTATGAGATAAAGTCACATGTATAAGTAATTAAACTTCATATGATTGGAAATGGAAGCCCTAAATAATCAAATTGGGTAACATTATTAAAATTGCTAGACTATGTTTAGTATATAGCCCAAAACAATTAAAGGAGAAGCCCAAAAGAAATAAAACACAATCCAATACTTAGCCCACTTGATTAGGGGTATTCTAGACATTTGATTAATTAAAATTGAGCATTTAAAATAAAAGCTAAATGGAGGATATTATGGGCTAGAGGATCCTAAGTGGAATAATTAAGCTAACTTGTCCATTAGTAGAAATTATTAAACACAAGGACAATGTTGTCAAGCTCCCATTGGTTGCCACTCCATTATGCACATTTAATCATGTCTAGCCTAATGGAAATAATAATACAAAATTTTTACCCAATGGACAACAAAATAGTTATGAGAGGATTATTAGTGAATTGCCCATTTCATTTTGTAATCACATTTCATTCTTCCAACATCTCATTTTCTCTCCATCTTCTTCTTCTATCTTTTGCTCCCAAGCTAGCCAACTTCATAGAGAGAAAAGAGAGAGAGGGTTTTGGTTATAGAGAGAAGAGATAAGAGTGCTAGTTGTTCATGCCTCCTAAGTATATTACTTACTTTGGAAAATCAAGAAAGGTAGCAACTAAGTCAAGGTATAACAACCTTCATCTTCTTCTTTTACTTTGTTTTGCTAGCTTGAGTTTTGATGGGGTTATGTAGAAATACTCAAGATACACTAGTTTTACATATCATCATGTATGGAACTAAGTAACTTGAGTGTTAGATCAAAGACTTAGAGGAAGAAAATGAGCATATGTTCTCCAAGGGTGAAAACTCTTGTTTTTCTTCCACTAAATCTTGAGTAACTCAAGTTTTACAACTTGGAATTATGATCCGTCGAAGGGGGGTACTAGATACATGAGTTATGTAGTAAACCCAAGTGGTAGAACACAAATCTAGCAAATTTTTAAACTTTTGAGACTATTTTTCCCAAAACAGTCCGCTTTGCATGTTGAGGCTTTGGAAACCCTAAATTAACTACTGATCCATTTTTCATGAGGCTATTTCGGTCAGTTTCTTGTCTTTTAAAAATCTAGGAAAAATCACAGAGGTACCTTGAGAAGTTATGTACATGCAGGAAAAAGAACAGACACGTTTCGAGTTATATATTGTGCGTAATGACTATTTCCGTAAAGGACTCCGAAATATTAACCTTCGAATGTCTCACTGTGTATGCACTGAAAAATTTCAAAATTTATACAGTAGCTTCATATATGTTACGAGAGCATACCCTGAAAATTTCAGAGTTTTCTGAGCAAAACTCAATTTATGAAATACCCTGAAAACTCAATTTAAAAATAGTAAATCATTTTCTAAAATTCCAGAAAAATTAGGAGATCATTGTGGGTTTATATTCTGTCAAAATTCAGAAGTTGAGAATTTTTGGAATCAGTTTGCTATTTTTCCTAAAAATAGTTAAATTATGAATAAAAAGAAATAAATAGTTAAATGATGTCTTTAATGAGAAAAATATGATTTTTATACTTGAATGCTCATAATATATTATATCATGACTATCTTAGGGCATGTTGATAATTTATAATAATAAATATTATTTATGCCCTTTTGTGGATATTAAATAAGGGGTTAATAAAGGATGAACAATTAGAATAAATTATTTATTAATTTAGTAAATCATTGGAATATTATTATAATATTAATAATATTATAATATGATGTTGTTAAGTAAATAAAAATATTAAGATTAAAATTTCATTAAAATATTATTAAATAATTAATAATATTAGATTAAGATATTAATCCTAGATTAAAATATTATTAAAAGATTAATAATATTAGATTAAAGTATTATTATTAAATGAATAAAATATTATTAAATAATAATATTCGAGATTAAATAAAATGTTATTAAATATAATAACATTAGTAAATGTATTGAAATATTACTAAGATAATAATAATATTAGTAAGGTATTGAAAGTATTATTAGTAAACCAATAATACTAGAAGGTGAATTAAATATTATCTAAGTTAATAATATTATGTGAATTAAAGGTAGTCGTTAATTAATAGTAACACTATCTAGACATGATAATGTTTATAAGAACTAAATGTAATGTATAATATTTATGTGATTACATAATCTAATGTTATGCTTTGACTAATTGAAAGATTAATTTATAGGTCTCTCAAAGGAAGATAATTTAACTGCATAGTGGATAGAAATTTAATTTCGTAGCCTTAACCTACGATCGAAGCAAGTTTCCTAACTCAAGCTCGAGTTATTATTTTCAAAGCATGTTAGTGAATAATTATTGATGATTATTCACGTCTATATTGATTATTGAAATTCGCACTTTGTGCAATTGAATTCCGTCCTACTGCTATTGAACTGTGAATTAAATTAAAGTTCTTCATTTATGAACTGTTTATGAAATAGATCTATGCTAATTGTATCAGCTAGATCAAGCATGTCTAAATTTGTTAAATCAAATGTGTTTTAAATAACTGTTCTTATTAAATTGATATAGCAAGAACTCTTGACTGAGAAAAGGACGAATTTGTTTAAGGCATGATATCAATGCCGGATTATTAAGTGTTTATGCATAAATCACGAGGTATGAAAGGCTGATCCCCTTGAATACCAAAACTTATTAAGAGGTCCAGTTTAAATCACTGAGCACCTTGGCAAATGTTCATGGTTATTCAAAATCACTCAGTTCATGTTATTCAATTATAGAATATTCAATTGTTGATTATTAATTCATGTTCCTTCACAATCTTATGCTATTGTTGAACATTGAACGCAATATTTCTTTCTAAGTCATGATATATCTCTCTTGTATATAAACTTACGAAGCAAATTAGTTGCTTACTCTTGCTATATCATGACATCTATTTCAGTTAAGCCCGAAGGATCCAACACGAAGGACAAGGGCAAGGGCAAGATCCAGGAGTAATTTAGAATGAATGTCAATTTAGTTATTATCTGATGGAATTTCTTAAGTAAACTATTTGTATGATAAATGGTGTATTTAAAGTTAAGGTTATGGAGACCTTGGGACCGTGTTATGAGACTTTATTATAATGAACAATGTATGTTTATTATTTCGTAATAGTTATAGAATACTTATGATGATGATAGATCGTGAGCACCGAATCCAAGGTTAGAGAACCTGGATTTAGGGGTGTCACAGGTTGGTATCAAAGCTGTAGGTTATAAACATTAGGAATACAAAACCTAGGTTATAACCTTAGTAGAAAACTCTTATAGAGTATGTTAGGGGATGGATTATGAAAATTCATCGAGTATGTGTTGTACTTAATAAAATATTGTTTCATTTCATCAATGAATATATTTTATTGTAGTACTGATGTTGTATCCTTGTTTTATAGGATGCCAGGTGATAGTCAGGGGAGCCATTCTGTAAACCAGGAGGAGGTCGTTCCAGAGGAGGTGTCGGACATCTCGAAGGATGTGATGATCAGTAACCTGTTAGAGAAAAACCATGCTCAGGAGCAAAGGATTTTGCAGTTGGAGGCGGAGAATATGAACCATCAGCACATGGATCAGCAGTATAAGGATGCTGCTCATCAGGCACTGATGGAGTTAGCAGAGATGCGAGTCCAGCTAGAGCATGAGAAGGCAAAGTTCGCAGCACTGAGCGTAGAGCATCTGGCGATGCGAAGTGAGTTTGACGTGGAGATTGCCGATAAGATACGGGTGGAGGAGGCATTTCATGAGTTGGCCAAGCGGGTGGACCTATTAGAGATTGCACTGAATGCCATGAAGGTCAGGGTAAAGACGTTAGGACTGGCATTAGACGCAGCGTATGAGGGCCAGCGCAGTGGGGCTAGGAGGGTCCACTCTGAGATAGGAGAGTCTAGTCGATCCGTTCGACGTAGAGTTCTGGAGCAGTTGCTTCCCTAGGAGCCTGTGCAGGTGACCCGGCTGGGCCACCAGTGGTGATGATGTGATGACCCAGTTGTAGATAGATGTATTAGTACCTTTCTTTTTGTGTAATAAGGTTTTATGATGATGTAAACCTCAGCAGGTGTGAGGTAGTAAGTAGTTAGGTACTATCCCTATTTGTGTTGTAGGGAGGTATCATTATGAGTTAATCCCATCTTTTGTGTTTAAAATGGGATAGTAGCATTTATAAAATATACCTATATTAATCATGTAAGTCACTGAAGATTGGTGTATGAATATAAATGCAGTATTATTATGATATGTGTTGGAAAATTTTAAATAGTAAATTGTCTATTTAATGTTATGTGAATCCAGTAGATTGATTTGGGAAAATGTTCTTTAAAAACAAACTTAACCCACTAATCAGGGAGAAAGACTTCCAAATCTTGGTAATTTAAAATTCTCACATAATGATCATCTGATTGTTTAAATAAAATAGCGTGTTACATGCTAAGTAATCATATGATAATAAACCCGAGTAACGTGTTAGAATTTTGTTTCACTAGATAATGCCGCCCAGACGTGGACTGAGGAACCAAGAGATTGAAGAGTCAGTTAATAATGCAGCGGGAGCTCAACAAAACCCAATGCAAGATTTTATCAACATGATGGCTGAAGCCATGAGGAATCAAGCTCAACCTGCAGGAAATCAGGCGGGCAACCAACTAGTCAACTTTAAGGACTTCAAGGCAGTAGGACCGCCAGAGTTTAGAGGAACAACAGACCCGATAGAGGCCCAGACGTGGGTAAAGGAGATCGAGAAGGCCTTCGTTATTGCTAGAGTAGCAGAAGAGCAGAAGATAATTTTTTCTACCTACTTAATGAAGGATGAGGCTAACTATTGGTGGGAGGCCAACCAGAACAAAGCTGGAACTGGAATCGTGACTTGGGAAGCATTCAAGAAGTTGTTCTTTGAGAACTACTTCCCTGAGAGTACTCAAGCAAGAATGGAGATCAAGTTTTTGGAACTGAAACAGGAGAATATGTCAGTATCAGAGTATAATGTGAAGTTCAATGAATTGGCCAGATTCGCTCCACATCAGGTGGACACAGAGGTGAGGAAAGCGAGAAGGTTTGAAAATGGACTAAAGCCGTGGATTTATAGTAAGGTAGCGGTTTTACAAATCACATCATTCTCAACTCTGTTAGAGAAAGCTCTTATAGCGGAAGGAGGAAGCGAAGCTGTCTCAAAATACAATCGGGAGAAGAACAAGAAAAAAGCAGAAGGTGGGAATCAGAATGTTAGCAGTGGCGGTAGCAACAATAAGAAGCGGAAATGGAGCAGTGGGGGTAGTAATCTGGAGATGCAGCACGGAAGTGTGCAATAAAAGAAGTCGGTGTGTGGGAACTGTGGAAAGGGTCACTCGGGGGAGTGCTTGAAAGGAAAAACGGTATGTTATACATGTGGGCAAGAAGGGCATACCTCACCCAATTGTCCTAAGGTGAAGAAGGGAGGTTGCTTTAACTGTGGTGATGTGGGACATCGAATCAAGGATTGCCCGAAGAAGAAAAGCACGGATGGCGGAAATGGCAACAGGGGCAATAACACTAAGAAAACCAGTGGAGGACCAGCCCAGCCAAACAAGCCTACAGCACGAGCATTCAATATGACAGTGCAAGATGCCGTGGCATCCAGGGAGGTGGTGTCGGGTATAATTCCGATCAATGATATAAATGCCTATGTGTTATTCGATTTGGGAGCGTCGTGTTCTTTTGTATCTGATGAATTTGCTCAAAGATTAAGTTTACCTCATGAACTATTAAAACGCTCAATGAATGTAGAAGTAGCAAACAAAGAAATTATCCATGTAGACTGCATCTATAGGAACTGTTGTGCTAATGTAAGAGGGTTTAAGCTTAACGTGGATTTGATACCGATTCATCTTGGAGAGTTTGATGTAATCCTCGGGATGGATTGGTTATCAAGTCATGGAGCGGTCATTGACTGTAGAAAAAGTGCATTCACCTAAAGACTCCGAATAAGTCAAAGGTGGTATTTCATGGCAGTAAATCACCGAGACAATCTTGTTGTCTGACGATGATGCAAGCAAGTAAGTTGCTTTAGAAGGGTTGTATAGGTTATTTGGCTCATGTTGTGGATACCCACCGAGTCGAGGGTGAACTGGGTCAGATACCTATTGTAAGAGAATTCGTTGACGTTTTCCCAGATGAGATTCCGAGATTGCCACCAGATAGAGAGATAGAGTTTGTTATCGATTTGGCACCAGGGACATCACCGGTATCCAAAGCGTCGTATCGTATGGCTCAGGTAGAAATGAAGGAATTGATGGTTCAACTACAAGAGTAGTTAGATAAAGGATATATTCAACCAAGCGTATCACCGTGGGGAGCACCAGTCTTATTCGTAAAGAAGAAGGATGGGTCATTAAGGCTTTGTATCGACTACCGGGAGTTAAACAAGGTCACCATTAAGAACAAGTACCCGTTGCCCAGGATCGACGATTTGTTTGATCAGTTGAAGGGGGCGAAATACTTTTCAAAAATCGACTTGAGGACTGGTTATCACCAACTGAAGGTGAGACAGGAGGATGTTCCAAAGACGGCATTCAGAACTCAGTATGGACACTTTGAGTTTCTGGTAATGTCTTTTGGATTGACGAATGCACCAGCAGCATTCATGGACTTGATGAACAGAGTGTTTAAATAGTATTTGGATAAGTTTGTTGTCGTGTTCATAGATGACATCCTGGTATATTCAGAGACAGAGGAAGATCACGTTGAACATCTAAGGAAAGTGTTGGAGACGTTAAGGAGAGAGAAGTTGTATGCAAAGTTCTCCAAGTGTGAATTTTGGTTACAGAGAGTGCAGTTTTTGGGTCACGTTATCGACAAGGATGGTGTTTCGGTAGATCCAGCAAAAGTAGAAGCGGTTATCAACTGGGAACAACCAAAGACACCGACAGAAATTATGAGTTTCTTGGGATTAGCAGGATACTATCGAAGATTCATCCAAGATTTTTCAAAGATAGCATCGCCGTTGACCAACCTTACTAGAAAGACAGTGAAGTTCGTTTGGACGAAAAAATGTGAACAGAGTTTCATGGAATTGAAGAAGAGGCTCAGTCAGCTTTCTGTAGTGTTGACAACCCAACAGAGAGGAGCCCTGACCAGAAAAGACAGAGAGAAATTACTGAAGTTGACCATTCAAGAGGAATTGGTGAAAGATTTCGAACGACTTAACTTAGAGGTTAAGTATCCGATAGAGACCAACGAGAAATTATTTACAGTGGCAACGAGCCCAACTTTACTAGATATGTGACGCCCCCAAATTCGGGTATCTTCCAACCCGACAGATGGTGCTCCACTATACTAACATCCATACCATCATTCCATTGAAATGCAACAAAATGAGAGTAATTACTATATTCTTATTAAAATCAAAATATAATCCTTCCCAGGTTCATAAACCGGTTACATCGTTCATTGTTCATAAGGTATAATACATACAAACTTACTAAACTATTACACAATGCCTAAGCATCCATCTTAGCTTTGCCCTTATCTTTCTTGGCATTCTCAGTACGTTCACCTGTAACTGCAGTTACATAATTCACGCAAGAAGTGAGCATGACAGCTCAGCAAGTTTAATCAAGGATAACAGAAATACCACATTCGTGAATTATATAACAATTCCAACATAACTGAACAATAGTTATGAAGTATTATGAATCAATACCACCATAACAGTATATAACATCAATTCCCAATGTATAGAATAGATTAGGAATTCTGAACCGGTCGATAGACCATGAACAGTAAATTTTAGTTTTCATACTTGAAAAGGAGTCCACAGCACTAAGGTCGTTCATCCGTATAACTTACGAGCACTTCTAGGTGATCAGCTTATGGTACTCTATGTTGATCAACACTACATTCATTAAACGTATTTATGTTTAATATTTTTGGCAAACTCGCGTGCCCATCGAAATATATATGAAAATACTTTTGTTTGTTCATAGACAAACCCTACCTTCACATCCGTACCAATTACTTAGCATAGGATAGCGTTAAAATTTCTATATAGAATGATATGGAAAATCATCAATCTATATCTTACGAATAGTCTAGCCGAGTTAAAATTTGGCATCGACCCTTTCTTTTAAAACAAAGCTTGCAATTCAGTTCAATGAATCACATAAAACTTGGCTAACTCAGAAGTTAGACAAGCGTTAAGAAAACTTGCCTTTCAGCGTCTTCAAATAACTCACTCGACTGACCACAGCCTTTACAGAATCTACATGATATATTCACATAGCACACCGTAATTAGCTATCAAACAACTCTTCACATTGTTCCTACCAGTTTCTTTCTCTTCTATGTCTTTGTTAACATAATATTTTTATTAAAGTCAACATGACTTATTACCCTTCGTCCCGGTTTACCTCCGTATGGACGTTTTATTAACCGGACTCATCTTCATTAATAAAGTATTACTTCGTTTATTTGACATATTTTAATTACTTACATTAGACTCCTAAATTTCATACCATATACTTTAGTATAGGTAGTATAGGATTAGTCTTTATACATTCATTGAGTATATAAACTCAACTCCGATTGATCCCTAACCGACTGAAGTCTAAAGCACAGCTGGGTCAAGTTTTTTTTTCTTACTGCCGGCGCTGCGGCGCTGCACCTTGGCGCTGGGGCGCGGCCTTGGCACAACACAGGCGTTGGGGCGCGGCACCTGGCGCTGGGGCGCGGCCTTGGCAAAACACAGGTGCTGGGGCGCGGCACCTGGCGCTGGGGCGCGAGTCTGCAGAGGGCTCGGCCGAGTCTGGCGCTGCGGCGCGAGTCCCATGTACAAACTCTCGCGCTGCGGCGTGAAACTACAGACACTTTATTTTTTTCCTGGCCACAACTGGCGCTACAGCGCGGCCATTTTACACTACGTCTGGCGCCGCGGCGCCAGACTTTAATACCAGACTGTTGACAGTTTTGAAAATCTATATGAGATTCCCGGGGTCGTAAATTCTTCGTTATACGCCCGATTTGGTCCGTTCAAAAGCCTACACGTCATGAATGACATACTCTACGTGTTCATATTAGAATTTAACCCTCTCAAATCCGTTAACTCAAAATTCACTATTGAGTTCATTTTCTATACATTCATAAACGTTAATGAGCGTTCAATGCTCGTTTTCTTCGTTTTAAGTCGAAATCCGACGATTCTCGAACCCACGACTCTTAATCACCCTATCTCACGTGTTGACATTGAAAACTAACATTTTCAAGTCTTACGGCAACTTTCGACTACCCATCCGGAATTTCTACGTTTTCGACGTTTAACGTCTATTTTCGTAAAATTTGCCATAACTTCATTACTAATGTTCTCTAAACCAAATCACATGGAATACTCCATGGATTTCATATCTAACCCCTAACCAAACAAGATGCATAACTATCGTATTAATGGAGCTCAAACATTTATCAACAATCGATCCTTCACAATTAATATTTTCATGGTTTAACAACTATATTAAACCTTATTATTTTTGAAAGCTTATGACTTATAGAGATTGAATCTATGGTAAGTCATCTTTACTCACTCATACAAGGCATATACTACCCCTTTGTGACTCTCCATGATAAAAGAAAATCAAATAGATGGAGAATGAAGAACAAGAAGTATTACCTCAAGTTCCTTAAGAAAATCTCTTGGAAGAATAATTGTCTAAGCTTCCCAAGTGTATGTTTGCAAGTGTAGCTCTCTTTTCTCTCTCAAATAATCTAAGTTGAGTCTTGGTAAAAATCTCAAATGAATCAACCTAGCTTCCTATTTATAGAATTTTGAATTGAGGGCTTAATGGTCAATATACCCCCCACCTCCTTACTATTCATGTGTGGTCACCAAGTAAGATACTTGGTGACCAAGCCTTATGCTTGGCTTGCACACCAAGGTGGCCGGCCCACCTCCTCTTTATGACATCCCATGGGTTGCCCCATGGGTTTTACCCATTGGGTGACCCACCGGTTCGACCCACGGTTTAGTTTTATGAATTGGGCTTAATTAAATAAATATTGGGCCTTGACTTTGACTTAACCCACTTGACTCATTGGGCTTAGTCCTTCAATTAGTTGGACTAACTTATAACCAAACTCAATGAATAAATCATTAAGTCATAACTTAATTCTATAATACGTATCGTATTCTATACGTATGATTCACGTATTCCTTTCATAAACCATAAGTACAATAAGCATATTGTACCTTGTATTTACTTAACGTATTATACATAGGTACTAACTAGCACCACCAATTGTATAACCCTTGAATAAAACCTAACGCCATTCCTTCTATGCATATTATTTCCTTCTCGGAAATCGATATACTCAACCCTTAGGTTTTAAGTCCGCAAGCGAAAACTTCGTTTTAGCCATAAATGAAATATTATCAGCTATTCCATCTCATCACGATATTCTATCATTACGCGTTTCTCGGAATTTCAAAATAATTCCTCGGACAGAAACGGATGAATAGTGTTTTTATGGAAACTTCTCGAAAACAATTATTATCGTCATGGAAATTCCAAACAACTATTTCTACCACGTAGCCAGAATACTAACCACGTTAGCACATTCTAGGTCATAGAACGACCTTCACATAGTTTACTTCACAAAGAATTCAATTAAATTCATTTAATTCACATAATCAAATAAAAATTTAATTGTCATAAAAATTCGATTTTTCTCGGGCGTTACATTCTCTCCCCCTTATAAGGATTCTGTCCCCAAAATCTTAGCTTATAATTACATAAAAAAATGAGGAAAATCTTCCTTCATTTTACTTTCGAGCTCCCACGTTGCTTCTTCAACATTGTGGTTTCTCCATAACACCTTCACTGAAGGTATGACCTTATTTCTTAAAACTTGTTCCTTCCTAACAATAATTTGAATTGGAAGTTCCTCATAGGACAAGTCCTTCTCTAACTGAATAGATTCATACTCTATCACGTGTTTATAGTCCGGTTTATAAGGACGCAACACTGACACATGAAACACATTATGAACGTGTTCCATCTCTGGAGGTAAAGCTACTACGTAAGCCACCTCCCCTATCCTTTTTAAAATCTTAAAAGGTCCTACAAACCTTGGACTTAATTTCCCTTTCTTTCCAAAACGTATTTTCCCCTTCCAAGGTGATACTTTCAGAAAAACAAAAGATCCTACATCGAATTCTCTATTTTCTCTGTGAGGATCTGCATACTTCCTCTGCCGGTCTTGAGCCGCAACTAATCGAGCACGTATCAATTTTACCATGCCTGCCGTCTGCTGAACCATCTCTGGTCCCAACATCTGACGTTCACCCACCTCATCCCAACACAATGGAGTTCGGCACTTCCTACCATACAACGCTTCGTAAGGCGGCATGCCTATACTAGCGTGAAAACTATTGTTGTACGAAAATTCTACTAATGGTAGAAATTCGTCCCAACTCCCTTTGAAATCCATAACGCAAGATCTTAACATTTCTTCAAGCGTTTGAATTGTCCGCTCACTCTGACCATCCGTCTGAGGATGATCCGCCGTACTTAATCTTAAGTGCGTTCCCATTTGTTCTTGCAAACTTCTCCAAAAGTTCGATGTGAATCGTGGATCACGATCTGACACAATCGACACAGGCACTCCATGTCTGGAAATAATTTCCTTGACATACAGCTTAGCTAACTGATCTAAGTTATACCTAATTCCTATTGGTAGAAAATGGGCCGATTTCGTTAATCGATCCACTATCACCCAAATAGCATCGTACCCTTTTCTTGTTGTTGGAAGTCCCACCACAAAATCCATCGTGATGTGCTCCCACTTCCACTCTGGAATTTCTAATGGTTGTAACAACCCGCTCGGTCGTTGATGTTCAGCCTTAACTTTTTGACAAGTTAAGCACTTACTAACATATTCTGCTATCTCCCTCTTCATGTTCGGCCACCAAAAATTTCGACGAAGGTCTTGATACATCTTCGTACTACCGGGATGTATCGAGTACCTCGAACCATGGGCCTCCATCATAATTTCGTCTTTTAATTCGGGATCATTAGGAACCCAAATTTTTCCCTCAAAACGAAGTAATCCCTCCTTATCGAGGTTATACTCAGTTTTTTCTTCTTTTTCTATCTTATTCAGTATCTGATTGCACCCCTTATTGCTCAGTTGTACTCTCCTAACCCGCTCCACTATGGTAGGTTGAGTTTCCATGGAAAATAACAATTCTACCGATTCCCCCGGTAACTTAACTTCTAGTTCCATTTTTGCCATTGCTGTTACTAACTCATTCTGAGTTGTTAACATTGATAATTTCTCACTATCCTTTCTACTTAGCGCATCTGCTACTACATTTGCTTTTCCCGGATGATATAAAATATCACAGTCATAATCTTTTATTAACTCCAACCACCTTCTCTGTCTCATGTTCAACTCCTTCTGTGTGAAGATATATTTCAGACTTTTATGGTCCGTGTATATCTCACATTTCTCACCATACAGATAATGTCTCCATATCTTTAGTGCAAAAACTACAGCTGCCAATTCCAGGTCATGAGTAGGATAAACCTTCTCATAATCCTTCAATTGGCGTGATGCATACGCAATGACCTTGCCATGCTGCATGAGCACACAACCCAATCCTTTATGCGAAGCATCGCTATACACTACAAAATTCTCGGTATCGTCTGGCAAGGACAATACCGGTGCCTCACTTAATCTCTTCTTCAATTCCTGAAAACTGTTCTCACATTTTTCAGTCCACACATACTTCACTGACTTTCTTGTTAGATTGGTTAACGGAGTAGCTAATTTAGAAAAGTCTGGAATGAACCTTCTATAGTATCCTGCTAACCCTAGAAAACTTCGAATCTCAGTTGGTGTCTTCGGTTGCTCCCATTTGTTTATTGCTTCTACTTTGGCCGGATCTACGGAAATGCCATCCTTATCAATAACATGCCCTAGAAACTGCACTCTCTCAAGCCAAAATTCACACTTTGTGAATTTCGCATACAACTTCTCCTTCCTTAGCGTTTCCAACACTATTCTTAAATGTTTCGTATGATCTTCTAGCGTCTTTGAATAGACTAGAATATCATCAATGAACACTACGACAAACTTGTCCAAATATTGTTTGAACACTCTGTTCATCATATCCATAAATG